>JAJHZJ010000311.1:0-332500 GCA_023548195.1 Bettongia penicillata ogilbyi | reverse complement strand
CACTGATCTGTGGGATAGATGGATTCCTCTGGTATAACATACCTGCATTCCATAGAATAACCCAGAAAAATAAGCTTAAATCTTCCCAGACTTTCCTAAGACAATATATTGCTTCACTGTGATACATAGCAGGTTAGTTAATAACTCAGGGTTTAGGGATTAGTGTCAAGGTATGGAGTTGAAAAAGAAAAGTAAATGAAGGCTGAAGTTGAAAAAAGTCTTTCAATCTCCTAGTATCTCACTGCACATGCTAGACTTATGGGAGTCTTTTGGTGGTGAGTGGGGTTAGTGTCTCTCAGGGCACTTTGACTGATTTGCTAATCATGTAGAGTTACAAAGAATCTACATGCGATTTGGAGCTCAGAGACCTTGGAAATCATTGTTTAACTACTTGATTTTACAGATAGAAAAATTGATGTCATGAGAAGTAAGGTAACTTGCTCAAGGTCACACAGGAGGAAGGAGAAAGTAATAAGCACTTATATAGCACCTACTAAATATTATGTTATTGAGCCTTAAAAAAAAAAACCCTACAAGGGAGATGCTATCATCATTATTGAGGAAACTAAGGGAAACAGAAATGGAGTGATTTGCCAAGGGTCATGTAGCCAGGCAGTGACTAGGGCTGGATTTGAACTCAAGTCTTCATGATTTCAGGTCCAGCACTCTATCCTCTAAGCCACTTAGCTACCTTAGGTTAGGTAGGTAAGGAGAAGACCTGGGATCTAAACCTAGATTTTCTGGAACCAAATTTAGTGCTCTTTCTACTACATTTTAATGGCTTCTATATAGTGAGACAAGGAGGTGTCTCTGTCTACTGTATAGAAAGGAGATTTTGGATGTGGCAAGAAATGAACTTTTCCCATATAACTCTATTGACTACTCTCTGTTTTAGAGAAAAACTATAAGCACATTACTAATTAATGTGTCAGGTTGTCCTGGCATATTTTCAACCTCATAGCATAAGTAAAGGTGCAGCTAGATGATACAGTGGATAGAATGCCAGACCTGGAATCAAGAAAGATACGTCTTCATGAGTTCAAATCTAGCCTCAGACACCTACTAAATATGTGACCCTGGACAAGTCACTTAAACCTGTTTGCCTCAATTCCTTATCTGTAAAATGAACTGGAGAAGGAAATGATAAAACACTCTAGTATCTTTGGCAAGAAAACCCCAAAATAGGGTAATGAAGCGTTACACACATCTAAAATATGACTCAATAACAACAATGAAATGTTAAAAATAACAAAAACCAAAAAGCTCAGATTTTTAATATCAATAAATACTTATTTTATATAAAATAAGTACCCAACCAGATTAAAATGTAATTGGAAAATATTTAACAAAATAAATTAAAACATACAATAATATGTTTCCTAAGTCAGTACTTGGACTATAGTTTAGTGGCCCCATTTCTATCTGAGTTTGACATCACTGAAAAGCACTTTGTAACTTAAAGCACTTAAGGTACTATGGAGATGTTAATTATTGTTATTGTTACTGTTATTATTATTATTAGCTACATACATAGGCACAGTCCATCTCCATACCATGTTGCCTGCACTCCAGACATCATCCTCATCTCCTCTGACCTTCACCCCCTACCCCACAAACAGAGGCTTTGACTCTGACCTTGGCTCCTCTGTCTTTGGTAGACGAGTGTTCATATTATCTAACCTTCAAGAAAGTCTCCATGACACTTTAATGCATCTCCATACCACACCACACCAAGTCTGTCTCCCTTTCGTCTCTTTTCCCTTTTATGGGTAATTTCTCCACTGTTAGAATCTAAGTTCCTCAAGGATAGACACTGTCTTTGTTCACATGCATTCGTATCCCTGGTACTTAGCACTGACATATTAAATTCTAAGTAAATGTTTTAACAACTACTAGAAAAGAAAGAGTTTCAATGCAGTGGAAAGAGTATTGTATTTGGAATCAGAAGACCTGAGTTTCAGTCCTAGCTCTGAAACATAATAACTATGTGACCAAGGACAAAGCTGAGTTCTGTTTCCTTGTCCACCAAAGGAGCACAGTAATATTCTATCTACCTCAGAGGGTTGTTGTGAGGAAAGTTATTAGGGTATTACAGAAATGAGAGCTGCTGTTACAAGGCATATTTCTGTATTCAAAGAGGTTATAGTGTAGTTGAGGAAAAATAGAAGTATTATCTACCTGGATGCTAAATTGCAGACATTTCTTAGCCCTGTTCATAATCTATGCCCCCAATTAAGGAAATGAGGTTTAAAGTAGTAGTGTCAAATTCCAAAGGAAATGGATCCCTGCTGGCCACTTATTGACTTTAGAAAGTTATACATTACCATTACCTCTGTGCATTGTATTTTTACTTATTTTGTTAAACATTTCTCAATTACATTTTAATCTTGTTGGGCACTTGCTTTACATAGAATAAGTATTTATTGATAGGTCAAATATGAGGGGTTTTTTTTTTACTTGTCATACAAAGTTGAAAATATGCCAGGACATTTTGACACATTAATTAGTGATGTGCTTATAGTCTTTCTCTAAAATGGAGATGTAATCACGAGGGTTATATGGGAAGAGCTCATTTATTACCACTTCCAAAATTCACTTTCTGTGCAGTAGACAGAGAGATCTCCTTTGTCTCACTAAATAGGAATCATTGTAAGGTAGTAGAAAGGGTATTGAATGGTGAGTTCAACCAAGGAGGGAACTTGGAGGACTGGAGCAGGGACAAGGATGTAGGACTCACCAGAGAAGGACAGGGTCAGACTCCCAAGAAGCAGATATCTGGTGATCCATTAGTCCACTTCCACTGGTACCGGAGAGTCCAATGAGAGTTCCATGTCCAGTCCCACCTGTAACACCAATTAATGCCAACTGAACCAAAATGGTCTTAATTCTGTGGATGGTTGGAGATGAACAGAGCATACTAGAGATAGGAAAGTCATAAATCAAACAGAATTTCAAAGTAAAGGAAATGGCTTGCAAGGAAGAAGAGGATCTAGTCATAGGTGCTGGGACTTAGCCCTTAGTTGGGGATGGGAATCTGAGGCAGTGTGGGGAGATCTCAATACTTACACCAATGATTACACAGTGAACTATAGCTCTTATGATGAGACATAACAGCAACAATGAAATAAGTTTGATCCATAACAGGATTTCATGATTGGAACATGGGTACTTGTCCAGTTCTTGTCCAAGTTCAGAGAACATCTGGTGCTGGTCGAAGCAGTACAACAATTATGTAATTTTGCCAGAGGGTGAGTTCACCCAGAGAGTGAGTGCAAAGGATTGTTGTTATGCCAAGCTCAGGGCACAGTTTGCTTGCTGGGTGTTAGCTCAGGAAAACAGGGTGTCTCCTAATATCTTGACAAAACCTAGGAGTGAAATCTCTGAGTCACATGGTATAGACATTTTAATCACTTTATTTACATAATTCCATATTGCTTTCCAGAATATACTAGTTCATCATAGCTCCACTAACCACACACTAGTGTGTCTGTCTTCCCACAACTCTTCCAACACTGACTATTGAAGATTCTTTCTTTTTTTCATGATCGCTGGATCTTTCTTGTCTTGCAACATGTCCTTTGGGGTGAACAACTTCACTTTCCTCATCTGTAGAATAGGATCAATAATTCTTGCACTTCCTATGCCATAAGAATATGGGGAGTGGGTGTGGGTAGTGACTTGTAAACCTTAAAGAATTATAAAAGTATGGATTATCATTATTAATTTTTTAATTTATTGAACAAAAAGGTGATTTTATTATATCATAGATGGTAGAGAGCTAGCCTGGAAGCCAGGAAAACCTGGATTCAAGTTCAACCTCTTGACTTTTGACCCTGGACAATTCACTTAATCTCTTAGTGTTCTAGTCATCTCTCTAATACTTTAGTTGCAAAGAAAGTGCTGGCATGTATTGGTGAATACATTCTCTATTTTAATAAAAATGGAGTTCTCTATTTTAATAAAATCACAGATACATTCACAATCTCCACTTATTGAATAATTTCTCCAAAGTAAGCCAAGAGCATTTTAAAAATCATAATAATAGCTGATATGTCTAGCTTTAAGATTTCCAGAGCAATTTATATACCTTATTACATTTGGAAATGATGTCAAGAAAATATTATTCACTTATTTAACAGCTGAGGAAAATAAATGTAGTGAGGCTAAATGATTCATCTATAGTAATACAGATAAAAAGTATGAGAAGTGACAAGCAGGTCCATGTGTCCCCTAACTCTAAATTCATTGCTCTTTCCACCATGCCACACTGGGAAAATATTCAATGATCCCATACCTGTAAGCACTTTTCATGGCTTTCAGTCATTATTGTTTCTTTAACACTTCTAAAGTACAAATGGCAAGACCTGAGGAAGTCTCTCCATGTGAACTCTTCCATGCAAGAGTATGGTACAAAGTACTAGATACACAGTCAGAAGTCCTGAGTTCAAGATCTAGCTCCAATTCTTCCTAAATAGCGTAGAAACGAAAGAGCCCTATATTATTCAGTAGACTGTAATGTCCTTGAGAGCAAAGTACTTCTCTGAGGCTCAGTTTTCTCATCTGTCAAAGGTCAGAGTCAGAGATTAGCTCTGTGATTTCATTGGTTTAGGAAACTCCCAGCGTAGAAAACTCCCTTTACCAAAAGAGATTTGAATCATCTGTAAATTATGATCTTAGAGAGTTGTATAGAACACTGAGAAATTAAATAAACGGCTTGTAGTCACAGTCAAAGGTGGCACTTGATGGCATGTGCTCCTGCCTTTGTGGTCAGGTCTCTATTCACTATCTCTCTTGCTTTATTGATTTCATAGAGTTTTAAGGAAAATAATAAAGAAAAAAACAAGAAAAACCAAAAAAATCCTCTTGTAAACCTTAAAAAGGGATAAAAACGTATAAGCTGGTATAGCTAAGTCTCAACCTCTCTTCCTCTCATACAGAACTCTCCTGCTCTTCCAGTCTCCTCCAGGTGTGTTGCTTCTGACCATCCTCTCTGGGAGGGGATGTTTTAGGCCCCATGGCAATTCACGCCTGTTCATGGCCTCCGATCTAATGAACTGTGTGGGAATCATGCTTGCTTGGATCTTTTGTACAGACAACATTGTTGCTTGTCATGACTGCTGGAGCCCGAGGAAGGATGAGAGCCGGAAACAGACACTTTGGAAAATGTTCACAATTAGCCTGGATGAAGGCCTTGGGAGGCCTTTCTAATTTGCGCCAATTTGGAAAAGATGATTACATTTAAAATTAAAAAATATATATTAACAGGTGCACTGCCATAAGGTGGGGAGGGAGGGGAGGTGAGGAGAGGGAGAAGAGGCCTTAAATAAGCATTTGATCATCAATTTTACATGTCAGGAAAATAATTATCTTCTTCCTTTAGGCAAGAGCATAGTGAGGATTCAAAAATCCTCCAGAAGCTGGTTCTCCCTTCATGTTTCAAGCCAATTCTACACTAATGTCTAGCTGTCAAAACCTTCCCAACCACTGAGAAGTTCAAAGTTAGACCATTTATTGAGGTTTCCTACTTCTCCCTCTGAGGTTGACCTGCCTCACTCATGTTTGAATCTTAAAATTCTCTGACTAGAGGAGACTGAAAGGTTAACTCATGAAGTTGTCTGGCTTCAGGTAGGCCCATTAATGAGTCCAGAAGTCAGTCAACATCACTTGCCAATTGTCCACTATGTCTGGATGCAGCATTCTCTATTATATAGAAAGATTTTAGAAGAGAAAGAAGAAGAAGAAAAAGGAGGAGAAGGACAAGAAGGAGAAGAAGAAGGTAGAGGAGGAAGGAGGAGAAGGAAGAAGGAAGGGAAGGAGGAAGGAGATAATCCTGTGTGATTTTTGGCAAATTATTTAACCTCTCTAGCCCTTGGCTTTTGTTCTCTATAATGAGGGGATTAGACTAAATAATTTCTAAGGCCCCTTTCTACTCTAAAATTCTATGACTATCACTGTGGTGCCTGTCCTCAAGGAACTTACATTCTAAATAGCAGACAAGATACATCTTCCTTCCTTCCTTTCCTTTCCTTCCTTTTTTCCTTCTTCAGCAGACATAAGTATTCTTTTTAAAGAAAAGTCAGTGGCATACTTGCAAAAACCTATATAAATAAGTAAAAATTAATATGGTACAAAATAAATGCATAAGAACTATGAGAGCTTCAGAAGCACAGAAGAATCACAGTTGGATCAGATTAGTCAGGAAAGGCTTCCCAAAAGAGGCAAGGTTTGAGCAGGCTTGGGAAGGGCCAAGGAACACGCACAAGAAAACTTCTGGGTTTTTTTTCAACAGTCCTTCATGCAATTTCCTTTCCTCTGATATTATTAGCTTGGCCTTGTGGCAAGGTACTGCATGATGTGAATTAGAGTTTAATAATTTAAACCCTCTTGCAAATTCACAGGCTGTGAATTGTGATGTTTCTTAAGGGCTCTGATCCATCACAAATGGTCAAATGGTAAGTTTGGGTGGAAGAAACATGAAAACAGATTCAGGATATGTAGGAAAAGAGCAAGGGTGGCATCGCAGGTCATCAAAAGAGGCAGTCATGTAAATGGCCTAATTTATGGGACAATAGGAAACCACTTTCTCCCCCAAGCCCTGTGTTTTCTTTACCCTTGAAATTCCACCATAATTGATTCTTTAATTTACAGCAAGAAGTTAGTGATGCATATTGCTAGAAGGAGGGATCTAAAGCAGATTATTAGTCATCAAGTGAATAGAGGTAGGGAAAGGGAAAGTATAGAAAGTACATGACAAATCCCCCAAAGGTCTCGCTTCATAGTTTCGCTATAAGCAGCTAGGGAAAGAAGGACTATTTGATCTGGAAGCCTTGGGTTTCATGGGCTAAATACATCATTTGCAATGGAAAACCACCTGGTATAGGTGCCAGAACAGGTCAGACAAAAAGAAATCAGTGGGCAACTGTTGCTGGCAAGAGTTATCTCACAAGGGTGTATGTTGACAACCTGGCCCAGTCTGGTAAAGGACTGTTCTGCTAGGCTATTATTAAGCAGAAGGGAAGGATTAAGGAGAGAACAGCATGGAACTAATACCACAGGTGGGCTGAGGGTGGGGGTTGGGGAAGAGTTTGGAGCCAAACATGTCAACTGCCTAATCTGTATTTTTCTTCCCACACCTTCAGATTCCATTTATGTCCCTCAGTACACTTGGACTCACACACGATTTGGCCATCTTGGCCTCAAGCCTGCCTGAGTACCTGCTGAGAGAGTTTTACACTTGTCACTAGGCCCCAGAAGCACCCAGGGCTCCATTTTACATCCCCAATTAGCCTTCAGCTCCGGTTCATGGCATCTCTGGCTTCCTGAGTGCAGATGCTGATGGCGGATGCCTACTGGGCTCCAATTGTCCTCAAGCTGCATCTAGACTCTGTCAGGGAGAATTCTCTCCAGTGAATGATAGATAAGCTGGTTGTGAGTGGAAGCAGGTGGTTCCTTTTCTCTTCTGAAAACTGTTTTGTCTAGACAGGAGTTGGATCAAAGACGATGGAGTACTTAATGGAAGAAACCTCAGGCATATTCTCATAGGCATGTGTAGAGCATGGACTGGGAATGCCACTGCATTGGTGAATTCTCAGGGCCTTCACATGCTCATATTGATGTGAACTTAGGAAGGGAATTGTTGAAACTTTAAACCATTGCTTTTGGCTCTCAGAGCACAGGGTCAATAGAAAAAGAGAAGGTAAAGGAACTGGGCTTGGAACAATCCCCCATCCCCCACTGTCACACACACACACACACACACACACACTCACATACACTCACACACACTCACACACATACAGGTTTTATTTGGAGGCAGGTCTCGAAATGACTGTGATATACTTATACACATATGTATGTATTTTGGTTTTGTCCAGGCCTGTAATTCCATGGATGTAGGAAACACTTGGTAAGGAACTTCCCTCTACTAAGTCATAACAGGAGCTATTGGACAGCATAGTTCTGTCTGAGGCAAAGGAGATTAATTGATCCAGGATCATAAGCCATTATTGGTAGCCACTATACTTGAACCTGGGCTTTCCTAACTCAAAAAAATCCTTTACTAATCATGCCATACTGCTTCTGCCTACATTTATGTATACATATAGGGACAATTCTAATCTAGTATTTCTTGACATCTAGTCTAACTTTATCCTTTTGAAACTTTCACCTATATTTCCTAATTTTTCCTCCTAGAGCCAAGTGGAAGTTTTTCTCTCTGTCATTTCCTACCAGAATTATTTTTTTTGAAGCTAAATATCCATGGTTTCTTCAGCTGAATAAGATATAACATGAATTTCAAAGAAATGTCTATCCAAGGTATATGTATATAGGTTTATCACATAGCTGCATATTATTGTCTAGGCAACATGAATTATTTTTTTTCCACTTTGTTTTTCTAGTATAGATGGTTGACCCAATCTCTTACACATTTGGGCTAATTTTATTGAATGGTATCTTGGAGCTCAATGTAAAATGTCAACTGGAATATTTAGGAAACTTTGCTATCAAAAAAGAATCCTTTCTTTGGTTTATACTCTATGGAAGACATTTTTCATGGAAAAAGTCTTAATGAGATTTTGGTTTCTTGTTTCATTCCTTGCCTCAATGAGTCAACATGGAACAACTTCTACAGTTGCGTATCAATTGATATGCCATCTAGTTTAATAGACAGAGACTGTAGGTTGCGTGTTATAACATCATATCTGATTCTTCATGACATCATTTTAGGTTTTCCGGGTAAAGATCCTGGGTCATTTGTCATTTCCCTGTCTAGTTCATTTTACAGATGAAGAAACTGAGGCAAACAGCGACTTGCTCAAGGTCATACAGCTAGTAAGTGTCTGAGGCTAGATCTGAACTCAGGTATCCCTGACTCCAGGTCCAGCACTCCATCCACTGTGCAAGCCAGCTAGTGTAAGAGCAATTAAACGAATGTTCACAGGTGGTCCAAGAACGGTGTAATTGCTATGCCACCTCTGATTCCATTACTAATGTTGTCACTGAAGATTTACAGTCGGTCAGCCAACTCAAGCCACTTGCATTTGATTGAACCAGAGGGAGACTGCGTTTACCTGGCATTCTCCTTCAAGAATCCAAAGTCACCTCGGTATCACCAAGAGTTGCTGAAATAGCTACATGATGGCATAGAGATGACCAAGCTGCAAAGGCTTCACATATGTATTCGGTGACCAACTAATTCTGATAACTGAAGACCAGTGAAATCAGTGAACGGTCAGTCATTTAGTACTGGGCACTCTGCGAAGTGCTGGGAATGTAAACAGAAGCAAAAAGAACCACTTGTCACGTTCCCAAAGAACTTACATTCTCCTGGGGAAGGCAATACAAAAATGGAGCAGAAAAGGGGGGAAGGGTGGGGTGCAAAGGGAGTGGGAGGTCCGCAGGTGAGGGCCATAGTAGCTAAGTCTGGAGAAAAGGAATAAGAAAGGACGTCTGCAAACGCTCCACACTTCCCTTCGGCCCCGCGAGCCAGCGGTGGCTTATACCGGGGAGTTGTCCCAGGAAAAAGCCAGAGAGGGCTTTGCCACAGCCGCCATCCGCGAGAGACCTGGGAGCTGGCCAGCCGTCGGATGTGGACTCAAAGACTTACAGGGAGAAGATGAGCAGGGACCCCTAGGAGACTGCGGCCCAAGACGACGAGCCCAAGGGCCAGGAAACATCAGATTTAGAAGAGAGGACTCATTATTACTTCCTTCTGTCGTCAAGAAAAAGAAAATAGGAACTAAGGAGAGAAAAGAGGAAAAGCACCAAGTAAATGAATATGAAATTCGGAAGATGCAAATCCTGGCTTCTTTCTTTTTTGAAGAACAGTGAAAACGTTCTGAAACGTACTGTCCATCAGCATTCCCCAAGGCCACTATTAAACGGCTGACTTCGCACAGTGAGTTACTGGCATCTCAGTATCTCAGAATGTCCTCACTGTTATGTCAGACGTCTCTAAGGTATTCCTAAAGGAAGCAATAGTAGAAGCTTCCGATATGTGTGAGAAATGGGGATTGCTGCCACTACTACAGCCCAACACGTGAAAGAGGCTGTTCGAAGGCCAAAGTCAACGGGGCAGATTTCTAACTCAAAGCACACACAAAAAAATCATGTTTCACTAGGTCTAGGGGGAGTTTCCTAAACTGTAATACTGAAAATTCCAAGGACGCCACGATCGAACATCTGCCCCCAAATTTTCAAGATCCAAGTTAGTTGGTGGAGAAGAAACTTTCAGATTTGCCTCCTTTTAATGTAGGATCATTTAGTTAAGGTTGTGATGGATGTAAGAGTTTTTTCTTTAATGCCTAACTGAAAAGGGTCTGTGTCCTTATATATAGACCTCTTGCACTAAGCATACAAGAGTTCTGTTTTCAAATGGGTAAAACTCTTCTAAGGATTAATCTTCTTGATTAATCTCAAAAGTACCTTATTTTGCAAGTTTCACTTGGAACCTTAAACTGCTACTGTCAGGGTTTCATTCTGATTTGAAGTTGATTGTAGTACAGAAATTTGTAACTTGTAAAATTTGACAATTCAGCTTGTAATAATTTCAAATGATGGAATGACAGAATAGTTTTATTCCCTAAAACTAAACATTATCATGTTGTTTTTGGTGTATGATCATTAAACTATTTTCTAACTTGGAAAAGACAAAGAAAATAACCACTAATGAGACAATGTGACCAAATTAATGAGTGGTGTGTGTGTGTGTGTGTGTGTGTGTGTGCCTGTCCTTCTCCCCTATGTCACCATGAGCAAATCACTTAACTTCTCTGGATCTCATTTCTTCATCTGTAAAATGAGGAAGTTGAACTGGTTAATTTTGAAAGGGGTCCCTTCCATCTCTAAATCTATGGTCCTTTGGTCTATCTCTTTCTCTGTTTCTATCTCTAGCTTTACTATATGCTGAGAAGTATACTAAGCCATAAAGATACAAAGGCAGAAAAAACCCCAAAATAAAACAAAAAATAATTCAACTCTCCAGAAATTTACTTTCTATCAGGGAATACAGCATGCTTATACATACAGAATACATATATAGTGAATACAAAGCAATTAAATACAAGGTAGTTAGCACTTCTGGCAAAAATAGATGTCTGAAGGGGTGTTAAACTGCTTTGCTCCCTCATATCTATACCAACAAAACTCTGAACTGCTCACTGGACCAAATAATGATCAAAAATACAGTAAGAAACTACAGCAAAGAACTTTTTGCACATCAGAATGGCACAAGAGGTCAGTCTGAAGACTGAAGACACTAGCAAATCCCAAGCAAAAGATAGCTTTCCTACTCAACTGAAGTTAGCCAGGTGCATATATAGTATGCAAAGCATGTGTTCAGAGGCAAGAAGACTAGACGGCTCCATGAGGGATGGTCAGAAAGCCCCGAAGTACCTTGAAAGCCCCAGTGAGTAGAAATAGATAGTAACAGATTGTAGGAATAGATTGTAGGAATCGGCTACATGCTTGGGTGTTCTAAGATATCTAATACTCTGTCCTGAGACAACAGAGAACCCTGCAGAGCTAGGACTCTGAACCTCAAAAATTCCTAACCCTGAGAAGTAGAGGTCAACATAAGAATCCAGATGGTCAAGGGCAAGACTGAGCAGGAATGAATAACCCCACCCAATAATTCAGCATGAGTTGTAGCCTGGCTCTGGCACAAAATCCCAAGTTAGAAAGGAAAGTTGGAGAGAAAAGCCAATCAAAGAAAACATTTTAAAAAAACACAACTTTTTGCAAATATAGAAAGTCCTCCCAAAGAAAGAATAAATGGTTGGTTGATTGTTGTTCTTTGTTTTTGAAAAGGATCAAAATGGTGTCACTATATTAGAGTGCAACAGCAAACAGAGAAATAAATTATTTTCCACAAGGATAACATGAATATGTAGAAGAAATGAAATAAGATGTTTTAAAATGTGAAAAGTTGATTAGAAGAGAAAGTGAAAAATATTTTTCAAGAATTAGAATCTCTGAAAACTAGACTAGATGAAATAGAAATCCATTAGACAGCAAGAAATGTTGAAACAAAATCAAAAGCTTGGAAAAATAGTAGAAAATGTAAAATATCTAATGTGAAAAACAAACAATTTGGAAAATAGGTCAAGGAGAGATAATTTAAGAGTCATCAGACTATGGGAAAACTATGATTTAAAAATGAAATAAAAACCTGGACATTATATTTCAAGAAAGCATAAACAAATAGTGCTCAGATCTATTTACTGAAACCAGAGGACAAAGTAAAGATAAAAAGGAGCCACTGATCACATCTTTAAGTGTATCCCAAAAGTAAAAGTGCCAGGAATGTCATAGTCAAAGTAAAGAACTCCTTATCAATGTAAAAATATAGCAGGCATTCAGAAAGAAGTAGTTTATGTACCAAGAGACCACAGTCAGGGTCACCCAAGACCTGGCAGCTTCTATAAATGAGATATTTTGGAATGCAATATTCCAAAAGGCAAGAGTGACAGGCTTACAACCAAAAATAATTTACCCTGCAAAGCCAAGTAGAATTCTGGAGGAGGAAAATACAAATAAACTCACAAACTCTCTGGATCTTAGTTTCTTCAACTGTAAAATATTGGGATTGAACTAGAAGTGAATATGAAATTCAGTGGAACTAGAACTGGATTTGATCTGGTGTCTTCATATGTAAAGGGTGGGATTGGATTACATCATCTCACAGGTCACTTCCCATTCTAAATATGATCCCAAGTTCAGTGACTGGCAGAAAAGAAGATCTCAGTGGATCAGCATTCCCTTTGTTCTTGAATGATATTCTTTTGAGGAGGATTTACACAACCCTGATCTACTGGGTTCTCCATATGGTTTAAGTATTTAGCCAACTGTGTTTGAAAATGTCCTGAGTGTGCTGAAAAAATGTCACTGAACATTTTGCTAAAATTTTGGTTTCACAGTATAGCTTAGGGTTGTAATGTTTGCAAGGAAAAGAATGTAAGCTTTTTCAGAAAGCTATATCCAAGAGATCTTATAAAAATTGCTAGAGAGTTGCTAAGGGAGATTGTATTTAAATTGTTAGTAATTCCTAACCAGAAGCTACTACTAGGAATACCTAATGGAAAAGAAAACTTTCCAAGAACAGAATGGAAACTTAACTTCTTCTGACATGGAAAAAAAAAGTCATGGAGTTTTTCACTCTATTAGGGGCATCATTTACCTATGCAATTGCAAATCTTTCTTCTCTGTGTCAGAAAACAGGGAGCAAAACAATAAGAGGGGATGAACCTTTCAGAAAGTCATATGAGCATTGTCTGATAAATCACATCTTTCTATAGCACTTTAAGATTTGTTAAGTGTTTTCCCTACAACAATCTTTTGAGCCATGTATACAAATGTTATCATTCCCATTTTACAAATAGGGAAATTGAGAATCTGGGTGATTAAGTGACTAGCTCCTAATCACACAATTGTGTATCAGGTGAGATTTAAATCCAGTTTGCTTGATTTCAAGTCAAGTGTTCTATGACTATGACGTGCTGCCCTAAAAAATACAGGAATAATTGCAATGAATTCAGGGCAGGCTTATATATATAATTGCCGAGAGGGTGCGGAGTGGAGAGGAATGATTGATAACTGGTAGTGTTAAAAACAACCAAAAATACAATTTGTTACATGGGATGGCTTTCTGGAAGGGGAAAGGAGAATGCTGGAGAAAAGGATGATGTAAAAAAAAAACCCAAAAGATCAATACAACCTTATTTAAAAACAAAAGGCACTGGTCTTAGAGTAGATCTGGTTTGAGGACATGATCTAGTCTTGCCAGTGTAACACTAATCTTCTCCATTAGAATGTGAGCAAGGACTTTATTTGCCTTTCTTATAATCACCAACAATGCCTGGTACATAGTAAATACTTAATAAACATTTCTTCAGTGAACAAATACCTTATCTTGCAAGTGAAGATAATAATATTTAAACTACCTAATCTCATCAGGTTGTTTTGATAAAACAGATTTTATAAACCTGCTATATAGTTTCATAAAACTATATAAATTTTATATTAATGAAGACTTTAGTGCACTTGATCAACATAGAATTCCTTTAAGAAGGGGAGAGACAATATTTATCTTTGATGATTCAGGTATAGGTTCCCTAAAAACAGGAGGCTGAATGAGATGACTTCTTGAAGGATTCATCAGTCATAGCCTGTGCTGCAGAGTGGAAGGAATTGGAGATGTTTAACACAGGATAAGAGATGTTAAGACATTCCTGGCTAGCTTCAGTATTTAAATGACTCTTGGGGAGAAAAGGGAGTAGACTTGTTCTACTTAGTGCTAGAGTGGAAAACCAGAATCATTGGGTGGATGTTATAAAGAGAGAAATGTAGGCATCAGACTTGATGTAAGGATAAACTTCCTGAGGGAGTTATTTCAAAGGTAGAATGGGTTTTTTGTGGGAGATAGTGGGTACCCCCTCACTGAAGGTCTTTCAAACAAAAGATGCATAACTATTTATGAGAAAAGTTGTAGAAGGGTTGCAGTCCGTTTATTGATTGCATTAGAACACAATTCAAATCCCTATGAAAAAACAGCTCATACCCTCAAGGAACTTATAGCCTAATAAGAATAGTAAGAAAAACTTAAAAAGAAAAGCTTAAAGAAAAGCTTAGTGTTGATGAACTGCTAGATTGTCTAAAACTAGCCCCATCATGCTACATCTTTAAGAGAAAAACTAGTGCAAGTTATGACAGTAAGAAAAATCGTCAGTGAGAGATTATTGTCATGCTAGTTTAGGGTTCCCAGGTTTCTTCCTTTGTCTGTTTTCAGTGTCTTGCTATGATGTTTCTCATCTGGAAAAGGTAACCAGGAGATCTTCCTGGGTATGTTCTGAAGTGAGTTTGGTCTCTGTCTGACTTTGGAAGCTTAGGAATTCAGACAAAGTTAGTATTTAAGGGAAAAATCAGTCAATGATGAGACTCAGCAAATTGTTTGTCTGACACTCTCCAGAGGAGTCATTCCTCCCTTCCTATGGGCATTCCAACTTTATAGGTTGCAACTTTTGACACCACTAAGTATTCTGTGTTTTTTGTTGGAGATAGCATGCTCAGATGGGTAGGTATATTCAAGTCAATGCCATTTTTGTGGACATGAACAAGATTGCACCTTGGTATTCTGCTTGTTACCTCTCTAATATGGTTAATGTAATGTCACAGATTCTAATAACTTCCTGGCCCATGCATTTTCATAGTCTAATTCTAAGGAAGATTATATATATATATATATATATATATATATATATATGTGTGTGTGTGTGTGTGTGTGTGTGTGTGTGTGTGTGTGTGTGATAAGAAGTACAAGACTTGATGGTTGAGCTTTTTATAAGTATCTACAAACAGAACCAAATTGGACATAATTGATTTGCCCTTGGAATGCTGACCTCTTTTACCCAAAGGACAATTCACATTGTCTATACCCAAGAATTCCATGAGTGTCATACTTCAAATATTCCCAGCATGAAAAGGAAAGAGATTCCTATGGTAACCAATGAAGAAGCCTATGTTATCTAGTAGAATGAAGTCTCTGAGAATAGATATTGTTACATTTTTTTTTAATCTTTGCATTTCCAAAGCCTAGCAGTGTCTGATATACAGAAGGTGCTTAATAAATGTTGAGAGGGACATGATTGAAGCAAAGAAAACTGTACGTGATATAGTTTCTATACTAGTGCTCCCAGGATGATCTCAGAAACAAACTCTGAGGACACATTTTGAACCTTCTGCCTTTGAAGTGACTTTGTTGTCTATATCATCTTATTAGGGTGGAAGGAATTAGACAGCATAATGGAAAATGCCTCACAGTCAGCAACAGGTAGAACCAGCAGGGCTCATTAAACTGCCGGACTCCTTATCCACCTATCAATGCTGTTTTAAAATAAGTGACATTTGGGGTTCAGCCAGGGCTGGGCAAGTCCTACCAAGCCTCTTTGGTGAAATTTGCCTCATCTCTTCTTTCTTTCAGTTCCCATAATACTGGAGGCCTCTAAGCCTGTTATTTTTTTATTCACCAAATAAGACTTCTAAAAATCAGGCAGCAGCTGGCCAGGATTTGAAAAACTTTCATAATATCAAAGAATCTTAGAGCCATAAGAAATCATTTGTTACAGCTCCCTAATTTTACAGATGAAGAAACTGAGCCCCTGAGGGCTAAAGTGACTTGTTTACAGAGGCACCAAGGGTCTGAGTTAGGATTTGAACCCAGGCCTTCTGATTCCAAGTTTAGGACTCTTCTCAAAATCAAAAAACAACAACTAGATTCTGGTACTAAATATAAAGAAATGAGTCAAAAAGAGGAGGGAGGAATACATAAATGTGATCATTCAAAGTAATAGCTTGAAAACTACCCAGGCACCATGAGAAAAAAAAGTGCTGCTCATCCTATGAAACGCTTGACATAATATCACTTTGGTAAGCCTGAGCCAGTGTGAGTCATGGCACAACCATCCTATCAGTTCAGAACAAAAAAACTTCATGGGATTATTATGCTTCTAATCCAAAGAACTGGGTGTTTGGAATTCCACAGCCCCTTTGTGGCGTCACATTAGCCAGGGGAGCTGCTGATGAAAAGAAAGTATTGTTGAATTGCGGATCTCTGCTCTGCTGGATTGAGAAAATGGCAGTTGGTTTTAAAAGACACTTCATGACTGGAGAAAGGATTAGCAGATTAGGGGGTGGCACGTAATGTTTTTCAAAAAAAAAAAATTTAATGTAAAGGAACATTTCATACTGTTGAGAATTAATTAGAAGATTCATTAAAGAAAGAGAAAAAGAAGACAATAAAGAAGCAGAGAGAGAATAATAGAATAAGAGAGAAATTTTAAAATGCATTTTTAGAAACATAATACCTGAAAGTTATAAATGTTGAATAATTAAAAACTCCTCCATCCAGTAGGTGGTGCTATATTTTATCACTTTAATTTCTCTCTTCATCTATCACTAAAATTCTAGTGCTTTTTCTTCTTCCTCTCCTTCTCCATTTCCAACCTCTCCTCCATTTCCTTCTTTCCTCTCTTCCACTATATTCACATATTTCTCTCCCTCCCCCTTTCCTTCCTTCCTTCCTTCCTTCCTTCCTTCCTTCCTTCCTTCCTTCCTTCCTTCCTTCCTTCCTTTCTTCCTTCCTTCCTTCCTTATTTCCTCCCTACCTTCCTTCTTTGCGTCAGACAATGTTTTTTTTAACCTAATATCACATAGCAGTAACAGAAGTCAAAGAAGTGTAAAGTCCTTTGTGACCAGTCCTGTGTACCCATCTCCATCTATTAATATCCTAAATGTCCTTCAAAGTTCAACTCAAATAGCACTTCCTCCATGGAGTCTTGCTTGACTCCCCAGCTGAAATTGATCTCTCCTACCTCTGGTCTTATGATACTTTGGACTCCCCTTATACATTTGTATCTGTATATACATCTTTTCTATATATGGGTAATATATAAATTATATTTCATATCTATATATGTATGTATATGTACACATATATGCATATACATATATACTACTATATGTATGTGGGTATACTACATATCCTATATATATATAGGGTTTGTGTACATTATATACATGTATGTGTGTATATATATACACGTACATGCAGCACACACATACACACACAGTATTTCCGTTTCCTTAAGTTCAAGTAAGGACAATGTCTTATTTGTCCTCATTTCTCCTTCAGTTTCTAGCACAGTGCTGTGTGAACGAGGAAAGGAATGAAGTCTTACAAGAATTTTAGAATTACATTGACCAATATGACTTGACTTCCTTGACTTTTTTCCCCATTTTCATTCAAACAGACTACATGTTCAGCAAGAAAATATTTTCCACTGTCTCTTCCACTGTCTTTCATTCCAGTTCCTTTTTGGAGTGTCTGAACAAAGGAGGAGGTTCACATCATAGAATTTTAAAGTTAGAAGTACCAGATCTTATCTCACTCAACTATTCATTTTTAAAGGAAAGATATAGAACCAGTGACAAACTAAAACTTTTTTTCTCCAGATGTCAACCTTGCACAAAATCATGTAATTCTAAGACTGATGGCAATATTGATATATCATCAATAAGTGTTTAATAAGTCTTTTTTGATGGGTTGATTGATATAAACAAGTGTTTCCCAACATTTTTATGATGAGAATAGGATCCTTTTTTAAAAAAAAGAGTTCCTAGGACCCCCACATGAGAGTTGTTTTAGTATTATTATCTGCTAATTGAGATAATATACATGACAAAAAGTTGCCTTGGATTCAGTAACACTCTTAAATGCATTTTCATTTATTCATCAGAACAGCACATATATGCATTTGAAAATAATAACCAAAATCATAACATATAAATTATAAGATTAGATATAGAGATCAATTGTTTGATATATAGACGGAGGATGAAATATTTATTAGCACTTACTAAGTGCCTGGCACTGTGCTAAGCACTGGGGATACAAACAAAAATAGGCAAGACAGTCTTTATCCTCAATGAGCTTATATTCTAATTGGAAAAGACAACATATAAAAGGGTAATGGAAAGTGGTAAATGGTGAGGAATAAGAGCAGAGATATTGTATGAAGATGAACATCAAGGAAGGCTGGTCTCCAGCTAATTAAGACAAATGCTCACCCAACAGAACTGGAAGACCAAGAGATAGAATTCAAGGTGAATTGGAAAGAGATGAAAAATAGCAGAAGTCATGTTATGAAGAGAGCTGATAGAGGGTAAATTTGCTCATTTATGGATTTACAAGCCCCTTTCAACTCCATACTTCCACAGAGATCCACAAGCCCACAGGCTGGGAACAAACAACAACACTGTTCTAAACCATACTCTTTGCCTTCTTGTAGACCAAGGTGTATACATACATATACATACATATATATTTACACACACACACACATATTTATACATATATATGCAGAGAATGACATAAAGTCATAAAAGTTGCTTCATTATTTTCTTCATCCAGATAAATGATTTCATTGGTAAGAGGGTATTCCTAGAGATGAAATCTCCTCTGCTAATGCAGATTTATTGTTAACAAACCCCATCATACATAACTGTCTCAAGAGAGGTAAATCCTCTTCATTATCTGATTTGTGAATAATCAGCTCATCAAGGAGCAGTGGGTACTTGGGCCAGTCAGAAAATGGTTGTTGGGCACATCTAAAGCAACATTAACTTTCCATCTTGGCATAATCTTACCATCTTTTATTCCCTTCATTCTGCTCCGGGCCCCTGAAAACAATGGGTTCAGAGATGGTACAATACAAATAAATCCATGCCAGAATTCACCACAGAAGCCATGGGTACCAGAATAGTGAGAGAATTGCTTTGCATCCACAAGTCTCCACATTCCTCATTCCCTCTTCTTCTAACATTTGAGCCACTACGGATGCAAGTGCACATGGTTTTGCGTGTGTGTGTGTGTGTGTGTGAGGGTCTGCTTCTACTCATCTCACTCTCCAGATAATACGTTTTCTGGAGTAGAAAAGAGCAAAGTTGTGAGGAGGGGAAGTTTCTATTACCATTATAAAAGATGTTTCAAGTCTCTGAAAGATCTAATATAAGGTTTTGTAGCCTAACTTTTGGCTGCCCAAGAATGAATATCTAAAATATAACAGTGATCCTCTGGGACTGTCAGTGCCCCTGTAATGTTACTTCACTTAACATCATGTTTTCTTGGAACCAAATAGTTGCATTAGCTGGGGTATGCCTGTACTATGACTGAGAATCCCCCAAAAGATATAGCCCTATGCTTCTTGCTTCAGTTTGCTTCCTTTTTCAGAATTCTATTGCTCTCAAGGTTCTTCAGTCATGTTACATAATGTTAATGCAAAAAGTAATGGTTGAAGGGTATCTCATAATGGTTGAAACCAGAGATCTCTCATTAATACCTGACTTTTTTTTTCTTTTTTTTTTTTTTGCACTTAATAGTACTTCATTTTTCTAATTATAGGGAAAGCTAGTTTTCAACATTTATTTTTGAAAGATTTTGAGTTCCAGATTTTTCACCCTCCATCTCTTCTTTCCCCCTTCCCCAAGACAACATGTAATCCGATGTAAGTTATATGTGCACAAACATATTTCCACATTAGTCATGTTGTGAAAGAATAATCAGAACAAAATGGAAAAACCACAAGAAAGAAAAAACCCAAAAAGTGAAAATAGTTTGCTTCTACCTGCACCCAGCCTCCATAATTCTTTCTCTGGATGTGGATAGTTTTTTCCATTACTAGCCTTTTGGAATTTTCTTGGATCACTGTATTGCTGAGAGAAGCTAAGTCTAGCATAGTTAATCATCACACAATGTTGCTATTACTGTATACAATGTTCTCCTGGTTCTGCTCACTTCACTCAACATCAGTTCATGTAATTGTTTTAATGAAATCTACTTTCTCATCATTTCCTATATCACAATAGTATTCCATTATATTCATATACCACAACTTGTTCAGCCATTTCCCAATTGATGGACATGCCCACAATTTCTAATTTTTTGTCACCATGAAAAGAGCTGCTATAAATATTTTTGTACATATGGGCCATTTTCCCTTTTTTATTATCCCTTTGCTGGATCAAGGGGTATGTACAGCTTTATAGCCCTTCGGGCATAGTTGAATATTGTTCTCCAGAATGGTGGGATCTATTCACCACTCCACCGAAAATGCATTAGTATCCCACATCTTCTCCAATATTTATGAATGGATACTTGGATTCTGTCGCATTAAACTATCTGAGAGGTGTAAGGTGGTACCTCAGAGTTGTTTTAATTTGCATTTCTCTAATCAATAGCAATGTAGCGCATGTTTTCATGTGACTATAGGTAACTTTGATTTCTTCATCTGAAAACTTCCTGTTCATCTTTTTTTAAAAAAATATAAATTTATCTATTTAACTTTTTACATTAATTTTCACAAAATTTTGGGTTCCAAATTTTCTCCCCTTTTATCCCCTCCTCCCACCCCTATACACTGAGCATTCTAATTTTCCCTATCACCAATCTGCCCTCTCTTCTATCATCCCTCCCTTCTCTTGTCCCCATCTTCTCTTTTGTCCTGTAGGGCCAGATGACTTTCTATTCCCCATTAACTGTATTTCTTATTTCCTAGTAGCAAGAACAATACTCAACAGTTGTTCCTAAAACTTTGAGTTCCAAATTCTCCCCATCCCTCCCTCACCACCCATTCCCTTTGGGAAGGCAGACAATTCAATATAGGCCCTATCTGTGTAGTTTTGCAAATGACCTCCCTGATAGTCGTGTTGTGTAAGACTACCTGTATTTCCCTCCATCCTATTCTGCCCCTCATTGTTTCTATTCTGTCTTTTGATCCTGTCCCTCCCCAAGTGTTGACTTCAAATTGCTTCCTTCTCCCATTGCCCTCCCTTCCATCATCCCTCTGTCCCTGCTTATCTCCTTCTTCCCCACTTTCCTGTACTGTAAGATAGGTTTTCATACCAAAATGAGTGTGCATTTGACTCCTTCCTTTAGTCGAATGTGATGAGGGTAAACTTCATGTTTTTTTCTCAGCTCTCCTCTTTCTCCCTCCACTAAAAAGTCTCCTGCTTGCCTCTTGAATGAGATATAATTTACCCCATTCCATTTCACCCTCTCTCCTCCCACTACATTTCTCTCTCACCATTTACCTTAATTTCTTTTAAGATATGGTCCCATCCTATTCAATTCACTCTGTGCTCTCTGTCTCTGTGTGTGCGTGCATGTGTGTGTGCATGCATGTACATGTGTGTGCCTGTGCATGTGTGTGTGTATGTCTGTGTGTGGTTCCACCAACTACCCAGATACTGAAATGTTTTAAGAGTTACAAATATTGTCTTTCCATGTAGGAATGTAAACAGTTCACCTTTGGTAAGTCCCTTATGACTTCTCTTTGATGTTTACTTTTTCATGCTTCTTTTCATATGTTTGAAGGTCAAATTTTCTTTTCAGCTCTGGTCTTTTCATCAAGAATGCTTGAAAGTCCTCTGTTTCATTGAAAGACCATATTTTCCCCTGAAGTATTATACTCAGTTTTGCTGGATAGGTGATTCTTGGTTTCAGTCCTTGTTCCTTTGCCTTCTGGAATATCCTATTCCACGCCCTTTGATCCCTTAATGTAGAAGCTGCTAGATCTTGTGTTATCCTGATTGTATTTCCACAATACTGAAATTGTTTCTTTCTAGCTGCCTGCAATATTTTCTCCTTGACCTGGGAATTCTGGAATTTGGCCGCAATGTTCCTAGGAGTTTCTCTTTTTGGATCTCTTTCAGGTGGTGATCGATGGATTCTTTCAATACTTATTTTGCCCTCTGGTTCTAGAATCTCAGGGCAGTTTTCCTTGATAATTTCATGGAAGATGATGTCTAGGCTCTTTTTTTGATCATGTCATTCAGGTAGTCCCATAATTTTTAAATTGTCTCTCCTGGATCTATTTTCCAAGTCAGTTGTTTTTCCAATGAGATATTTCACATTCTCTTCCATTTTTTCATTCTTTTGGTTTTGTTTTATGATTTCTTGGTTTCTCAGAAAGTCATTAGACTCCATCTGTTCCATTCTAATCTTGAGAGAACTATTTTCTTCAGTGAGCTTTTGAACCTCTTTTTCCATTTGGCTAATTCTGCTTTTGAAAGCATTCTTCTCCTCATTGGCTTTTTGAACCTCTTTTGCCAATTGAGTGAGCCTATTTTTCAAGGTGTTATTTTCTTCAGCATTTTCTTGGGTCTCCTTTACCAAGGTGTTGACCCGTTTTTCATGCTTTTCTTGTATCTCTCTCATTTCTCTTCCCAGTTTTTCCTCCACCTGTCTAACTTGATTTTCAAAATCCTTTTTGAGCTCTTCCATGGCCTGAGCCCACCAGACATCCACCTCGGATGTCTGGGATAGAGAGTCCCTGACCTCCATGTCCTTCCCTGAGGGCAAGCATTGTACTTCCTCATCAGAAATGAAGGGAGGAAGGAACATCTCTTCCCCAAGAAAGTAGCTCTCTATGACCTTATTTTGCTTCCTTTTTCTGGGCATTTTCCCTGCCAGTTACTAGACTTCTGAGATTCCTCTGCACCCCCACCTAGATCCGCCCAGCTAGTGCTTGGGGTCTGAGATTCAAATGCTGCTTCCCAGTCTCAGGGCTATCCGCAGCAGGTGTGGCTGCTATTCAATGTGAGCTTACGTTCTGGTGCTCAGGTGGGGGCAAGGCTGCCTCCCAGGCTCAGTTCCCTCAGGGGGTTTGTTCAGAGACCTTTGGTAATGGCCCTGAGTTCCTGCCTGCTCGGGGAGTCCTGGGCTGCCTCTGCCTCTGCTGCTGCCTCTGCCGCTGCCTCCTGAGGCGGCCGGAGTCACAGAGACACCCCACTCCCCTCTCGGCCAGCCCAGAAGTCTCTCTCACTGACCTGTAGTGCCTGTGGGTGGAGGGACCTTCGTGGCTGCTGGAGATTCTGTCCCTGAAGCCTGCTCAGATCTGCTCTACTGGGGCCGTGCAGCCAGGGCAGCTCAGGCGTGGGCTCTGCTGTCCAGAGCGCGACGGACCCCTGGAGACGGCTTTCCAGGGCTCTCTGGAATGGAAATCTCCTCCAGTGCATTGGTGCGCGGCTTGCTCTGCTCCAGAATTTGTGGGGAGTTCTTTTTACAGGAAATTTCTGGGCTGTGGATTTGGAGCTATCGTGAGTCTTTCTACTCCGCCATCTTGGCTCCTCCCCCCTGTTCATCTCCTTTGACCATTTATCAATTGGGGAAAGACTTGTTGTCTTACAAATTTGATTCAGTTTTCTATATATTTTTGAAATGAAGCCTTTATCAGAAACAATAATGCCTGATTTTTTTTCAACAAATGACATTCTTTCCCCTGAATCTATGATACACACATAATCCAGTTTTAGGACAAGAAGCTGGGGCTCATAGAAAGTGGTTGATAAATGCTTAGTGAATGATGTTGACTGGAACCTTGGCCTTGCTCCTTTCACCAATATGACTTTGATAGAATCTTTTCACTTCTGTTAGCCTCAGTTTTGTCAACTATCTATTTTTAAAAAGATGACAGTAGAGTAAATAAACTCTAAGATTCTTCTGAGTTCTAAGATCTTGTTATCTTATAACCTTTATATTCTCTTTCTATTCTGAGCTTCTATGATTCTGTAGTTAAATCTTGAGACTGTGAAAGGTTTCTTAAAGAGAGCAAGAGGATCTAATGAATGAAAGATGAACACCATCGTAGTCATAAATGAACTCAGATTTACCAGACGGCCATGAAAATGGGCACAAGGTGGGAAAATGGGAAACACTGGTCCTGCTATTAGCTAATTCACTCAAATCTAATCCAATAAGCCTTTATTAAGCATGTACTAGGGATTAGAGATATAAAATCAAAACAAAAATGGTCCCTGCCCTCAAGTGACTTGCTGTTTTAATGGAAGATATGATGTACATCCAAACAAAAGAATGGGGTATTTTTAAAATAGTCATTGCTGGAAAATGACAAGAGTCACAAGGATGAAAGTCAGAGGTGTGTTTGTGAAGTGGCCATTCCTCATCCAAAATATATCATTTCCTTCTATGATTTCATTCCAGCTAGGCAGGCTGATTTATAAGTATACTCCCTGCCCCTCAATTAATTTCACTTAGGGTGTTTTCAGAGTTGTACAATAAATGTTTAAATTAAGACATTTCTTTTCTCCTGAAATTGAATTGCATGTTAACTGGTTATTGGCTGTCGCTGGTGGTCCACACAATTACAGATAAGAGCATTGATCTGGCAGGAAAACAAATTGGCTCTTAAAAGAGGGCAGTTTGGGTTTGACAGTTTCAGATGATTAGGCATCTCTCTAATGGATACTGTATATCACCATCAGAGATGTGCAAGGCCTAAAAATTCCTCTTCTTGGCTACCCACTTGCTTCCAGAAGGGCTGGTTTTGTCTTTCTCTCATCTTGGACACAGAAGCATCCTATCCCACTCCCAGAGATACTCTACCCTCAGAAGTACTCATTCAAGTCACAGGATATATCTTCAAAAATCTTTAGCAGTTCTGTCAAAATTCACAAAATTTAGAGTGAAAATAGATCATTAACCTCATTTAGTTTAATTCCTCCATTTTAAAGATTAGGAAACTGAATCCAAGAGAAGGGAACTGACTAACCCAGGGTCATAGAGAGTCAGATTTGACATTCAAATTCATGTTCTCATTCTTACACAAAATTCAGTTCTCTTTCCCCGCCATCTCCTTTTTTCATCATATACAGCTGCCTTCTCCTATGACCCTAAACCCAAGCATGCTAAGTCAGAAGGTGTCCATCCAAATGGACAGCAGCATTGAAAACAGCACCATAGATATGGCCCCTCCATTTGCCATCCCACTCCAACACATAAATTTCTCTGGCAGAGAGAATCAGATAAAAATGATCTTCCAATCTCAATTCTGGTTCAGAAGTTTGCCCAGAGGATGACTTATTGAAATTAAAGTTCTTCTCCAGCGGTCAGGCAACTTTGGAGAGAATGACCAGGTCCCTTCCTGGTCTTATCCTCTCAATAATTTCATTTTAGGACAGAAATATCAAACTTCCATTCCCCTCCCCCAAATCACTATAGATTCATGTGAATTAATAAAAGCTTGGGAGGTCATTGCTGATCAACTATTCTCCTCTAAGTAGGAGGCCTTTGGCTACTACATCACAATATCAATCAAATGTCACAACTCTTCCCTATGGCAGCTACATATCAATGAGTTCTGTTGCTCCAGCACCTTTGCCTGATGTGTCCAGTGTCAGACGATCTCAGTGTAATGTTTGCTGTTTCCCTGGTGAGTGATTAGCCCATCTTCTCTCCAAGCCTCAGGTCATGCATTCAGATTCTCAGCTTTGTTCCAACTCTGGATGCAGCAGAGGGAGGCTATTACCTTCTCAGGGTCAAGCTTTCAGGTCTGCTTCCATCCAAGAGATAATAAAAAAGCACTTGCAGTTGGATTTTTATTCATCATTTATATAATCACCAAAATTACCCATGAAAACAGCCCATTATGTCATTCAGGCCCTCTCCTTGGCCGGCATGTGTATATTTTGTCTTTTATAACATCCAGTAAAAGCCACCCACACAGGGTTAGATCATAGTCACCTCGCGGTCATTTGTGGCAAGTGCAATCTATTCCAAATGCACTGAGTTTCGGCCTGAATTCCCTAAGGAAGGAAGACTTAAACATGATTCATTCTATCTGTCTCGCCTTGCCCTGGCCTTTCTCATCCCATGCCTCCATGATGTCATATGTAGGCAGCACTGCCTGGACAGTGCAACAGGATCATTGTAGCTCTGTGTTAGGACAGTATCAGCTGTGGCTGCTTTCACGACATTGGTATTCTACGTTTATCCAGTCTGCTTTCTCTTCCTTCCCTGGGGTTTGACTCTCAAAAGTCCAGCTTCCTCATTTCTGTGAACTCCCAGTACAAAGTTGTGTACTATTATTTGGTTCAAAGCAATTTGAAAAATATCTGTTAAACATCTATTGTACATAGGTCTGCTAGGAACATGGAGCTAAAAACAAAAATGTTCTTGACTTCAAGGAAATTACATAATTTTTATTAATATACTATTATATATTATTAATATATATTATATTATTTATTAAATTACATAATTACATAAGGGACATAAAATTCACACATATGTGTAAATAAAAGAAAACTGAAAGAGAGATAAGAACTAATCCCTGGAGAGGAGAGATTAAGAGGGAGGTGGTATAGGAGATGGTACCTGAGATGAGTCTTGCAGAGTTAATAATAATATGATAGCTACTATATAAATACATTTATACATACAGACATATACCCATACATATACACATTCATATACTCATACACATACATACCCACATATACATGCACATATATATATGTGTGTGTGTGTATGTGTGTCTCTCTCTCTCTCTATATATATATATATGATTTTTAAGTTTTATGGAGATATTCCTCTTAATGCTGTGAAGTAGGGAATGAAATTATTTTTCTCCCCATTTCTTGGATAGGGTAGCTGAAACTCAAAATTTGTAAGCAATTGATTTACCATCACACAGATAATAAGTGTCAGCAAGTGCTAGGATTCAAATCCAGGAACTCTAAGTCTTGCATTTATTCTACATTACAATATTAACTTTATGTGTACTGGACAAATTATACATCAGAAAAGGAAACCCAGCTTTCCTTCATCATTTAACACTGGCCTCTCTCCCTTTGAAACATGTAACAGGAACAAGATTTTTGCAACATGTTATATGGGCAATAGACAGAAGCAGGTGAAGCAGCAAGCAATGTCCTGTTCTTTTTCTCGAATATAGATAGGCTACTGTTTGTTCATCATTTTTAGCCAAAAAGGAATGTGATTTGTAATTGAAAAATCATTTTCAAATTTGAGAAGCTATATAAAGACCAATGCAAAAGAGAAAATGAAACAGTGAAAACACTAAACAATGAATTTTTTTAGCAATCAGTCAGGATGGTTAAAATATACTTTAGTTGTCCTGACAAGTAGGATGAGATAGCCATCATCTTATGGCATGATGTGACTAGATAGGCAAGATAGCCGACAGCTAGAAGACCTTCTCCAAGAGAGACCTAAGAGGTATAATACAAGAAGGGAAGTTTTGGTGGTAAACAAGAAAAAGAAGATAAATTTTTGCCTGCAAAGGGAACTCCAATACAGGCATGAACAGAAATAATATTGATGAGCCAGCTCATATTACCAAGAAGATCCAGGGTTAAGGAGAATTGGAATTAAGCGACCCAGATTGGAATAGAATTTCAGGCACATCTGGAATGAATGATTGAATTGCTTGTTTTACTGTCATGATTCCATGATCTTTCAGTATTATGGGTCAATTGGTCATGCTCTTTTTACAAAAGAATATGGATACTCTATGAGCTATGTATCCTATTCCATAATATTCCAGAAAAATGTCTGGGCCGGATGCATGTATAGAATATCAAGGTAAGGAAACTGGAAACTTCTGCCAATCACAACACACTCAAAGGGGCAACTCTTCCTTTCTTTCTCTTTTCTACAAGCCCTTCCAGGGTAAGGAGAGCAGAACATATGGGGGTACTGACCAATAGCAGGGCATAAAGAGTTTCCAGGACTGGACTTCTGCCTGTTAGCCCTTCCTGTCAGCTAGATAATCCCTTCCATTTCTTAGAATCAATTATTAGATATATCATTCACTACTTAGGCTCTTCCATGAGCCATAGGAAAGAGACGTAGAGTCAGAGTGTGAAGCTCTAAAGTAAATCAGATCTAATGTAACCATGCCTAATGAATGACTGAATGATAATTATAGATGGAGATGAAGTCAGAGGTTCACTGGAACGATTGTGTGGATGATGAAAACAGGTCCAAAGGCATTTTTGACACCTCTTTGGTGGACTGGATAAAAAAAATATTAAGAAATTGACTGAGTCTTCTCACTGAAGCAACTCTACTAAAGGTCATGGCAAGACTGGCTATCCACTTGTTGTTTGTATGGGCAATTTCAAGGGTATCCTGGCTTGGGGGAGGCTTCAAGTGCTCCTAAGTGATCATCTAGAACTGGAAATGCAGATTCATTGGTGGAAGCTGGGAACAGACAGGGGTGGAATCCATGGTTAGAAAAAAAAGGAGGAGACCATTTGTTCTTGGTCAAAGAGCAAAATTTTTTCATAGAATTTTGTAGTTAACGATCAGTGTAGACCAATTATTCTGATGTCATAAGGTAAGATGGGGGCACTATTCTAGGGTGTGTCTTGTGTCCTTTCAGTACATTGGATTGGAGTTAGTATACAATAGGCATTGAATAGGGACACGAGTTTAAGTTCTCAGTCTGAAATGAAGCAATAAGGAAGCTCATGAAGCCAGAAGATTTCTTGTGGTGGTAATTGAATTATTCCATAGTGAAGTGGGATTAAGCAGAAAGAAGAAAATGAGTCTTTTTCTTTAAGGTTATCAATCACTATGAATAAGGAACTAATTGTGGTAGACAAATGACAGAAGTCATCTTGATGGAAGGTTAGGATTTGGGAATAAAAGGAGTTGGGCAAGTCCTGCTAGTTTCTTCCCTCTTCTCCCTTCTCCTTTCTTCCCCTTCTGTTCCCTTTTCTTTTCTTTCTTTTTTAAAGACTGATTTTCATATCTACCCAGACTGGAAGTATAGGGGCCATCCATGGGCTCAGCCCCCTCTTATTTGCACAGGGCTTTGACTATCTATTTCTGACCTTTGCTAATTAGTCTCCTCTTTAGGCAACCTCATGACCTTAGTCTTAGGGGCTCACCACATTAATGTCAAACAGTACAGACACCCAATCATATTAGTCAAATGCAGTTTAGAATTCTTGAGTCAAAGAGGTGTGCCAGCCTTAGCCTCCCTGTCAGTGAGGATTATAGGCATAAGCTGTCATGCTTTGCCCCTGACAGTTCCCCAGCCAGGTCCTTGACCTGTGCCTACAAAGTGAATGCATAAACACACTGGTCAACAACACAATGGACTTGTGGCTACCAAAGATCCTAGGTGAGTAAGAACAAAGTCTTGGACATTAGAGCAGTTACTTGATTAGAGCTCCGGGTCTGTGTCAGGAAGATTCATCTTCCTGAGTTCAAATCTAGCCTCAGACACTTACTAGCTGTGTGATTCTAGGCTAGTCATTTAACTTTCTTTGACTCAGTTTCCTCATCTGTAAAATGAGCCAGAGAAGGAAATGGAAAATTGCTTCAGTGTCATTGCCAAGAAAACCCCAAATGGGGTCATGAAGGGTCAGACATGAGTCAAAAAAAAAACTGAACAAGTTGAACACTAGCTTGCCTGGTGCCCTCTTATTGTGGTCCAATTATAGTCAACCATCAGTCTGTTACTTGGGTGTATATGGGTAGAAACCCATCATCTGCTATGGAATCTTGGTTAGAGGCAAAGGCAGAGTTGTTTGGCAGGGTAGCCAGTAAGGGCTAGTAATATGGGTTCCTGTGTCAGTGTTACTAGAAACTTGAGGAAAGTTGAGATGGGCCTCAGTGGTGATGAAATCCTGGTGTGAAGGAAGACTTATGAGAGTTTCCCTTCTCTGGAGAACCACCCCCCCACCTTAGACTCTGGTTCTCTGGATAGTATTTCTGTTAATTGATTCTGGCTTCTGGGAAGGTATTCCATTTTAAAGTGGAACTAAGTAACAAGGACACCCAGCTCTGACACTGCTTTAATTTATGGGTGGACTGAAGATGCTCAGATCTCTGCTCTGCTCCTCTGAAGCTTAGTTGCCAGGCCATAAAGACTATCTGTATAATTTACAAGTCATCAGGCTTCTTGATGCTCTGTGTTGCATACTCTGCGTTCCAGAAAAACTGAAGCGTTTGCTGTTCTCCATACGTAGCATCCTATCTCCCATTTGCATGCCTGAAATGCATCTCCTTGTATTTGTGTGAGTGTGTGTGCGGTGTGTGTGTATTTTTTTCCCTGATTGAAATCTGTAAGCTTCGTTGTGCCCTCAGGAAAGCCTGTATTATTGTTAACAAGTTTTCTTTGATCTTAGATTCTTTCTCTCACATTCTTTCCATCTTTGGTTCCCAAAGAAACCTGGTTACCCCCAGAAGGCCCTGTATCCCTTGCCAACCTTTCCCACACCAAGGCATATTTTTTCCTATCTCCTGGTACAAAGGACCAAGAGGAGATATAGGCATATTTCTTGCTCCTCATTGCCATGTCCAGACCATCCCTCTTCTATCATCACTCAGCAACTTCTCTTTCTTGGACAGGTTCACTCTATTTATCTATATCACCGTATATAGATCCTGTCCGTTGTGAACTAATTTTCCCCATGTAGCTTGTACTTGTGATCTCTTTAAGGACAGAGGCTATTGTTTGCCTTTCTTTGTGTCTCTACCACTCAGCATGGTGACTAAATGATACTCTTATACAATGGATACACTCAAGGTGTTGTCTTGAGGTCTTTCTTCCCTATTGCCTGTCTATGTACCTGAGGTCTTCAGTATACAGTGATGTCTCATTTAATGCTCTGGCCTTGAAGTTTATCAGTCTGCTCAATTCCCATTTTACCTTGACCACCCATGGGGATGTCCATATCCTTGGCTGCACCATAAGTCATCTCTGATGGAGTTTTTCAGTCCTCATCCTTCTGGACTTCTCTGCAATTTTAGATACTGTTGATCACCTCATCCTCCCAGATTCTCTCTTTCCCCTTTCATGACACTACTCTTTCCTGATTATTCTGTTTGCCTATTCCTTCTCAGAATTATCTCATATTCTATCCATGAGTGTACCCCCAAGATTTCTTTTCTTCTTTATCTGTACCTTCTCTCAGTGATTTTTTTAGTACTCATGGGTTAAATTATTATTTCTAGGCATATGCCTATCAAAATCCACTCAAGAAATAAGTAAAATTATAATGAAATTTAGTGGCATTAATATAAAATCCTGCACTTAGGTTCAAAATATCAGTTGTATAATAGCCCTAATATCTGTTCTGGACTCAAATCTTACCTCACCAATTACTTGTGGCACATTGAAGAAGATAGAAGGGTACAAATGGAGAGAGTCAGTTAGTATATGAATTATCTATTAAGTGTATCTGTTGTATAAGGGTATCATTTGAGTGGTGGGGATACAAAGAAAGACAAACAGTGGTCTCTGTCCTTAGAGAGTTCACAAAAAATGAGGGAGAAGATGTAAATAACCAGGTCACTTTTCTCTGGATTTAAGTTTCTTCATTTATAAAATGAGGGGGCTTCACTAGAAGACCCTTCTAACTCTAAACCTATAAGCCTATAATTTTAACCTGGATAGTTTGTAGTCATTTCATATCCCACAGATCCAAAGCAGAAATAATTTTCTTCCCCCAAACCATATCTCTTGGAACCTCTCTATTTCTGTTGAGGATACCACTATCTTTATACTCACCTAGGCTTGCAGTCTTAGAGTTGTCATTTATTTTTCCCTCTCTTTTAATTGTCAGCAAATGCATTGTTAAATCTTGCTGGTTTTACTTTCATAATATTTCCCCTGCTCTCCATTCATAGGGACACTACCCAAGTTCAGATCCTCATCACCTCTTTTCTCTACTGTAATAGCCTCTTAATTAAAATCCTGGTTTCAAGAATTTTCTTTTCTGTAAGTACCTATTATGTGCTGGGAACTCGCTAGACACTAGGTCTACAGATCTACAGATACACAGAATGAAACTGTCTATATTCTGGGGTAGCTTATATCCTATGGGGAGAGACAAGTAAATAGATGGAATAATTATAAAAAGAATTCACATGAAGTAGTTAGATACAAAGTAGCTGGGAAACATTAGAAGCTGGGGAATCAGAAATGACTTTTATGTAGAAGGTATGCCCTGAGTTGAGTCTTAAAGGAAGAGAGGGATTTTTTGAGACAGGGAATACCTCTTCCAAAATAATTTTAAAGCATGTGACGCTTTATTCCCATGATCAAGAACTTCCAGTGGCTCCCAATTTCCTCTTTGATAAAATAAAAATTTATTTAGTTTGCAATTTAAAGCATTTCATAGTCTGACTCCAACTGTTTTTAATCTATTTCACATTTCTCTCCTTCCTGCCATCTACATTCCAAACAAACTGATCTACTTCCTGTCCACTAAATTCAACATTCTATCTTCCACCTCCATATGTTTGCACCAGAGAGGTTAAGTAATTTGTTCAGTGCCATATGGCCAGTGTAAGGCAGAGTATATGTCCACATGCTTGGAATGCATTCCCTCTTCACCTGTGCCACGCAGAGTCTCTCTCTTTCTTTAAGGCTTAATTCAGGTACCACCTACACTAAGCTTTTTGGAATACTCTTAGAAAGTTTTTTTTTCCAAATTATCATGTATTTACTTATCTGTGACAATCCCTACTTACCAAATGGAACTCAAACTCTTTGATATGATGGATTTTATTTTTCTTTCTGTCTTTGTGTCCCTAGTGCAAGGGATTGTGCTGTGCATTAGTAGGTGCTTCATAAATACTTATTTATTTGAATTGAAATTAACTATATTGAACTGAATGGAAGTGAATGGAAAGTAAACTGTTGCCTTGCTCTCCCAACTTCATCTCTCTCCAAGGCTGCATTATCAAACTGTAGCTAACTGAAAAGGGTGTGCCAGGCCATGTCTCTCTCTTGGAGAGTAAGTTGCTAGTCCTGGATATTGTATAGAATTCTCCATCCTTCCTGTGGGAAGTTCTGTAGAAAGAAGAATTCAAAATTATCTTGACCACTGAGAAAAGATTGTGATCAACCTGAAATCCCTCTCATAGAAGCAGAAATTGCCAGTGTAGTAGGATGCAAGATGGCATCCAGAAGGAAATCCAAGAAACACATGACATGAACCATCCAATGATATTATAGTAAGTGGGACCAGCAGGGTAAATTGGGGAAAATGGATTCCAGGCTGAGTCACTGAAGTGTCAGTGAACAGGAATAATCATAAAAATCCACTAGAGATACCAGAGAAATCTAGCCACTGGGAAAGGAAGAGGACAGTATAGGGAGAGTTAGGGCTCAGTAACCAAGATAGGAGTATAATGCCAGTGGGTCTAAAATAGATGAGCTTTGCTACTCATCTGATTGCTGTGAGTCCTGCATTTTATGGACAATCCAATTGGTAAAATTTACTCAACTGCAAAATGAGACAATTTACTCTTTTATAAAATAGGATAATGATACCATAACTTCCTACTTCACAGGATTGTGATAAAAATGCCTAATAAACCTTAAGATACTATTTGAATGGGCAATGTTGTTATTATTGATATTATCATCATTGAATCATGAGAGGATATATGGAAAGGGACTGAAAGCCAGACTCAAAACCAGGGAAAGCTGAGTTCAAGTCCTACCTCTGACATAACCTGGTTATGTGGCCCTGGGCAAGTTATTTAACCTCTCAGTGCTCTAGGCTACTCTTGGAAGAGAAATTTATCAACTTGCCTTGGTAGAGAGAGTTTCTTTATCTTGGAGATCCCTCTGGTAATGAAATCACTGATCTAATCCCCTTCACTACTACGTTACTACGGATGGGTTTGCTCTGTGTCTCCTATGAGCGCCTGGGTTAGTAGCTATTACTATCATATTCTGGACTGGTCTATTGGTTTGACCTCCTTGAAGCAGACTAGTAGAATTTCCCTGATATCAAGCCACTTGGATTTCTTAGAGAGGTAGGATCTTTATACTTCTCTATTCTCCTAAACTAAAGAAGAACTGCGAGAACCAAAACCCAACCCACTTAAGTTGCCCTATTTGGAACTATTGACTACTGGGCAAAAAGCCTTATTGTTCCCAAGCTGGAATACTACTCAACATCCTAGATCAGGTGGGGTTTGTGATGTTTTATGAAGAGACACTTGGAGTGAATTAACCAGAGAGTTTATCCAGATGTAAGGGAGGACAAAGGTTTAGATGAGGGAGGTCAAAAGAGCTGATGAGAGAGAAGCATGGCTGGAATGCAGAGAGTGGGAGAGGTGTGAGGAGGGCAAGGATGGAGTGATGAAGGCTCTCATGAAGTCACTGCTATGGCATGTTCTTCTAGCTTAGGTCTTATTCATGTATCTCAAAGAATTTGTAGAGACTAGAAAGCCAATTTTATCCCCTCCACATTATTCCTTTTCCTTCCCATTAAGATAGAATGGGGTAAGGCAGAAGACCTAAAACTGGTGGTCAGGAAATCTAACTTGATCATCCCATGACTTTGGATAAGTTACCTAATTTCTCTAGGCCTCCATTTTCTCATCTAGGGAGCACAGTGGTTGGTGTATTAGATCTGGATCAGGATGAACTCAGTTCAAATCTGGCCTCAGACACTTACTAGTTAGGTGATCACCAGGCAAGTCATTCACCTCTGCATGGCCAAGTTTTCCTCATTTGTAAAATGGGGATAGCAGCGGCCTCCCTCTCGTTGTTGTGTGGATCGATGCCTAGAACATTGTAGGTGCATGATAAGTGCTTGTTTCCTTCCTTCACTCCTTCTTGCTTTCCTTCCTACCCTCCTTTCTTCCCTCCTTGTTACCTTCCTTCTTCTCTCCTTTTCTTCCTTTTTCTCTCCTTTCCTTCCTTCCATCCCTCTTTTCCTTCCTTCTTCTTCCCATCCTTCTATCTTTGCTTCCTCCCTTTCTTCCTTTATTTTAAATAGAAATGATATTCACCCTTTATCTGGTGATCGAGGTAGTGATCATCTCATCCAACCTCACCTCCCATTTTACATGTCATAGGATGAGGGTTATAACTGGCTGGGACCCCAGAGGTCATCTATTCCATCTGTTTCACATTTTAGAAACAAGGAAACTGAGGACCAGGGAATGTAAATGTCTTATCCTGGGTCATGCAGATCTGCACAGTCTCTTGTTTGAAGAATGCAATTAATAACAAAATACCTTGATGGTCTTAGAATAAAGGGACCATCCATTTCACTCTCCATTATTTAGTTCACAGATCATCTCCTTTGCTCTCTGGTTATCACTTGGAAATATTACTAGACAGCGTTCTTCCGTTCTTCTATCCTTGGTGATTTACTTGCTTTTCCTCTGTCTGGGACCCTTCACTCATTCTCATCAAGTTATCTCCTCCAGCTTCTAAGCCATGGAATTGTGAAGTGCTTAGGCTGCCAATAGTACATTTGATCATTCGGTCAATAATCAACAAGCAATTATTAGGTGCTTGCTCTTTACCAAGCACTGGGAATGCAGAGATAGGCACAGTCTCTACCCTCAAGGAATTCACATTCTTATGAAGGAGACAACATGTAAACAACTACAGAAATAATATGCTCAGTATAAATGGAAAGTGATTTTAGGAGGAAATCAGTAGCACTACAAAAAAGAAAAGGTGGGGTATAGATAGAAATGGATCTTCTTGCAGAAAGTTGGAATTTGAATTGAGACTTAAAATAGGCCAGGGAAGTCAGGAGGCAGAAGAGAGAGGTGAGAATATCCCATGCATAGGGACCTCCAGTAAAAAGACACAGATGAAAGATGGCGTGGCATGCATAAGTTACAACTAAAAATAACAATAATAATAACAGCTAACATTCATATAGCACTTACTATGTACCATGTGCCAGGATCCTCACAACCCTGGGAGGTAAGTGCTAGTATTATCCCCATTTTAGAATTGAAGAAACTGAGGCACAGAGGTTAAATGACTTGCCTAGGGTCTCATAGCTGATATTTGGGGTGGGATTTGAACTCAGGTCTTCCTGATTCCAAGCCTAACCCTCTATCTACTGTGGCATCTAGTTGCCAGTGATCAGGATAGCTAGATCATAGACTATGTGGAAAGAAGTGATAAAGTAGGAAGGGGCCATGTTGTAAAGGATTTTAAATGCCAAAGAAATGACTTTACACTTCATTCTGAAAGAAAGAGGGAATCCCTACTGTTTATTGAGTAGGGAGTGACACAGTCACACCTGTGTTTTAAGAAAGTCACTTTGGCAGCTAAATGGAGGATGGATTGGAATGGAGAGAGACTTTTGTCAGAGACATAGACAAGAGGGTTATTGAAGTTACTCAGATGTGAGATGATAAGGGCTTGCATTAGGATACTGATGGTGTGAGCAGAGAAAAGAGGATGGATACCCGAAATGCTTGTGAAGGTAGAAATAAGACAAGAGAATGAATATATGCAGTGAGTACAAGAGACAGTGAGGTTTCCAGGTCAGGTGACTGGAAGGATGATGATGTCCTAGGCAGGAATGGGAAAGCTGGAAAGAGAAAAGGATTTGGGCAGGCAAAGATATGTTCAGTTTTGAGTGTATTGAGTTTGACATACTCATGAGGCATCAGTTTGAGATGTCCAAAAGGCAGTTGGCAATGCAGGATTGAAGTTCAGGAGAGAGACTAGGGCAGGATATAAACATCTAGGACTCATCTGAAAAGAGCTGATGATCAAACTGATTGATAGAAGCTGATGAGATCAACAAGGGAGATAGTATAGAGGTCCTAGGATGGAGCTATGAAGGACATGTACAGTTAGTGGGTGACTTTGTTAACCCCTTTACTCTACTTCTTTCTAATATCCCCTAAAGTTAAAATACATTCCCACCCATCATGTCCATTTATGATTCCTCATTTTCCCCATATTCTCACCATATGACTATCTCTGCCTTCATCATTATTTTCCATAGCACTTAATTCAGAGTTCTGTTGAAGGAGGCGTGAAAAGGGACTCAATCCTCGTAACATCCCTTCCGAACTGAGATATTCAACACTGGGCACAATCATAACCTTGACTTCCATGCTTATGCCTAAATATACACTCCAGCCTTGATTGCTCCCTTGCTATTCATACCTCAATCCTAATCACTCTCCCATCCTCTCAGACTGAACTATGCCTTATGCCATTGACCACACCCTCAATATTTCCACAACCAGCCTCAACCTTCACCTTGTCTCTAAGTTCTAACCAAACTCAACATTATATCTGGGTTTGACCCAAATCTCAACCCAACAAAAATTTCACAGGTGCCATATTTGACTGCTGCTTAAAGAAAGTCCCAAGGGAGATAAGTATAAGTATTAAGAAAAAGAGAAACAGATAACAAGGGAGAAGGAAGGGAAAAAGAATAGGCATGTGGCTACTATGTGCCAGGTACTTTACAAAATTATTTCACTTGGTCCTCACAACCTGGGGGATAGTACTATTATCATCTCCATTTTCAGTTGAAGAAACTGAGGCAAATAGAAATTAAGAAACTTGTCCGTGGTCACACAGTAAGTCTCTGAAGTCAGATTTGTATTCAAGTCTTCCTGATTCCAGCCCAGTACTCTATCCACTGCACTACCTGGCCCCCTCTACAAGCTTCCTGTGGAAGGAGAGAAAGATGGAAACAGAGGGCAGAAAAAAAAGAAGGAAGAGTATTCTGGAGAATACTAAACTATCTCAGTGTCAGAGAGTGAAATGAAAACTCCATGAGCTATGTTTCCTATTGCATATGTCTTTGCTGATATCTTTTCACTCCTTTTAAAAGGAACAGAGAAATTTGTTAGGAATGTAAAGTCCTGCACTTAGCTTTAAAATACCACCTGGGGGATACCTAGATTAATTTCTTATAATGTAAAAAGGAGCAAGGGTTTTAGATAGGCTTCGGATTTAATGTGAGTCAAATGAATATATTGGTAGCAAAATAAACCAACAAACTAGAGGTGGTCAGGTAGTGTAATGGATAGAGTACTGGGTCTGGAGTCAGGAAGATTTGAGTACAAATCTGACTTCAAAGAGTTACTGTTTTACCATAGGCAAGCCACTTACTTTCTGTTCGCCTCAGTATCCAGAAAAGGAAGGTGATAATTCCAATGAACTCATGTTTTAAAAAATAGTTACTTATAAGATATTAAAAGAGATGATAAAAGAGATTAGGGAGTGGTTAAACAACTTGTGACACACAATTGTAATGAAATAGGATTATGCTGTAAAAAAAATGACAAAAATGATGAATACAGAGAAGTAGAAGAAGAGTTACATGAATTGATGCAAAATAAAACCAGGAAAGCTAAGAAAAGTAAGAAAAGATACATAATAACTACAACAATATAAGTGGAAAGACCAACTACCACAAAACAGCCAAAAATGAATGTTGCAAAATTGCAAAGAATAAACATGGCCCCAAAGAAGTTCATAGTGAGGTGGCTTGTGGGTGGAGAAGATAGCATATATTTTTCGGGTTTTTCTTCTATGAAATTACCTTTTTGTTATTTTTTTGCTTTTTTCTATTTTTTATTTTATTTTATTTTATTATTATTATTTTGTTACACAAGATCACTCTCAGAGAGGAGGAAGGAGAATTTAGGGAGAAATTTAGGTGATGCAAAAATAAAATGTAAAAATAAAATTTAATTAAAATGTTTTATGAATACCTTTTCTTTATACTGTTTTAAAATATAAAACCTCTTCCTGCTCCTATTACAAAAATCTTTCACTGTAACAAAGAAGTCTACGTAAAACAAAACCAACTCATGAAACTGACTATATCTAACAATGTACTCATCCTAAACCTCTAGTCCTCTATAAGGAGAGGAGGGATGCCTGTTTCATCATCCTCCATGTTCAAGATGGGTCATTGTATTAATCTGAATCCTGTTGTCTTCAATTGTTATTTTCCTACACATTATTGTGGCTATTGTGTTTATTAATCTCTTGATTCTGCTCACTTTATTTTGTATAAGATCAAACAAATCTTCCTAAATTTCTCCATAAGCTCAAGTGGGGCAATCTATGTAAATAGGCTTTGCACATCTTGAAGTTCTATATAAATGTTAGTTATGGTCATTACTCTTCACTGGTTAAACATCTGAAGCATTAAAATCGCCATTTTGAGTGAAAATGACACCCTGGAACATGCCTACAAGAGGACAATTAGGATGAATAGAGAATTTAGAAGAGTATTTGAAGGAGGATTGGCTGAAGGAGCTGGGGATCTTTAGTCTATAGAAGGAAAGACTTAGTAAGAACACAACTGTCTTGAAACATTTAAAGTGTTGTTCCATGGAAGAAGAAGTACACTTCATCTGTGACTACAGAGAGCAACTTAGAACTAAGAGGTGGAAATTACATGACAGCCAATTCTGACACAGTGGAAGAAAGAACTTTCTAATAATGAGATCCATATGAAAATGGAAGGAGCATTCTCAAGAGCCTTGTCAATGGAAGTATTCAAGGAAACCCTGGATCATCGTTTGTGAGGAGTGCTACAGAGGATGTTTCAGGGTGGAAAAGAGAGGAAAAAGTAACCCCTAAAGTGCTTTCCAAATCTGAGATCCTCTGGTACGGTAGCAAGAAGAGGAACCCTTCTCTCCTGGTTCTAAAATCACCAGTTTCTATCTAGATTATTTTTTTAAACCTGCCAATGGTCTAGTAGACAGTGAGAATGCCTGTAGTACCTGTCTTTTGGAAGGTGTTGTGAGTTTTCTGGGGCAGTGAGGTTTCTGAAGCATTCATTGATAGATGCTTACTGATACTATATGAGACCTGTGAACATAATAAAAATACATGGAATCTCAGAGCTGGAGAGACCTCAGAAATTATCTAGCTCAGTATTGAACTAGAGCAGGAACTCTGTCTAGAACATGCAGAATTCATTCCCATCAGAGGCAGCTCATTCCACTCATGGACAGCTTTGTTAGGAATTTTTTCCTTGTACAAAAATCTCAATTTTTCTGCAACTTGCCCTCCTCACTCCTAATCCTGATCTCTAGTCAAGTCCATAAGCATGTACTAAGCACCTATCATGTACTAGGTATTGTACTAAGTGCTAAAAACAGGGCTCAGGAGAAAGTAAAACTATCAGAAAGTTTTATTCTAATGTGCCTTCCACATAGTTGTTCTGAAAATACTTGAAGTCTGCTACTATGCTCCCCCTCTAAGTTTCCTGTTTTTTGAACTGTTCTAGTTCTTTCAAGCAATCCATGCATGACATTGAATCTCCTCATCGATCTGGTCACTTTCCACTGGACACACTCCAATTTATAAATGTTCTTTCTAAAATATAGTGTCCAGAAATGAGCAGAATACCTCAGGTGAGAAAAGAAGAATCAGGAAGCCAATATACACAACGGTTCTAAAATTGTAAATGAAAGGCAAAAACAATAAAAGAGTCAAAACTAAATGTTCCAAAATTATGATGACCAAACTTACCCGCAAAGAAGATTTATGAAAAGGAATCTCTTCTCTTTTCTTTGAAGAGATGGGGGTCTAGAAGTATAGAACATTAAATATAATATCAGAATTTATTTTTAACGTGTTGGTTCTTTTTCCTAAGCTGTTTTTCCTTCCTTTTTTCTTTGTTATAAGAGTTAGCTTTCTGGAAGGGTTATCAATTAAAACGTATTTAAAAATCAATAAAAATGTATTTTGAAAAATCAATATCTCAGATGTGATTTGACCAGGGCAGGGTGCAGAAAGGCCTATGACCTCTGTTTTTCTGGACACTATGCTTCTATGAATGTCATCCAAGAATACATTAGCTTTTCAGGTTGTCATGGCACAGTTTTGACTCACATTGAGTTCATGGTCCATTAACATGGCAAAGTCTTTATACACCCTTTACAAGGTGTATCTTCATCTTTTACTTAGGCAACTCATTACTATTAAAGTTTATCTTATTCAATTTGGTTATTTTTTTCTAACTTTTTGCAGTATTTTTAAATCTCAATTTTGCCATCCAACATGATAGCTGAATTTTGCATCTATATGTATGATAAATATAGCATCTATGCTTTCATCTAAGTAAGCTGATAAAAATGTTGATGAGGACAGACCTCTGTGATGGTACAATACAGACCTCTTTCCAGTCTGAAATTTGTTCATTAATAACCCTTCTCTGGGTCAGTCATTAAGCCATCTTTGAATCAATAAAATACTGTCACCATCTAGCCTACATCTCTTCATTTTTTCCAAAAGGACACCATGAGAATCTTTATCAAAGTCTTACTGAAATACAGTTATAACACACACACACATGCACACACACAAACACGTGTGTATGCATATATATGGAATTTTGATATTTGAGTCAGGTAATCATGTTTTTAAAAAGCACCTGTAGTTAGTTTACCATGACTTGTTCTTGATGAACCTATGCTAGCTATTAGGAATCACTGCTTCATTTTCTCAGGACTCCTGAACCATGTCTTTGATAATGCATTCTAAAATTTTGCCAGGAAAGAAGTCAAGTCTACCAAGCTATAGCTGGAAAAATCCACCCACTTTACTTCTGAAAAACAGGAAAATCTCGACTTGTTTCAGAACTGTGGACCCTCTCCTAATGTTCATGATTTTTCAAAGATCAAGAACACCAGCTCCATGATTATATCTATGAGTTCACTGGGATATTGTGTGTTTGGTTCTGCTTTCTTGATCTCATTATTTAGATAACCACTGAATATTTCTTGTCATTTCCTTACTTAACTTTGTTTTCTATTCCCTATTAATACATTTCATTATATAATTGCTAGATTGAAGATCGTTGCTCTTGACAGAGAAAATAGATGTGTGTGTGTGGGGGGAGAAGTTGAGTAGTTCTGCCTTCTCTTCATCTTTCATTATCATTGTCCCATCTATCTTGAACATTGTCCTATCTATCTTCCTCTTGTCCCTAACATAGCTAGGAAGTTTTGGTGTTTTTTTGTTCTTGGTATTTAATGGAAAACACAACTCATTCCAGGTTGTTTAAGGAATAGCTGGGAAATTAATTTGATAGGACCAGAAAATTTGTCAAGGAAAGGACTAGAAAATACCATAAGGCTCAAACGATAGGTTGAAGCCAAAATGAGAGGAACATGAAATTTGAGTTAATATTAAGTTTATTTGGTAGGAAATAGGTAGTCACTGAGAGTTTTTAGAGGAGAGCAATGACAATTCATTTAGGATAACTCAGGTTAATACAGTGCTTTATTGGTTACAAAACAACTCCTCTGACAGTGGTGGTTGGATAAGTTTGAGAGTGAGACATGACATAGGGAGACCAGTTGGGAAGCAAGTAAAAAAATACCCCCAGAATTAACAAAGATCAGTGTTCCAAGGGCATGGAATGGAGAATAGATGAAGTACTGATATGCTGGAAGAAATGAAAAAGGGATGGAATAACTTTGGAAGTCAAGTCTTTGTGGAACTCAGTCCAACAAGCCCAGAGTTATTAGGGCAGTGTGGCTACCTTCGGTAGGGGCTCTTAAAATAGAGATAAGGAGGTACTCTACAAACACAGTCACTTAATACTTGGACATTAATAGGGGCATAATCCCATTCCTGGTAGTGTATGTTTAATCTAAAAACCTGGAGAAGTGATGCCGAATGTTGTTGCTCCAAGAAGTGTGAGATAAAGGGGACCCTATATGAATTCCCTGCTGCCTATAGCCCCAGTGAGGGGACTATTCTCTTACCTCTCTGTTGGCTCTCTACAGACTGGGCCTGCACAACAGTCAGCCCACAGACCACTTGTGGTCTGCCAAAGATTTTTGGGGACTTATCACATGACCCACGACAACCAACCTTTGTCAGTCTGTCTCGGCCCACAGGCCGTATGTTGTGCAGGCCTGCTATAGACAGTCTATACAAACAGAGCTAGTCCAAGCTTCTGGGATCATTTGTAAGCTGGCGTTTGTGCTTCTGATTTGAATCTGTTGTTTGGAAAGAGTTTTGGCTTCCTTCACATCTCAGCTAAAGTCCAACCTTCTGTTAAGAAGCTTTTCCCAGTCCTCTTTCATCTTCATGCCTTTCCTCCAATTTACCCTGCATATATATCTTGTTTGGACATAGTTGTTTGCACATTGCCTACCTCATTGGACTGTGAGTTCCCTGAGAGGAGAGACTTTTTTTTGCCTTTTTTTATATCTAGGCACGGTGCCTGGCATATAGTGGGCACTTAGTAAACATTAGTTGACTGACTAGGTAAAATCACTCTATGGCAGAGCCATAGAGTACTGGGGTGTCGTCACCTGAGTGACTTCCTCTTGATGGCTATGCCTGAGTTACCATTTGCTAACTGTACCTCTGAAAAAAATGTCTTGTAGTATTCTGTTTATGAGCAAATTGGTATATATATTAAAGCACAGTGTACACCATAGGATTGAGCAGGGCTGACCCTCTTTCAAAGGGTCCATCACAGCTGCAACATTAACAATAGCTTCAATACCTTTCTGTATTCCCTCAGGTATGCTTGTTTAGGTAAGTATAGGACCCTGCAACAGAGGCTGCAGGACTCTGATACAATGATTTCACAAACAGTTTCCCTCTTTGGAGTAGTGGCTACTACTACTTTCACTACCACTACCACCATGATTGCCATCACCACCAGCACTACTACTACTTCTACTACTTCTACTACTACCACTACTACTACTACTACTACTACTACTACTACTACTACTACTACTACTGCTACTACCACTACTACTACTACTACCACTACTACCACCACTACTACAACTGCATTATTGCTACTGCTTTTCTGGGCTGCTCATCCACCTTTGGTGTCTACCTGGCACTCAACTCTCACCTGTGTCTCCCAGAAGCTATAACTACATCCTAGTAAACCATTTCAGCAGATGGGCTAAACCAGATTTAGAGCAATCAACAGACCACAAACCTGTCAGTAACTTGGGGAAGGGTGTCTACTTCAAGCATGTGAAAGCTCCCCCCAATGGGGAAGGATGAGAATAATTTGTTTCAATGTCCATGAAGGTTGTTGAAGAAGGCTCTGTGGAATACTTAGAGCTTGGTCAGACATTGAAGATTTCAAGGTCATACACTCATCCCTGGCCATCACCAGTCATCACCAGACTTCAATGATTCTGGAAGAGAGAATGAGGCTGATAATATTGTGCAATGCCCCTTAAATTCAATCCCCCATGGATCAAGACATCATCCTGTGATATCACTGATTCTTTTCAAAAATGAAGGACACACAACAATAACAGCTACTACTACTATTACAACTACTCTTCTTCTTCTACTCCTATAGTATATTATATACTATATATATGTATATACTGTGTAACTACAACTATTATATATATTATATATACTATATAACATATATTTATATACTATTTTACTACAATTTTTTCTATGACTGTGACTGCTACTATAATAATTACTTTACTACTACCACTATAGACTACTACTACCACTACTACTACTATTAGTATTATATTACTACCACTACCACTAATTCTACTACTACTATTACTGCTAGTATTATATTACTACTACTATTTCTACTACTAATTCAAGGAGACGTGAAAATCAATGTGGCTTGGTGAAAGATCATTGAATTTGGAGTAAGGAGAGACCTGGGTTTCAATTCTGACTTTGACAGTTACTTGCTTTGTGACTTAGAGCAAGTCACTTAAGCTCTGTGAAGCTTGGGTTTTTCTGTGAACACTTTGTAAAAATAGGGATAATAATATTTGTATAATCTAATGAACAAGGTTGAAATAAAGAAAAGTGCTTTGTATATCTTAAAGTTACCAATGTGATTTATTTCCATTATTATTATTTGCATAGATAACTACCTCTATCACAATCCCTCACAACAATCTCCACCTCCACAAATATAAACTTTAGTAGAGAATTGTGCCCCTTCCCCAAAAAATCATTGTTTGAGGCCTATCTGGTGATCATTTACATCTGCAATGAGCCAGGCTGGTCCTTGGACAATGTGTATGTGTGTGTGTGCATATGTTGGCATGCGTGCATATATATGTATATATGCATGTGTATGCATGTATATATGTGCATGCACATATATCTATACATACAATATGCATATATCTACACACAATACATGCATACACATATACAGTATGTTTTTGTGTATAATACAATCATGCATACATGCATACATAAACACATACATATGTGTGTATATATGTACACACACACATATATCTCACCGAAGTTCTTGTTAAAACTTTTTCAGCTTGTCAGGACCTGGAAGAAGTAGCAGAGCCTTTGAAAGCCCAGGATTGCCTACACAGCCCATTGGCACATTCTCACAGCGCCTTATTCAGAGACACTCTAGATGGTAGGTAATACGAATATTAATACCATCATTGCTCCCTCTTCTCCCAGTGTACACATTCACGCATACACACACACACACACACACACACACTTTGCAGAGGCAAAAACTGAAGTTCTGGAGGCGAGATGATTTGCGGAAGGTCTTGCAGCCATTAAGAGGCAGAGCAGGAATTTGAACACAGATCTTTCCCCTCTAATTGAGAGATCTCTCTGCTAGACCAAGTTATTGTTTGGGATTTCTCTATAGGCTGGATCTCCGCCAAGTGGAAATGGAGTTGAACAGACAGGGATGTTTCCAGATGATTGCCATCTGGATTCAAAAATGTGCTACTTTTTGGCTAGGCTTATTGCCAAGTCCCCTTACAATCATATCTGCAGCCCCATTAGAGGATGCAAGGTGGGGGTGGGGGTGGGAACAGCTGCCCTTTTCACCTGGATGCAAACCTATTGGATCATTGCACTGGTTGGCTCATGACTTGAGCAGTTTGGCCAAAGACTTGAAAAGTGTAGATGTTGCCAGTCAAATGGATTTGGACCATGTGATATGGACACTTCCTGCATGCTGAAGTCCACTGAAAAGCAGACCCAAGGAAGGTTAGGGTGAGTGTTTAGGGGTTGGTGGAAGACAGTGGTACCAGGTCTGGGCAAAGGATACAACAATCTGCCCAGGCCATGTGGCTGACAACCGCCTGACAGTTGTTTTGACTCTTCTGTAACTGCACAAGCGGCGCATGCAGATGACTTTACATTTGATAGCAAAATGTGCGACAGCAACGTGCTAAGCAAATGCAAACAAAAATATGCTTGCCCCACGCTAAACAAATCCCTCCCACGTTGTGCATGTGATGGGAGGGAGGACTTGGAAGCTGAAAAGCCACCCCAAACATCCCAAGTCCTTGGTTCATCATGAGCTAGACTTTCTTAGGGTATAAACTACCCACTGGGAGCAAGTTAAGGCCCCTTGGAAACTTCCTTGTTACCATTTGGCCACTAGGGCTCGATTTTCCAATGTTATCTAACCAAGAAAGCAACTGAAATCACAGGATGATGGTATATTCCATCAAAAAAACCGGGACTCACAAGTAATAGTGTCAAGGGAGCTGTATGGGGTTGGGATTGGGAAAAGAGTTCTAAGTAAAAAAACAGAAGGCATAACCTGGAGGAGCTGGCAGAGTCTTTGGAAATATAGGTCCTAAATTTAAAACTAAATTTAAAACCTTAGGGGCCATCAAATCTAGCCCTTTTATTTTTCAGATGAGGAAACTAAGTTCCAGAAAAGTTATGACTTGTCCACGGCAACACAATTTTAAGGTAGGCTTTGAATCCAAGTCTTCTTGACTACATGTCACTGCAGGTTCAGTACTCTGTCCACTATTCCAAGTTGTCTAAGTAGTTATAGTAGGATGTTAGGACTTTTCAAAATGGAAGGTCCTCAGGAAATGTTCAATGCTTCTTCTCCTATACTAATTAATAAATATGGACCATGATTCAGCAAGGTATATAGCACAGAACAGTTTATTGGATGGTTTTTCTGTCTAATAGATATTCTCTGATGGCTCCTACAGGGATGGGGGAACCTGAAGCTTTGAGGCCACATGCGGTCCTCTAGGTCCTCAAGTGCGGTCCTTTGACTGAATCCAAACTTCTCAGAACAAATCTGCTTAAAAGGATTTGTTCTGTACAACCTGGACTCAGTCAAAAAGTCAAACCCAAGGACTTAGAAGGTCACATGTAACCTCACCTGAGCATTTTGTGGGACTAGAGTAGCAAAAATATTTGAGTGAAAAGGGGCAGAAAAGTCAAGGACTTTCATTGTCTTTGAAAGACCCAAATTAAAGCAGAGAGTACCATTGTCTTGTTTTCTTTTTAATTAGTACTTAGTTATAATGGTAATTATCATTGGGAGGTTTCCTGCTTGGATTGAAAAGGTAGTAGGTAGACAACCAGCTAAAACTACTGGGAGATGAATAGCGACAAGCCATGCTCATGCCTTACCTCCTAGATGTACTGTCTTTTGCCAAAAGCTTCAATTCTTGACCTGTGTCGGCCCTGTCATGAGGTCAGAGGAGAGGTCAGTCCTTCTGGCCCATTCACTCCATGGTCTCTGGTCTGACAAAGGGGTGCCAATTAGAGGCAATTGTGATAGGGGTTGGAGGGCAGCCCACTTCTGCCCCCCTACCCATTAGAGTGACGCCATCCATCTTAGAAACCAGGCCATGAAAACCAGCTGGGGCCATTCCCTACCTTATTGGACTAGAGATGAAAATGTCCATCATCTATTCCAAGGCCTTGGGTTTCTCCAGGTCAGTCACCTGACCACTTCCACTGCAAAAATCAAAATCTCCTGTTAATAACCATCATCAGTCCAATATTTGCTTCACTTTGGAAGCAATATAAATGCATACAGCTGTATATATAAACATTTATATATACATCTGTATTTATATGAAATATATTTATGTGAAACATATTTATATGTGAAATATGTGTATGTATACGTATATGTGAATATATGTGTATAAATATATGTGTGCATATCTATTTGGGTTACATATACATACACATACATATATGCATACACATACACACATATATATCTGTGTCTATCTATACCTCTATATACACACATTTGGGTGGGGAGTAGACGGATGGCAAATGGCAACTACGTCTCCCTCCTCATTGAGGTATACAATGCACTGAATTCCTCAGAGGCAGTTTAGTTATCTCTTGAAATCCAGTTTGATTAGGGCCTGATCCAGGACTTCTAGTTAACTTGAACTCCAAGAAAACCATTACAACAGTGAGGCCACAGGCTCTGGATTTAGAAGACATAGGTTGGAGTCTCAAATCTGTCCTCTTATTCCATGTGACCTTAGGCAAGTCATTTCTCAGTTTCCTCCCTTGTAAGATAAGGGGATTGGATTAGTAGGTCTCTGAGGTCCCTTCTAGCTCCACATTACAGATGTTTGCTAAATATTAATAGCCATTGTTTCTACAAAGAGACATGCTGATTATGTCATTAAAATCAGAGTGTGTTGTGTGCATGTGTGTGCACGCACATGGGGCAGCATGGGGTGGGCAGGGGAGAAAGAGATAGAGAGAATCAGAGAGAGACAGAGACAGAGACAGAGAGAATAAGAGAAAAACAGATGTCTCAGGAAAAAAGGGGAGCACTGAGAAACAAATAGAATTGCGTACTTTGCCTCAGCTGCTGGGAACTTTGACTGCTACTGTGCTCCATCAGGTATGTAATGAAAGACGAATGACAAGGAATCTTAATAGAAGTGGGGAGCTTGGGTAACTGTAGTTTTATGTTCAGGAGGGCCTGAGAGAGAAAAGCAGCATTGTATCTAGGATTAACAGAACTGCAGGATTTCATTAACGAAGGCTGGGCTTTTTAGCAAAACGAAGATAGTTAGGGCAGTAAAAGAGAACATGACTAGAATGTGGGCTGCTAATTGGAAATGTATATTATCTTCAGGCACAGTGTAGGGGGTGGAGAGGCGGGACTAGGACCTGGACCGAGGCAGAGGCGCACATTGTCAGGCTGAAAGGGGGAGAAAGGGCCTGCCACTGCCCCCAGGTTGGGCTCCGCTTGACCATGCAGTTAAAGGGGGTCTTCTTGCTGAATCTGATGATAGGAACAAGGAGGAGCCACCCAAACCCTCATCTCCCCCACTCCTCTTTCACTCAATGGGCTTCTGTAGTGGCTTCTTTAAGGAAGGCTTTGAAGTTGCTGGCTTTGAGATTACTTTTCCTAAGTGACCTTGACCACCAGCCATGACGTGGGGGGTGGGGAGGAGAAGAGGAGAGATAGGGAGGAAAGGGAGGGGAAATGAGAGGAGAGAGAAGGAAAGGGAGGAGGAGGGGATAAGAGAAGAAGAGAGAGGAGGGGAGGGGAGGAGAAAGGGAAGGCCACCCCAAGACATTTCAACAGCATTCCATGGCTTTTCTGATCACTCTGCAAAGTTGAAATATGATTGCAGCCTCTGCGTCGAGGAGGAAAGAAACCATTTAAATGAAAAATTAGCTGCCTTAGCAGGTCAAGCACACAGTTACATTAATGTCGTGTAGAACAATAAATCAACTTCGATCTCCAATTGAAAAAATGCTAATTTAGCTCAGCGATTCCCTGATTGTACTTTCCTCTGATAGAAATCTTTTCTTTTATTTAATGCAGGAGCCGTGATTTGACAGCCTCTTCTAATGGTGCTTGCAGACTCTCAGCATTTCAGTGGAATTCTGATCATGGTTTTAATATTCCATGCAGCTCTGCCCCCTCTGATTTCACGCTCACACATTAACAAGAGCTGACACTGGAGATTAGACGCAGACAGCTGGAATGCCAGGTCTTTGTTGCAGTATGGACATGAGCCAACGTCGTTCAACCACAGCCAAGAGGGACCTGGGAAAGTCTTCTTAAGGAGGAGGGGAAGGCGGGGTAGGGCTTGGGGTGGGGGGGGTAGAAAAGAGTGGGGGAAAGACAAGGTAGTTACTGAAGGGCACAGGAAAGTAGATAATTGCAGAAAGCCCTTTCATCTCAGAAATCCAAATTGGAATCAATTCGGATTTATTAAGGGGGAGTACATCGTTATGGGGGAAATCCCCAACTGGTTGCCATATTTTCCTGTAAAATTCGACAAGCCCAAGTTGGATGAAACAAAACAGCTCCCATGCCGGCCAGTCATTTGTCCAAGGAACAATGGAGCTCATGGGCTTGAGGAAGATATCTTACAGTGGGAAACACATCCTCTGTTTGGCAACAGAAATAATAAATGATAACAAAAATAATGATGATGATATATTCCACTTACTTTCAAGTGAATTCATGAGGAAATACAACTGAATTTATGTATTGGTGGTGCTGGACTGACCTGTAAATAGCCCAGCTCCAGAGGAAGTTGCCTCATTGAACATCCTTGAGCCTACTAAATTATTTCCTGCTACTAGAGTCAAAGAAAGATCAGTTGTTTCATTCAAATGAAAGAAGCACATTTGGTTCTACTAATGCCCAAGCCAAAAAGGAAAAAGTGAGGGTGCCGTATCCCATGGGGTACAGGCACAACTTTCTCAGAAGGGAAATGATAGATGATCAAAGTTGCAAAGATGGCATATTAATACTATGTCAAAAAAAATTGTTTCTTCTCCCAGGGAGAAACCAATTGAGTAGAAATAACAAATGTCCTTCTTGCTAACTGTATCATTAATAATAATCGTACTTTGCATTTTTATAGGATCCCAAGATTCCAGAGCCCCCTATAAATATTCATGGAACAAAACTCGAAAAGTGAGGTAAATGCTTTTTGTTCCCATTGTCTAGATGGGAAGATTGAGGCCTATGCCACGACTTTGGCCTTCCTGAATCTAGGTAGGGAAGGTCCCAGAGTTAGATCCCAAAGCAGGAATTTGGATATTCAATTATTTTCTCTGACTTCCATAGGATGCTCCTTCAATAGAAAACCTTCATGGGGGCAGGGGGTCAGAGAAGATGTCTTCTTAGAATTGTTTTTGACCCATTGGCTTGTCCTGATACTTTCAAAAGGACAACTTCCACTGGAATTCATTCATTAAACAAGCATTCATTAAATCCTTATGTACAGGGTCTTAGGTTAGTCTTTGAAACATAGAATCATGGAAGATCAGAGCTGCAAGAGACCTCAGGGGTCATGTGAGCCAACACTTTCATTTTATAGAGAAGCCTAGAGGGGAAAATGACTTGAATAACATCATGGAAATTGTGAGTAGCCGAGCTGATAGTTAAACCATTGATGATGAGTGGTGAATAATAAGGAGGCATGCCATGCCACTTTTAAAATAATTTGACTCATTTTTTTCATCAATTATACAAGAGTTTATAACACCTTTTATTCAATTCACTAAACATTTACTAAAGTACCTACTATGCGCCAGCCATTGTGCTAAACACTGGGAATACATAATTTGCCAAGTCTTACAACAATTCAGTGAGGTAGGTACTATACTTATTATCCAGATTTTATAGATGGGGATACTGAGGCTTAGAAATGTGAAGATACATGTGAATTGGCACTATTTGTAAGTGACAGAAGTTAGATTTGGACTTGGGTCTTTTTGATCTGGGAACAAAAAGCATTACAAGTCCAACACCCTAGCCATCATGTTATGCTGCCTCTCTCATCTAAATGAGTGAAGACTTTCAAAGTAGTTACCTCGGGAGGCTATTCACTTGTTTAATAGTGCTATCATTGTTCAAAACATTCCTCAAGCTCACCTTTCAAAATAGTCTTTTGAATATTCTCAATGATGCAGATACTGTCTGTCATTTGCTTTCCCTGTGACCTTAGGCTAATCATTTAACCTCTTGCCTTCAGTTTCTTCATCTGTAAAATGAAGAGACTGGACTAGATGGCTTCTAAGATCAATTCAGTTCTAGCTACATCATCTTCCCATTTCCCCAACAATTCCAATAAGAAATAAGAAGCTACCTTCCCATGGATGTGAGTGTAAGCTTAGTCCTGAGAGAAATTTTGAAGGAGAAGCTCAGATATGTTTCATAAGATGGCAGCGTTGTCAGAACAAGCACATGGCCTTCCAAGTGACAATATTCACCCATAAAATATACTCTGTTGCTCTGATATGCTTATGCTATGGAAGCTCTTCCTGGAGTGGCTTCATGGATTGGACACGGCTTCCACTGACATAGGTTGTCCTTCTCTTCATACTTTTCCATCCCATATAATTCTAGGCCATGTTTCCTGCCCAATTTCTCCCCTTCCTGTACCCCTCCCTCAGGATCTTCTCAAAGCATCATAGGTCTACTTATTTTCTTTCATTTCTCAGGAAGGAAAATGTACCACTAAAGCTTTCCATCTATTACCTCTCATTTTCTTATTTTAGGACTGGCCCACCCCTTTTCCTAGTTATCCTCATCCATCATATAACTGATGCCATTTCTTGCCTGCAAATCCCCCTTGGCGACATGCTGTAGCATGCTTATACCTGTCCTGATGTTTTTCTACCATCCTCTGCATTGAGCTCATTGGATTGCATGACTCATAGCTATAGGGCATCACTGGGAGAATATTTTCATTGAAGAGTTGGATTTTTGCAGAGGCAAACTGGAAATAGCTATGAATGCTAGAGCCAACACAAGACTTAAAAAATTATCTGTGCTGAGATAAGAAGATAAAAGAAAACTCAGAGTGTTCAGGTTGATAACAAATCAAGAGAAGGGAAAGCTACTTAATTTTTATTTTGCTTCTATTTTATCTACATTCATATTATTCTTTGTATGGGGAAGGACAGGAAAAATAGTAAAGAGTGGCTTGTAGGGGAGGAGAAGTGATGTTGAAAATGACTGCTATTTTTAAAAAATAGAAATGCATGAAACTTTTTTTTATTGAAGAGGGAATTGAAACTTAAGGTAAGTAAGTAGATGATTTTTTTTTTAAAAAAAAAGCACTTAGATGTGCTTTTCTTCTTCAAGTTCAGGTCATCATATTCAGAGTAACTACATCCAAGGGTACTTGAAAGAACTTATGAGTATGACAACTGCGTTACTGACAGTGATCTTTGAAAAGCATGGAGAACAGGAACAGTACTATAGGAAACAGTTGGGAGAAGCAAATCCCTGCTCCCTCACTTACCTTCCTCTCTGGGCTTCACCCTGAATCTCCTCAGCTTTCTCTATAAGGTACCAGAAGCCTCTTCATCCTGGGAGCGCACTTTACCCTTGGACTGCATACATCAGAACTACCTTCTGTCCCTGATGCCTCTCCCTCTGATTGGATGCTTCCTCTTGGAATCTTCATTTTAAGGAGGATACTCAGGCCAGTCATGCTTTTAGTCCTCTCCAGGATGCACTCCTGACTCTACAAAGTCCCAAAGTTCCAAAGACCTTCATCTCTCTTTATCATTTCCTATTTATCAGATTTCTTTTATGTGTTTTCCTTCCCCATTAGGATGGAAGCTTTTTGTGGAAATGGACAATCTTTCTTTCTTTTCACATTTGTGTTTCCAGAACTTAACATAGTGCCTGAAAAATAGTATGTAAGCATTTAATAAAGATTTCTTGAATTAATTTGATTCTATAATATTAGGCAAAACACTTAACATCTCTGAGCCTGACATAAACATTTCTTAAATGCTACTACACATCAGGCATTGTGCTAAGTGTTGGAAATAGAAATAAGAAAAAGAAAAACAGTCTCTGTCCCCAAAAAGCATGCTTCAATCTGCACTCAGAGTTCATTGGGTCTTTCTCGAGAAGTGCATACCATTTTTTATCATGAGTCTTTTGGAACTGTCTTGAATCATTGTATTGATATGAGTAGCCAAGTCTTTCACAGTTGGTTATCATTACGTTATCACTGTGCACAATGTTCTTTGGTTCTGCTCAATTCACTTTGCATCAGTTCATATAATTCTTCTCAGGTTTTTATGAAACCATCCCCTTTGTCATTTCTTACAGCACTATAATTTACATCACAATTATATACCACAATATGCTCAGTCATTTTTCAGTTCAATTTCCAATTTTTTGCCACCACAAAAAGAGCTGTTATAAATATTTTTGTACATAAAGTCCTTTCCCCTTTTCTTTGAGATATACAACTTGCAGGGTCAAAGAGTAAGTGCAATTTAATAGTCCTCTGGGCATAGTTCCAAATTGTTCTGCAGAATGGTTGGGCCAGTTCTAACATTAGCTGGTAGCATTAATGTATCTCTCTTTCTACATCTCCTCCAGCATTTGTCATTTTCCTTTTCTGTCATGTTCATCAATCTAATAGGTGTGAGGTGGTACCTGAGAGTTGATTTAATTTACATTTCTCTAATTATTAGTGATTTCAATCATTTTTTCATATGAATATTGATAACTTTGATTTCTTCTTCTGAAAACTGCCAGTTCATATCCTTTGACCATTTATCAGTTGGGGGAGACCAAATTTATTTTTATTGTTCATCCCAATGCAGATGGGATGCAGACCCATGAGAGAAGAGGCATCAGTATAAGAAAGAGAGGAGCAATTTTCCTAGGCCAATATGCTTATTAAATTTGCAGATGGCAGGCAAAACTTGGAAGAATAGCCAACAGAATGGACAGCAGAATTAAGACCTAAAAGGGTCTCAATAGCCTATAATAATAGGCTGAATCAAAGAAAATAACACAAAACAAAGACAAATATAAACTACATTTGCTTTTTAAAAAATAACTACAGAAGTACACAATGGAGAAAAGAAAGAACGACTAGACAGCAATTCATGTGGAAAAGATCCGGGGTGGGAGGAGTGTTGTGGACTACAAACAATGTAAGTCAACAGTGTAATATGGCAGCCAAAAGACTAATGAAATGTGAGTCCAAGTTGATAGAAATTTAGTGTCCAGAATAATGGTGGCAATAGCTCCAAGTCATACCACATTTGAAGTACTGAACTCAGTTATGTGTATCATATCTGAAGGACATTGGTAAACTGAAATGAAGCCAAAGGAGGGTGAATTAGAAAGCATCCAGAATGAGGACTGAGTTTGTAACTGGTAAAAGCACTAATTTCTAATTTTTTGTTCTTGATTAACTTTTGGCTCATCTGTAGTATTTATCCATGATTCATATAATAATTGACTAATTTGAAAGGTTGCTTGCTTAGGTTCATGACTTTATCTGGGCCAAACGAATTTTTCCTCCAGTTTATTTTTCTAGTGTGAATAGTTAGACTGGATTTCACTGTGTAACATAATAGGGCTTGGTGTCATTATTCTTTGTCACCTATGAATTAAAAGTATCAAAAAATATTGCTTTCATTCATTCAGTATATGTATTTTGTGATGGTAGGAGTCTAATTTGTAGCATCTGGGTGACAGAAAACCACTACATCAACTTCTACCAAGGTGAATGAGGTAAGCAATCTTTCTGACCTTTGTGATCTGGTTAGTAATAAATCTCTATGCTCCCTTTCAACCTCAAATAACACATTTGGGTCCTCTTTTATTTGGTGATGTCCACAAAGGTGCATTATACATAGCTAGCCAGTTCTAGTAAGAGTCAGACATGGTTGCCCCTGACCCCCTTCTAATTTGGTTCTCCTGGAGACACACACCTCCCACACTCATGTAGTTAGTTACATGCTGACATATGGTATCATGTAAATTTGTATATAGAAACAACACAGGTCTAACTGGCTGTACTCCCTTCTGGGTGACTATCTGTGAGCCTTGCTTCTCAAACTCTACTTTGAACTTTCTGTCATTTTAATTGGTTGGGAAACAAAGTACTATCTCTTGTTCTTCACTTCTGGTTCTTTTCTTTGGGATTTTTGATTTTGTCATCATCTGTAGTCTTGCTTATGGGATGATCTCTTGGTATCTAGCCTAGAGATTCATTGACTTGACACAGCTTCTCATCTTATACAATGGAACCCTTTCAGGAATACTGAAGCAAGCAAGTGATTACAGATATATTTTGCATGCATATATTTCTTTTCCTGTAGAGCAGGGAAAATCTCCCAAATGTGGATTTTGCCTTTGTGATTGCATTAGGGAGAGTAGATATTGCTTAAATTGCAAGACAGAGTGGCATTTTAAACAAGCAAGCATTTATAAAAATCCTAAAGAAGGTTCCTTGAACCAAGATTGCTCACCTATAATTAACAGTGAGCTAGTTATTCAAAACTTCTGTGACTTGTGGCTAAACTAATAGCCTCCTTTTGGGCCTTAAGTAAGCATTCCAATACAAGTTTTATCTTGAGCTTTCTCTTCTCTCTTTATACTGTTGTTTAATGATCTCATCAGCTCTTGTGAGAGCAATGATCATTTTTATGCTGATGACTCTCAAATCTATATATCCTTTCATGTTTCTCACGCTCTAGTCCTGCAATTAATACCACCTCCTAGACCTCTCCACCTAGATATCCCATTGATATCTCCAAATTCAGCCTCTCCAAAACAAAATTCAGTATAAATATTGTCTTCCAAACCCACACCCCTTTAACATGTTCCTGTTTCTGCTGAGAGCATTGTCATCCTTCTAGTTACCCAGATTCATATCATAATCATCTTTGATTCTTCCCTCTCTCTCACCCACCATATTTAATCAGTTCTCAAGTCTTGCCAATCTCCCTTAACACAGTCTGTCATCCATTGCTTTATTTTTAAAAATAATTGTATATTGATTTTTTTGGTTTGTTTACATCCCCATAGTTTCCTCCAGTATCCTTAACCCTCTATCTCTAAGAAGGCTTGCTGTCGTCATTGTTATTCAGTCATTTTTCAGTCATATCTGACTCTTTGTGACCCTATTTGGGATTTTCTTGGCAAAGATGTTGGAGTACTTTGTCTTTACTTCTCAAGCTCATTTTACAGAAGAGGAAATGGAGACAAACAGAATTAAATGACTTACCCTGAGCCAGATGACTAGGAAGTTTCTGAGGGCAGATTTGAACTCAGGTTGTCTTGACTTCAGGCTGCTACTCTACCTACTGTGCCAGCCAGCTGTCCCGGAGAGCAGGGAGGTGCTATTTTTTAATCCAAAAAATAAGTGTAAAAAAAAAAGAGGAAAAAAGTCAGTACAACAAATTAATATATTGAAAAAGTCCAAAAACATAGGCAATACACAACACTAGTAGATCTCTCATCTCTTTAAAGGGGATAGTTGAGAGTGCCCTGATAGACATGCTTGTTTGTAATTTTGCAACATTCACTTTTGAACCTTTTTTGTGCTGTTGTTCTTTCCATTTACATTGTTACAGTCATCGTGCATAATGTTTCCTTGGCTCTGCTTACTTCACTGAACATCAGTTCATGTAGTCTTCCCATGCTTCTCTATATTCATCACAAACATCATTTCTTATAATATGGTCACATCCAGTACATGGACCAAAATTTGCCACCTTCTTCTTTCTGTCCATGTGAGAATGTGATATGACCTTAGCCTGAAAGGGCCAGGGTCTCCCAGTGCATCCTGGGCCATCTCCAGTCATCATAAAAGGCCAAGGTCTCCCATTGCATACTGGGCCATCTCCAGTCATCCTGATGAATATCTGGTCACTGCACCCAGATGGCTTAGGAGAAGAAAGTGAGGTTGGTGACCTTGCACAGCCCTCCCTCACTCAAGTCAGAGTCAACTGCAAGTCATGTCATCCCCTTGATGTCATGGTCCTCTTCAAGAACGAAGGACAAACACAAGTACTCCGGTTCAGGCTTTTCTTACTTCTCACGTGGACTATTACAATAGTTTCCTAATTGATCTTTTTGCTTTTACTCATTCTCTTTTTAAATCTATCTTTCAAGTAGCGACCAAATTAATATTCCTAGAACACAACTCATTAGGTGATCTTCCTACTTAATAAACATTTATTAGGCACCTACTATGGACCAATCACTGTGCTAAGTGCTAGCTCAAAAAACTATAATAGCTCTGTTCTGCCTCTAAGATAAAACAGTAGAAGGTTTATATTCAAATCCTTTCTTGGACTGTTCTTAGCTGTGCGACTGTGGGTAAGTAACTTAACCATTCCCAATCTCCTTATCTGTAAAATGAAGGTAACAATAATACCTATTTCAAATGGTAGTTGAAGATGAATTGATAAGATGTATGTGAAACACTTTGCAAAAATTACAGCATTATATATGTTATTAATATTACTATTACTAATACTAAGATATGAACTCCTCAGCATGACAAGTATAACTCTCTGAAATCTGGCTCCCAATTACCTGATCAGACTAAGTTCATATTATCCTCTCATTCACTTTTCTTCCTTATCAAAATGGTCTATTTGCTTTCCCTTGAGTTTGGCAATCTGTCGCCCATTTCCAGGATTTTCTTGCGTCACCCCTCCCCCCCATGTTTGGAATGCATGCTTTCTTCTCCTCACCACCTGCCTTCCTTCAAGGCTCAGCTCTGGTACTACACCTTATAAAATCTTTCCTAACATCCTCAATTATTATTGCTCTCTACCTCCTGAAGGGACTTTCCATTTACTTAGATGTGTGCATTTTCATTCTTTCCCTTCCTCTCTATTTAAATACATACCCAGTAAAATGTAAGTTGTCTGATGGCAGGAATAGTTTGATTTTTTATCAAATGAGATAATATGTGGAAAGTACTTTATAAAACTGAAAGTATTCTATAAATGTTAGGTAGTAATAGTACTAATTATAGTAGTAGTAGTAGAATTAGTAGTTATTATAGTAGTAGTATCTCCAGTACAGATAAGTATTTAATAAATGTTTGTTGAATTGATTGATTTGGATTGAACCAATAGGAAATCTTTATTTTGCCAGGCCCACTAAATGATCAATATTTAGAGTCTGAAAGAATCTTAGAGGTCATTGATTCCAAAACATTCATTTCATAGAAGAAGAAACTGAAACCCAGATAAGTTAAATGATTTACATATGAAAACTTCTATTCTATCCACTACATCACACTGTCACATCTTCTAAGATACTGCTTGCCCTGTTTAACATCACCTTTGATGTAAATATCAATATATGGTTGAATCAAGTAATCACTATAGACTATCCATCATGAAATGTTTTATAATTTTGACATCTCTGTAATGGGACACTTTGGAAAGAGAATTCAAGTTCCCATTGTCTTCTACTGAATCAACTACTATTAACAAAATACTTCTAAAGAACTGTGATTTGATCAGTGAGGGCACTGCCACCTATGATATGGATCTTTCCTTCTTAGATTGTTTCATAAGTGCCATTGGCCAGGAAAAGAATCTTTCTCTGGTGGACACCCTTGTGGTGATAAGTCTTACTAAACTTAGTGAATCTGGTTCTCAGATTGCAGGCCATCAATAGACTGATCCTGGAAGCATTTTTTTTTTGGCATGGTAGGACAGGTCAGTGGTTCTACTTGTCTTGCAAAGCCACTAAGAGTCTAGAATAATTTCCATGCCACAATGAGGTAGTGGAGTTGGGCTTTGCTAAGGAAAGCCTTCAATGCTGCATTTTTCTCTATAGAGTCAAATCCTTTCCTTAAAATCAATACACAATAAACATAGTAAGAACTTGTATTTATTTATAGCTCTCAATTAGCTCTGTGACTGGCAATAGGGGGATCCTAAGAACCAATTCAATTCAGTTCAACTCAGAAAACATTTATTAAAGTGCCCACTATGTGCCAGGCATTGTGTTAAGTGCTAGTGATACAAATATGTAGCTGTCCCTACATTCTTATATCTATATAATATGAACATTCATTCTTAAAATTACTCTCTATCAATCTATCTATATTCCATCTACCAAGTAATGGAGGGAGAGGAGAATCACCAACAGTTGGAGAAATCAGGAAAGGCTCCTTGAAGAAGTTGGCACTTAAATAAGCCTTGATAGGAGGAAAAAGTTCCAAGAGGGTGAGGAGGGGGGCAGTGTTCTAAGTATTTGGGTAAGCCAGGCAAAAGTTTAGAGGTGGGAGATGGAATATAATGTATGGGGAACATCAAATAAAACAGTATTGCTGAAATAGCTATTGCTAAAAATGGTTTTGACCCCCACAAATATCACGCCACCCCTAGGGATAAGCTCAGTCCCTGAAATTTCATGATCATGCAGATTGACTTAGCTTTGATGCATTCTCTGTACCCGCATTTTCCTCTCCCCTCTGACTGGAAGGCTGGAGGGCAGAACAATAAACTTCTCCTAAAGGCTTCTTTTATAGAGGACTAGGAAGTTATCATTTTCCATCAGCGGCTCTGCTTGGCTTCAACTCCACAAACACCATGCCCTAATCCCAGCTATTCTTTGGGGGCTCAACCCTTGTTTTCCAGCCTCTTTCTATAGACTCTAAGCTCATTGAGGGCAAGGACTGTCTTTATTTTTCTTATTTGTATCCCCAGTGCTCAGCACAGTGCCTGGCATATAACACTTAAAGAATACTTATTGACCGTTGAAGTAGAGTCCATAAGAGGGATTAAAACATAATCAGACTGGCAAGACAGGTTGGAGTCAGATTGTAAAGGGCTTTAAGTACCAGAAAGAGGAGCTTATATTCTATCCAAAAGGCAATAGGAAACCATTGGGGCTTCTTCCACTTGGGAGCAAAATGATCAGATCTTTGCTTTCGGAATATCAGTTCTGTGTGAAGATATCAGAGAGAAGGGAGGAAGCAGGAAGCCTATTAACATGTAGGTAACCATTGGTATACTCCATTATACAGTTCCTGTCCAGATATCACTAAGCTGGCACAGACCTGGAGAAAATGAACCATATCCATTTTGACATTCTCATTATAAATGAAACCAGAAGACATAAAAAGGTAGTAGCTAAATAGAAGGACATTTCGCAGGTTCTCCTTAGAGAGACGAATAGAGGACTTGGCAGGATTGGTTTCCTCACAGGGCTAACAGTAATAGAAAATGTCATTTCATGTGATATTTGGTCCTCTTGCCTTGCAGTGCTCATGGTGATCATAAGCAAACAAGCTGTCATAGCCTACACACCATTGGGAAGGATGAAAAAGCATAGCCATTCTAGGAAGACTTCAACGAGATTGTCCTGACAAGTTGGGTATTCTTTGAACTCAATGTGTAAGTGTGGAGCACAGTCAAAATTATCCTGGAAAAGACATGCACAGTAGATGAAAGTTAGGAAGACCTGATCTGAGATCCATTCTCTACACTTAACTGGCTGTATGACCTTGAGGGAATCATAGGCACCTTGCCTGCCTCAGTTTTCTCAACTGAAAAACAGGAATAATAGCAGTACATATTATAACACCAGGATTGTGTTGAGGACAGACTGAGGTAACGTTTTTAAATTGCTTAAAACAGGAATGAGCACAATTATTATGTAAATACTATTATTATTTTTGTTATTATTACCGTCAAGGATTGGAAGAAACCACTAACATTCTCCCTACTCAGAAGGAGGTCACCTTTATTTATTAGTACATTCTTGGGTGCACTGGCCATCAGGAAAAAGATACCTTCTCCTTTTAAAAGGTTCATAGAGCTTCTTGTATGCACATTCAGATCTGGCTCAGCAGCCAATTAAAAGGTATATTGTCATCATGCAATAAACTGACAGGAAACAATCAGGGATCACTTGCATTTACTCTAATTTGAGAAGGAGAAGGACGCCTTCATTGTACACATTTCCTGACAAAACTTCACCAAAGAGTCATGTGGACTGGTAGGCAAAAGTATATATTGCATTAAAGATTATATTGCATTAAAGATTGGGTCATCCTCCTCCTTCTCCCACTCCTCTCCCTCTTCCTTTCCTTCTCTTCCTCCTCACTGTCATCATCTTAGCCCGCATTTGTGTTGCACTTAAAAGTTAGCAAAAACATTTTACATATTTGTTTCACTTTTTCCTCACAGCAATCCTATAATATAGGTGTTCTTATCATTGCCTTTTTATAGATGAGAAAACTAAGGCTAAGAGAGATTAGATAACTTATCCAAGTATCTCAAGATAACTTATCCAAGACTCAAATTCAGGTCTTCCTAATTCAAAGTCTTACTGGCTTCTCTCATTACTCTTGTTGAAAACTGCTCTATTGTAACTGGTAGATAAGCTCCTGTCCTAAGACAGTTTATAGTCCAGTGAGTAAGACCAGACACATGCTTAGGAAGTGGTTAGGTAACAATTCAATAGATAGTGATAAAACAAACCAACTGAGCTGCCCAAAGGATTGCATAGATGCTAAATGTTATATTCCTTGTTCCCTGTTACTTAGATCCTACCCCATTTTTAATTGAATGTAACTTAACTGAACATATGCAGGCTCCCTCCTGCCTGCTCTTCTGTCCTGTAGGGTTCTGTTTCACTGCTTTCCATCATTAGACATGCTGGACGGATCTGTTTGGTACCAAATGGTGAATCAAGCTAAGCTTCCGACTTCTTCCTTTCCATTTCTGAGCTCCCCAGGATACTGCTTGACTAGGAGAGAAGTCTTTTTTTCATAATGTCTCCAACTGTCCTGCCTCCCATCCTTTTTCACCTTAGCACAAAGAGGCAGGATTTATTAAAAATCTAATCATCAAAGATTTGGGCTTGCCTTGAATTTGGAACTTAATAAGAATAATGAGTACTTAGATAGCACTTTAAGGGGTTTTTTTTGCTTGTTTTTTAAAGCTTAGACGTAGGAAGATTGAAACTCAAATGCTACCTCTGACACTTACTAGGGGAGTCATTTAACTTCTCTTTAAATTCATCTGTAAATTGGAGATAAAAGTAACTACTTCATGGGGTTGTTGTGAATATCAAATGAGATGTATGTATATATGTACATATGTACATAAATGTGTACAAATGTGTAGATATGCATATGTATATAAATATGTGTATAGATGAATTATACACACCTATCCTGTGTGTATATACATATGTATAAACACACATACACATACATATATGCATGTGTATATATACACATGTATTTGTAGATAGATAAATGAATGTATGCATGTGTGTGTGTCTTTGCAAACTTAAAGTGCTATGTGAAAGTCAGCTCTTATTATTGTCTCATTCTCATCTTTTTTCAATGAGTTTCAGATAGAAATATTCCTTGGACAAGTCACTATAATTCCTTTATATTCATGGCTTTATATTTTATATTATGAATTTGTCTTATATTATCAATATTTTATATTCAGTCCTCTCTCTATATTTTTCTATTCAGTGTACCACCTGGTGCACAGGTGGATAAAATAATTGCTTTTTTGTAGTTGTATAAAATCATTTCTGTGTAAGCTCATCCTCCATAGGCTCACTGAAAGCATCCTCAATACAGCTCTACTAGTCTTCAGGACTATAATAATGCTATCTACCTTCTCTGCTCCCACATGATATTAATGTCTTTGGCTAGGTCTTTATATTTTGAAAAACTTCTTGTAATGCATAGTTGGGTGATTGTAAATATTTGGACTAGCAACATCTAATACAAGCATAGTTCTCAAAGGATAATCTTTCTGTAATTTCTGGTGTCAATGAACTGATCCTGAATTATGATCATAAACTTCTCTTTCCAAAAATAAATTTACCTGACAGCCATTTTTACTATGCTTCTTTGCTTATTGTTGGAGGAGTTCATGCACCTGTTACCCATGGAGGGTCTTTTGATTTCACACTTGGATCTTTGTCTCTTTACAAGCTCCTGCAGGAGATAAGTCTTTTCAGATATATTTGATGAATCCAGTAATGTATGCCCGTTATCAGCTTTCGCTATTGTTCAGCAAAGTGATGGCTGCTTATTCCAAAAGTATTTCTATAGGTTTTTGACCTGCTTATTATGTGCTCTAAAAATGCCTATCCGTCCTCTCTACTATTATCATTATTATTATTCATTATCTAATTTGATCATTATAACAATCCTATGAGGTTTTTACTGTAGGTAATATTATTCCTATTTTTCATAGGAAATGGATGAGAGTGTTTAAGTGACTTGCCCAGAATTGTACAGCTAGTAAGTAATAGAGTTCTTCCTGATAGTAAACCCGTACTCTATCCACCACTCTGGGCTTCCTCACTCTTTGGTAATTGAATTTCCAAGAAATTTTAATCTAAGATCTTCACACTAATAGATGAGCATGGAAGTACACAAGTAGTAGAAGGGATACATGACACAATTAGCATTTGTTAGAGGCAGAATTTGAAACCAGGACTCTCCTGACTCCAAATCCATCTTCTTTCTAATGAACAAAACTGCCTTGAATCTCCCTAAAGGAGTTTACATTTGAGTGGCAATTGGCCGGCATTTGGTGAGGATGATTGGCCTTGTCTCCACAGTAGTTACTTTTTAGATGACGTGTGTGGGTCCTGGAGTAGAGGCAGGAATAGTGGTCTAGAGGTGGAAGAAAGGCACTGCCATTCTTGGAGCTCTTGGGTTTGCTTGCCTATTGATAGCAGTTGGTCAGCAGTTGTTGGCAGTAATAAGGAAGATGGGCTCCTTCTCCAGAGACTGCTTCCTTCAATGATGGCATTGGAGACCAGGTTAATAGCAGTGACCTGGGGAGAAGATTCTTGGGTTCTAAATTCTGACCTATCTCCATGAGGGAAATGGTGGTTTTTCTGCTGGCAGTGGTTTGACTCACCTGGAAAATGCTATCTCTTGTCTCTCCCTCAAGGGACTTCCAAAGAAACCTGAACTAGTTTATTAGCTATTTTTTCATTAGCTATCACTGTTTTAGTGTTTGTGAAATATCAGAATGCGAATTGTACTTCAAGTCTTCCTTGGAACCATACAAGAAGTACTCATTTAAACTTGCACTGAAATGCATCCATTCTTGGATGCATGAGCATAGAAAAAGAGGATCCTGACCTTTGGCATCCACTCTATGTCACAACACCTCAGATAATCTAAGTACCAAACGGGAGGCTGCTGTCAATTTGTTGATACTGACAGACTCTACAACCATCAAATGGATTCTAAACACAAATAGACTGCCCAAAATCAGTAGTAGTCTACACTGGCACTTAACTCACAATGATATAATCTGTTAGAGTATGAAATTTGATATCAGGTGACCTCATCTTAGATCATAGCATCCAGAAGTCCTAATATGGCTTCGCTATGATGGAGTCTTCCCTTTAACAGCTCTGTAAGGAAAAAGGTAGGTAGGTTCCACTTTGTTTTGGCACATATAAATTAGTTTCTTTGCATGGAATAGTAGGATCTCAAGTTGAAAGGGACCTCAGATAGTCCAACTCATACCTGACGCTTGAATTGCCTATATGACATTTCTGACAAGGGTTCATTCAGTCTCTGCTTGGAAACCTTTCCAGTGGTAGGCAAGAGGCAAGAGGAACATAGGATAGGCTCTAGAGATGAAAAGGACCTTAAAAATCATTTAGTCCACCTCCCATCATGTCAATTATCTTCAAATATTGGTTCAAGGACTGCCATGTGGAAGAGGGGACAGATTTATCCAATGTGGCTCCAGAAGTCAGAAGCTGGAGCAATAGGTAAAAATAATAGGGAAGCAAATTTTATATTCTAGAATGTATAAATTGCATGTTAGAGTTAGTTGCGCATTTCACTTTTTTGTCATTTCTCCTTTTCTATTGATACTTACATAATATCAAGTGATCTAAAGGAGAACCTCAAGCATATTAATTGTATGCCCTATGGACAATTTATTGGAACTCATGATAAAGAGTAACATGGGATGCCAGAGAATGGATGTGAGTGCACTATTAGAAAGAGTGTCCTTGTCCATGAGATCACAGGTCCATGAAAGTATCTAAGTATCCCCCACAGTGCCTAGCACAGTCTTTTGTATATTATGGGTGTTAAATATAATTTTTAATTGGATTAAATTAAATTTAAAACAGAATTCTTTTTTTCCCTGAAGGCATCTGTAAAATGAGGAATTTGGACTAGATGACCTTTAAGGTCCCTTTCATAATTCTTTCAACAATTTCTTGCATATCATGGTTTGAGGTCCCTTCACCATTCTGGTTGCCTATCTCTGTATGGATTCCAAATAGCACATGGTCCTCCTTAAAATATGGCAGCTATAAATGAACCCTTCAGATGTGATCTGATCCCTGCAGAAAACAGTGGAATTATTACTACCTTTATCTGTACACTTTTGGTTAATACACCTCATGATCACATTCACTATTTTTGATGCCTGGTCACACTATCGACTTTATATTACGCAGTTACTAGGTCTTTCAAGTGAACTCCTCTCTATTCAGTTTACTCCTATCTAGTAATTGTGAGGTTCTTTTTATTTTTAATTCTGAGTCCAAGCTTTTACATTTCTCTCTATTATATTTCATCCTGTTATATTCAACCTATCATCCCAGCATGTTGAGGGACATGGGAGTGTCATGATTCTATTATGTAATGTAATAACCTGACTTTATGATATCCACAGATTTGATAAACCATTTATTCAATGATCCACTGAATGAATAAAATGTGCAACTGAACAGGACAGAGAAAAAAGTGCTCTGCAGGATAGCAAAGAAACCTCCCTCAACATTCTCAGTGACCAAGTAAGCAAAATTTTTTGTGCATGGTCAAATACCACCAGTGTGGTAGAACACATCAACAGCCAATCTCAAAGCTAGTAAGACCTGAGTTCAACTCTCAACTCTTACACATACTAGCTGTATGACCTTGGGTGAGTCATTTAGTTTTTCTTCTAAGACTTTAAGTAGCAAAGATAATTACCACCTGCATTGGTAGAGGAAATTTTCTCCCCCAGAGGGTCTCCTGTACTAATGAAATCACAGGTCCAGTTCCTATCCCAGATAATATTAGATCAGCTGCAAACCTCTCCAACTATACCATCATTGAGATCTCATTTATTCCCACTGTCCTAAGATAAGAGACACTGCTGAATGTTTTGCTGAAATCCAGATGTACTATGTTCACAACATTCCATACTTCAGTAACCCTGTCAAAAAGGCAACTGGAATTAGTCTGCTGTGATTTATTTGTACTGAACCCATGCTGTCTCTCTGCTGATCATTACTTTTCTTTCTAAGTACTCACAAGCCTCACATTTATTCATTTTAGAGCTTTGCCAGGAATCATCATGAAGTTAACCCATCCATAATTTTCATCTTCCTCCTTTGTCATCCATCTTCCATCCCTCCCAATATTTTAATCAAGACAACATTTCCCTTCCTTTAGTCATCTGACATCTCTTCCATTCATTCTGCTTCCTAATAGTTCAAATCCACACATTCTTTCCTTCCCTCAAAGCTAACGTCATCTGGAGGAAGAGGGGAAGGTACTGAGAGCAGGAATCATCTCCTCAGATGTCTCATGTTTCAGAGCCATCCTAACCATGCTCCCCCATTTTGGTTTGAAGATTCTTTTTCTTTCCTTCCTTCCTTCCTTCCTTCCTTCCTTCCTTCCTTCCTTCCTTCCTTCCTTCCTTCCTTCCTTCCTTCCTTCCTTCCCTCCTTCCCTCCTTCCCTCTTTCTTTTCTTTCTCTGTGTGTGGATATAGATATAGATGATATAGATATAGATACATCTCACCCACTAACATATGTTTCACTCTGAGCTGTAGGCCTCCCTACTCCCACCATTAGGAAGGAAGAACCTTTGATCTTTGGGAGCAGGAAAGAATTAGTTGTTTCAAATATTCCCAATGAAGACATCAGCTTCTTTTCTCCTTCTTCTTTTCTCATGTTGTAAGTAAAAGAAAGGAGATTCTAGTCTTCTGGGTTGCTGGTCCTAAAGTAGCCTTTGTATGACAACAATAACTGCAACAAGGAAACAATAATTAATAACTTCCTTTTATATTGTACTCAATATGTGCAAGGCACTTGACTAATAGCGTTAAAATTATTAGCTCATTTGATCCTCACAATAATTGGGGGAGATACTCTTATTATCTCCATTTTCCTCAAATGAGGAAACTGAGGCAAACAGAGGTTAAGTGACTTGCCCAAGGTCATACAACTGGTAAACATCTGAGGCCAAATCTGAGCTCAGGTCTTCCTAACTCCAGGCCCCCAAAACTCTTGTGTTTGACTTGGGTAAGGGGAAGAGGGGTGAAGAGGAAAGGAAGAAAATGAGGTCATTTCTAAGAAAGGCAGTGTAGTACATTCACAAGAGCACTGGATCTAAGTAGAAGACTTAAATTTATTTCCTCATTCTACTACTTACTAGTAGTGTGACTGTCTTTGCCTCCTTTGGCTTCAGTTTCTTTATAAGAAGAGAGCATTAAATTGAAAAATTGCTAAGATTTCTTTTATGAAGCTCTCTCTCCTAGGTGGTAAAGGACTGAGTGCCTTTACGGGGAATTTGCTTTTCCTGGGTGTTTTCTCCCATGTATATGTGTTTGTATTGTTGTGTAGGTACCTGGGGAAAGTCATGTCATTGGGCTGTACTACAGTCACCGAGGTCTTGGGTGCACAGCACATCAAAGGGCTAGGGAACCCTGACTCTCTCAGAGGTCAATGACATTTGTTGTGTCAATAACAACTTAGTCCTTCTCATTCTCTTGGAATTACCCATGTCAGAGGACATCCAGCTTACACGATCAGCGATTATAGCAATCCTGAAACTCCCTCTTCTCATTGCTATTTTTGCTTTGTACATAGTTAAAACTTAGTTATTCTAGTCTTTAACTTTCCTGAGACAACTCTTACAGTTATGCTATACTTTCATTCTCTTCCTTGATCACATGCACCTCTCCTATCTTTTCAGTCTTCTTGCACTGCCCTCCTCCCCTCATGTACTCTGCAATACCAAACCACTTGATCCTTACTGCTCTTTGAACAAGATGATCCATCTCTAGACTCCAGACTTATTCATGATCCCCCCTGCCTGAAATGCTGTTCCTTCTCCCCTCTGCCTCCTGGCTTCAAGTCCCAGATAAAATCCCGCTTTTTACAGGAAGCCTTTCCTGGCTTCTTTAATTCTAATGCTTTCTCTCCGTCATTTTCAAGTTCTCCTGCACATCACTTCTTTGTACATAGTTGTTTGTATGGTGTCTCCGTCATTAGCCTGTATCTTCTGCCTTTCTTTGTGTCTCCAAAGTGACTGGCAAGTGGTATTTGAGAAACGTTTATTGACTGATTGCTCCTATTTTTGTTCCTGTCATTTTAAGATCTGACATCCCTGGAGAACTTCTTGTTTACCTGCATTCGATTCTTTAGATTCTTCTCTTCTTTCTTTTTAAAGATTATTGAAAGGGTCCGATTGAAAGCATATTGGCTCTGCAGTCAGAGAAAATGGGTTCAAATCCTGCCTCTAATTTTTACTACCTGAGTGACCTTGAGCAAGTAGTAATTTAGCCTCCTTGGGCCTCAGTTTCTTTAACTGTAAAGTGAAAGGGATGGATGAGGTCCTTTCTAGCTTTAAATCTATGATTCAGTTATGGTAGCCAAATTTTGTCTTAAGGATGTCCCCTCTCACTTTTTTGGAGGGAGGGGATTAATATATTTTTTACAGTATAGTTCTTTTTAAAGATTTTTAAAATTATTTTAACATTTTCTTATTTATTTTTAAGTTCCAGATTCTCTCCCCTTCCTGAACCTCCCCCACCACCGAGAAGGCAAACAAATTGATATCAATTATGCATGTGAAATCATGCAAAACATTTTTATATATGAGTCACATCACAAAAAAAGCAATAAAATAAAATAGAGAAAATTAGTTTCTATTTGCACTCAAAGTTCATCAGTTCTCCCTTTGGAGGTCAATAGCATTTTTTTTTGAGCATGAGTCCTTCGGAAGTGTGTTAGGTCTTCTATTGATTAGAGTAGCCAAGCCATTTACAGTTGATTATCATTACAATATTGCTATTGCCACACACAGTGATTTCCTGGTTCTTTTACCTTCACTTTTCATCAGGTCATATAGGTCTTACCATGGATTTTTTTCTTTTATGAAATCCTCCCCCCAATTTCTTGTAGTACAACAGTAATGTATCACAATCATAGCTATTAGTAAATTGAGGAACATCTCCTCAATGTCCATGTCTTTGCCACCACAAAAAGAACTGTACAAATAAATCCTTTTTCTATACAGACCTAGTAGTGGTACTGCTGAGTCAAAGAGTACACACAGTTTTATAGCCCTGTGGGCATAGCTCCTCATTGTTTTCCAGAGCGATTGGACCAGATTGGTGTTGTGAACACCAACAGTGCATTAATGTATCTATTTTCTCTCATCCCCTCCCGCATTTGTCACTTCTGATAGAGGTCAGGTGGTATCTCAGAGTTGTTTTATTTGCCTTTCTTGAATCAATTGTGATTTAGAGCATATTTTTATCTATTTCCCATTTCTCTTGATCCAGCAGATAGATAGCTGACTTTGAATAATGATTAGCATTGATAGAATGCCTTAAGGTTTACAAATCATTTTACAAACATCTCGTAATCTGATCATCACATCAACCTTGGGAAATATTTTAATCCCCATTTTAAAGATGAGCAAACTGAGGCAAACAAAAATGAAGCGACTTGCCCAGCGTTACACAGCTAGTCAGTGTCAGATTTAGGAGAGAAGTCTCACAGTCAATAAGCACCAGAAGTGGGATGTGGATTTAGATCCTCTAACTCCACAGCCAGGGCCCATTCCAGGGTACTAGACTCTTTTAGTTTCTTCATTGTAAAATGAACATATTAATAAATATTTACCTCATGGAGGTTGTCGGGATGATCAAAGTATATAATATATGAAGAATAGTGATAAGAACTGGACCTGTGATTTCATTGTTAGAGGGAATGCCTGAGTGAAGAAATTTCTACTAGCAAGGTATACTAGAACCTTCTCTGAAAAGTTAAGTGAATTGCCCCAGGTCACACAGCTGGCATATGTTAGAGACAGGATTTGAAAGCAGGTCTTTCTGGGAAGCTAGATGAATATAGCACTGGATCTGGGGCCAGAACAACCCGATTCCAAATCCTACCTCTGGTACTTACTAGCTGTGTAACCCTGGGTAGGTCACAGCTTCTGTTTGCCTCATCTTCCTCATCTCTAAAATGGGCATTAAAATAGCATCTATTTCCCAAGGTTGATGTGAAGATCAGATTACAAGATGTTTGTAAAATGATTTGTAAACCTTGGGGCACTATATAAATGCTAATTATTATTCAAGTCCAGCTATCTATCTGCTGCAATACTGTCTCTCCTACATTATATAAGAGAAATTGCTTTATAAATTATGAAGTGTTGTATAAGTATAAATCACTGCTATTATAATTTGCTACTTCTAGTGTGGCAGGGATGTAAAGGAATGGGGAAAAACACATGACAAGCGAATTCTAATGGTAAATGAGAGAAAGCAGAGGGAAAGTCTAAAAAATGGGTCACATTTTTGGATTGGGGTGAGGGATACCAAAGAAGAAAAGAGGTGAAGGAATACTGTAAATGAATTTTAACTCTTAATTTTGTGAGAACCAACACTAGGTTGGCTCGGGAAGTCTCCCTAATTGGAGAACTTTTCCCTTATACTATCTGTGTTACCTTCGAAAAATCACTTCACCTCTCCAGTCTTGTTTCCTCATTTGTAAAAATGAAAAGGGGCTGTTCTCCAAGGTATCTTTTGGTTTAAACTGTCTGGAGCTATGATTTAATAATCTAGTAGTGGTTCACAAAGGCTATGCCATGAGTTTTGCAAGGATTTTTGATCTTTTTTATTCTCAAAATAAATTTTGTAAATAATTATATATCTATGTACAATATGTATATATGCTTACCCAGTATATGTACATATACATTATACATATACATGTATACATAACTTATGTGTGTATACATATATCTATATAAATATTTTTAAAATGTGCTTTATATTATTATAAAGATTTCTTATGAAATATGGTGCTTGATATACATTTATATATGTACAAATATATGTGTATGTATAATAGTATTCTCAAGAAAAATAAGACTTGCCTGTTACAAACAAGTCCTCACCTTAAAATACATAAAATCTTGAACTTATAAGAACTCAACAAAATTGACAGTTCTTACTAGGGGGTGGGAAACTTTATAGGCATGAGATTCCCAATTGCCCCTTAGTGTTGTCAAGTTAATTATTCATGGTGCCCATAAATCTTCATGGCAAAGGATGTCGTGTCACGAGCAAAAACAAAGACACAAACAAAAATGGAACTTTTATTGACTGATACTGCCCAATGTGCCCCTTTGAGCTTAGCCAATATTCAGCTAGCATGGTACATCCCATATTAATTTGGGACCAAATATTTGTTCTTTGAGTTAGTGAATGGAGGAGTGAACGGGCTATATTTCTCTGTTGCTTTGTAAGAATCTTATCTTTCCCATGGGTATATGTCCTATCTCACTTCTCATTTCTCCTCCAGATCTTTCTTGAGGTTAGGGACATTTTCTCTTCTTTCCTCTATATCGCTTCTCATTCTTTGCCTCAGAGAACCAGACACATTAGGCTTTAAAGGAGTGCTGCTGACTTACTAGATAACTTTTAGGGCTCTAGGAATCCATCTTAACAGCCACAAATGTGCAGGGAAAGAGAATGTGGAAGCTGGCATGTGCAATGAATCAAAATTGACTGGGCCTCCGAAGGTGTCCTTCCTCACCATTCACCTGAGACCTCCCGCACCTTGCTATCATTATCTCTCATTAGAAGCTACTCCAGAAGTACCAGGTAAGCAGTTCCCAGCCACTGATTGGATTTGTGGGGCTGCACTGATAACATGCATTGTTTCTCTTTCAGTGATGGGTTGCATAGCAGGACATTTCAAGTGAAAATTTCAAAGGTTAGCAAAAGAGTAATTAAGGCCAGAATTGCGTATCAGCAATATGCCTGTGTTTACAGAGATTCTTAGAACTGCCTAATGGGTTGCCAAAATGGCCTTGTGTGATCAAATCAATCAAGGTTTTTAGTAAAAATTTCAGGTGTTTATTCCATAACCCAAAATATTTCTCATCATAGCAGGATTTAGATCTGTAAGGAATTTCAAATGCACTCTTTCCTTTTATATATGCAGAAATCAAGGATGAGAATGATGAAGTGATTTGCCCAAGGTCATAAAAGTAGTGAAAGTCAACAACAGAGCAAGCTGTTTAAATGTTGCTAGATTAATTAACCTAGATTCTGCCTAGCTCCAGCATTCCATGATTCAGGGGCAGCTGCATCTGAAATCAGAGGCTCTGGGTTCAAATCCCACTTATGGCTTGTAGGATCACAGACAAATTATACCCTCTCTTGACCTTAGACTCTTTATCTGTTAAAGGGAGTTGAACTATATGACCTCAAAGTTTCCTTCCAGCTCCAAAGCTATGACTACGGTTGTAAAATTCTCAGTACCTCTGTTGAATAAGGATGGTGCTATCTACAACACATCTCACATGCTTTCTCAATATCAACAAGTCACTAGGAGAGAGAGAATACTGTTGTAAAAGCACCAGGAAGCATATTTCCTCTGGATGTTTTGCAAATAGAATGGCTGTCCCGTGCTGGATTCATGCTGGTCTCTAACAGTGGCACCCAGCAGCATCTCCTCCATGATACAAAAATCAAAGCTTAGGGTCATGCTCCAAAGCCGTATTTTCCTTAAAAAGTTATTTTTGAATGAATGATCAATGAATTTATATGTCCACTATTAATTAGTCAATCTACAGGTGTCCACTGAGTTCCTATCATGTGCTTCCCTTGTGCTAGATGCTACAGAGAATAGCAAAAAGAAGTAAAAGGCATGGAATCTGACAACAATGAGTTTACATTCTGGTTCTCTAAACCTAATTTTTTTCTAGCTAATATCACCTCTGGGGCTGGCATTCCACAAAGCTATCTACTATCCCATAACAGAGGAACTATTGTGTTGATTGTCATCTGTTCTCATAGGACCAAAATGACATCACCATGGTAAAGCGAAATTTCAACGTGTCAGACCAGTTTGAGCTTGCAGTGCTCTACCATAGGTTAGACAGAGATAGTCCGTGTGAATATTTGGAGTGGATACTCCAAATTTGGGCATCCTACATTTCCTTTGTGCTGTCTCAATTCTGGTTTGCTCATAGAGCACAGCACCCTTTCTGATGTGGATATGCCATTCTGAGTGGTCCTGTGCCAGTGTCTCCCATGTTGCACAGTCAAATCCAAAGGTCTTGAGAAAGACCTTGAGAGTATCCTGGAACATTTCTTCTGATCACCATGTGATCACCCACCCCCTGTGAGTTCTCCACAAAATAGTCTTTTTGGCAAGAGTACATTTTGCATTCAAACAAAGTGACCAGCCCATTGGAGTGGTGCTCTCTGAAGCATAGTTTGAATACTTAGCATTCAGCTAGAGCAAGGACTTCAGTGTCTTGCACCTTATTCTACCAGGTGATCCTCAGAATCTTCCTGAGACAGTTCAAATGAAAGTAATTCAGTTTCCTGGCATGATGCTGGTACACTGTCCATGTTCTACAGGCATACAGCAATGAAGTTAGCACAAGGGCTCTGTAGACATTCAGTTTGGTAGTCCTCTTCTCTCCTAAACTTTTCTTCAGAGCCTCCTAAATACTGAGCTAGCTCTGTCAATGTGTGCATCAACCTCATTGTCAATGTGTACTCCCCAAAAAGTACACTACCAAAGTAAGTGAACTTATCCACAGCATTCAAAACTTCTCCATTTGTTGTAACTAATGGTTCCACATATGACTGGTGTGGTGGTGACTGAGGGAGCACCTGTGTTTTCTTGGTGTTAATTATTAGGCCAAAATTAGCACAGGCAGCAGAGAATTGATCAATACTTTGTTGCATCTCAGCTTCAGAGGCTGCATTGAGTGCACAATCATCTGCAAACAGAAAATCATGCACCAACACTCCCTCCGCTATCCCATTAGAGAGGAAGTATGGTATTGTGTAATATGGAGCTGGCCTTGGTGCTAGGAAGACCTTGGTTCAAATGCTTCCTCCTACATACTATTCCTTTATTCACACTATTCCCTCTGCCTGAAATGAGCTCCCCCACCCCCACATATTCCCAGTTTCATCTATCTACTTCCTTGCCTACCCTTTAAGACCCAGTTCTAATTTGACTTGCTCTATGATACCTTCTCTTGTGTCCCACTAAGTGATGTCCTCTATCTCTGAATTATAAACCTTTGTGCCTCTTTCTGCACTTTACATTTGATACCAGATCTTGCATTAGATATTTGTGTCCGTATGTCATCTCCTTTACTAGATTTAAACCGCCAAGTAGTTCAGAACCATATTTTGTTATTTTTTTTGTATCCCTCATAGTTCTCGGCACAGCTCCTTGTCCCAAATATAAATTTAGGAAATATTTGTTGAGTGAATAAAAAAATGGACAGTTTGTCTGTGCATCTGCTTATTCAGTTGCTTTATCCAAAATTTAAATAAGATTGATGCCTATACTCCTCTCTGGTATACTATTTATACTTCTCCATTCAAAGATGAGTCTGTTGATCTCTAACCTCTCTTCCTGTCTCTCAGATGCTTTCTTTTCCACAAGAAAACCCCAATTCCACAGTGATTCATTTTAATAGCCTTTGATATCAAAGACTTGTCAAGAAATTTTTGAAAGCCTCAATAAATTACACCCTCTGGTGCCTTCTTATTTACAATCTTACTTACCTTCTCTAAAATTCTCATAGGTTTAATTGTCCCTTGCAGAAACAATATTGTTGTGTACTATGTGTCTTAGAATCTGGAATACCTGAGTTCAAAACCTACCTCTAACACTTAATAACTCTTGATAAGTCACTGCCTCAGTTTCCTCATCGGGAAGATAGTGATAATAGTAGTATCTGCCTCCCAGGATTGCTGTAAGGATAAAATTCTATAAAACACTATATAAATGTATATTATTATTATTTATAGTTTATGAATGCTTAAGTAGTCAGTAGTATTTATTCTCTTTGAAAAGGTTCTACTGTTGATCTGATATGGAAGTGAGTCTTACCATTTAGTAGCTCCCAGAATCCCTTTTGGCAAAGAGAGTTACAATGATGATTATGGCTTTCCATTTGCACAATGACTAGGTATATCAACTTGCTTTCCATTTGGTCAACGTTTCCACATTTTCAATCATTAATTGTTTTCAGGTCATTTGTGCTTGGTCCAGGTGACACTTCTACTTTTCTGTTTTGGCCTAGGACATCTCAGACATTAACCATTATTTACTCTAGTCTTTTTCATGGATGTGCTTCAAAAGTCACTTGGAATCAAGAGAATCTCTCCAATGTCTTTGCCAACAAAGACCAAGCAATGCACACATTAAGTCTTTATCACCATTATATCTCTGATCACTGCTCTAGCCTGTGATCATCAAATGGTCTTCTAGCTGGCTTCCTGCCTTGAATCCATTTAAAGAATATCTTATTAAAGGCTCCATTCACTCTAACATCTGTGGCTCCGAATGTTCTCCCAGGAATTGAGCAGTGGGCCCAAAAGATCAACTACAGTTCTAAGCTAGATGTCTCTCAGAGCTGCTAGTGGATTGCCGCTGGTTCAGAGATACTGTTTCTTTCTTCAAGTTGTATGTCAGCTTACCTGCTAGAAAGCATCTTCAAGAAAACTTGGATGAAAGGCTTCTTTTGCATCCTCTAGCACACAGAGGGACTGAGGGTAGAAAGTAATAAAGTCTTGTTTTCTCCTTATGTTATCATTCAACATTTCCTGAGTGCTAGGTCTCCACGGTTCCTAGAAATTTTATCCTAGCATTTAGTATTTTAATAATAATTATAAATAATAACATTCATGTAATGCTTTATGATTATTATCTCATTTGATCCTTGCCACAATCCTAGGAGGTAGGTGCTATTATTGTTCCTATTTTATAGATGACAAAACTGAAGGAAAGGTTAAATGATTTGTCTAGGGTCACACAGCAAATAAGTGTCAGAGGCAGGATTTGAACTCAATTCTTCCTGACTCTAGGTCCAGTGCTCTAATTTATGAGTTCAAGTTTCAATATTTGGCCTTATACTTTAGATTTCTTATTGGATTTTTCAATTGACCCTAAATCTTCTAGGGGGAAAGAGGGGATACCTGACCATCTGTGGCACGAGGTAGGAATGTTTGACTCTGCCTCCATCTCCCCTTGTTTCTTAGGCAAACCTAGAGGCTGTGCTATATAACCTACCTCTCCAGTTACTGTTAGTTTAGCTTTCAGGGATCCCATGTTTGGAAGATGGACTGTCAAACCTGGGGTATAGGCAAAGAAGTAGAGTAAAGTACATTTTCCAACATGTTGTGATTTTGCCAAGACCCCTTACAACTAGACCAATAGGCTCTTTGAATCATAAATGTTTAGATTGGAAAGGTACCTCAGAGGTTATTTAATCCAACCTTCACCCGAGCAAAATCCCCTCCTCATGTACCTGATAAATTGCCATCCTTTGAAGATCTCTAATGATAAGGAGCACACTCCCTCTCATCCCCAAGTCTTTTTTTCTTTAGGTTAACCTGCCCCAGTTCTCCCAATTAACCCTCTACTTATACAAGCTTGGCCTCTATCTCCTCCAGTTTCCTCAAATGAACACTGCACTGCCTCCCCCAAAAGAATCACCCATAATGATGGCTACTGCTTCCCTTCCTTGTTCTGATCATCCTTATCTGGCAATCATTCCTGTGATCTCTACTTCACCTACTTCCCTGGTCAATAAAACTACATTTTTAATTTGGGATGAAGAAACAATGATTCACATCCCCTAAATCTCACTCCCACCTATGACAAATACAAGGGATCTAAAGAAACTTGGAAAAACTTACCCAAAACAAGAAAATTCAAGGAAAGCAGGATGAAGAGATTTACCTTGATTGTGAATAAGACATATGATTTTAGAAGTTGGAAAGAGACATGAAATTGGTAATTAGTTACTATCTTGTTCAAATGTATAGTTTTTTCTTCATTAAATGTAAATTATTTGGATGATATAGCCTTGTTTGGGGCAGAAGCTTTATTATTTTTAGCTTCTTTAGATCATTGTTAAATTAATAAGAATGACAACCATAGAGATGGGACCTGGATCTATGGTTTTGTTGGAATAGAGAATTTCAAGGTAAGGACATTTCCTCTAATAAGACAAGTTGACCCTTTCTCTTCAATTTCTAGTCTTAAAGATGTGCACAGATCATAGAAGGGTTAAATGACTTCTCCAGCATCACATGGCCAGAAATTGTCAGAGGCAGGACTTGAACCCATGTCTTCCTAGCTTCAAGATCACTTCATTATTCATTACATCATAGCATGATGACAACAACAACTTCTATTCCCATATTTCAAAGTTCCATGATTTTATTGGGATGGGATTTCAGGTCACTGATGCAAAGCCTAATTCTGCTATGCCTTCAGAGGCTATACTGTCCTTATGAGTTTCTTAAGCTGAAAACATCTTCACCCTGAAGCTAATTTTCTGATGATGAGTCTCTCTCAGCTTAACTAGGCTGAGTTTTCAAATGATAGTCACAGAATCTTTTGCCAGAACTATACTTATAATTTTCATGATTGGTAGGAGCTGACAGAGCTTGTATTCCACTACTATCACTTTATAGAAACCAAGTTTCACACCATCAGGAGACATCAGAGTAGGGTTTTAGTAATAAAATATGTTTTCTCATGATTTAAACATATTTGTTGTTTACTTAGGAAAGAATAGGGATGGTTCCTTACAGTCTGTCTCATGTTTTCCCAGAGCCTCTTCTGTTTTCCCATGCAGGTCTGGGAAAGCATGGAATCTTCACCATCAAAGGAAGAATCTCAGTCTTTTGTTGAGGTCAGATTTGGGACTGCATTGTGGCCTTACAGCCTCCTCCTCTTCCTCCCATTCCCTTGGTTCTCTGTGTCTTTAAGAAAAATGGATCAAAACATTATTTAGGCATTTGAAAGCAATTTTAATGTGGCTTTGTAAGTTTATCCGGCTCTTAAATTTTGGGGCTGGCTCCTAAATCCAAAGCAAATTGGTCAAGGTCTGTGGGATTTCATGGAACAAAGGGGCCAAAAGTACATGTAGAATTCTATTCGATTCTACTTGATGACAGCTTTGCACCCACTCCTCCCAACATCATAAGCCAAAACTTATTTACAAAGTTAAATAGGAGAGGATCATTCATAAGTAATAAAAATCCATCTCAATTCACCCTTAATGTAGCCTCCTGGGGAATACCAGAACTAGAAACCTCTCTTAAACCATCTCCCCTTCCAAACTCTTTGAATAGAGGCTATTATACCTCAGGAGAGTAAATGTTCTTCAAAATCCTCATGCATTATTGAAGGTCAAAGTACCATATTGTACAAACCCCACTGAGGACAGATCATCTGAAGAGGGAACCACTCAAACTTGAGTTTTGGCGACTCTTGAATTTCCATCTCCTATGTAGTCTAGTTCTTTTCCTGAGGTTTATCATCTCAACTCAAAAAGTTCTGGCTCTAGATGGTATGGTGAGTTGAGCAGCAAGGCTTGTGGTCAAAAAGACCAGAGTTTATATTCTGTCTAAAACATTTAGCTGTGCAAGCCAAGGCAAGTCACTCAATGTTTTTATCTGCAAAATAATGGTTTAGGTCTTGATGACCTATTAGTTCCCTTCTAGTTCTAAATATATGACCTCATGATCTTTTCCCTTTTACCTTCTCTTTCATAAAGTTAAGCTAGGGAACAAGTTCAATATGTTTGCTTCTAGGAGGTCTCATTGTATTGCATTTCCTAAATTCCCAATCATCTCAGTTTAATCCAATGACGCCCTGATGTGGCCAGACCCAAAGATTGTTTTTATTTGTGACTCACTATTATTTCTTCACTACCACACATACTTAATTTCCTTTCCTTTCAAACAGGGTTAGATCTATCCCTCAGCATTACAACCACTCCTTTCCAGGGCCTGCCAAGAGCTATATTAACAGTCCTCGCAGAAAAAAGTCAACCTGATCCAGGGCTCACTGTATCCCCATTCTGTAAATGAAGACCAAGCTCCAAGGAACATCATGTGCACGAAGCTTGTGTATTAATGCCATCTGCCTCCCAACTTTCTAATCTGTTCTAAGGACTGATTTGCATTCAGGACACACTTAGAATAGCTTTAAACAGGAAATAAAAAGAACCAATACATATTTAATGAAGTTCAATAGCACTAAATCTACTAGTATCGATCACAGAGGAAAACACCTACCACGTCAAATTTCCTGCCACTTCAGCTATATCACATGGCCAACCTATGTTTTTATTTCTTGGATGAAGACCACTCCTAAATCCCTTAGGATTCAAAGCCATTCTCTCCCTACCAAACTCATGGACTGATTGGTATTTTTGAAGTCAGAGAAAGCTAGCAATGACCAAATGTAGGGTGGGAAGAAACTTGGTCTTCTGAGTACACTGAAATCCACCTTGCAGATGGTTTCCAGAGGACGGACCAATGAAGGATAATTTCACTGCATCTCATTGGTCAGTCTCTTTGTCTGCTTCAGTTCAAGCAACTGCTCTCAATCTCATTGCCAAACCACAACCTCAGCCTAAAGGGAACCCACTGGGTGAGCTGAATTTGTCAGTCCTCCCATATTATTAAGAAGGAGAAGAAGATTCCATAGGTGGGACAAACTCAGTGGATGATGTGGTACTTTTCAGGTGATCTGAGGGAGATGTACCCCTATGGGATAGGAGATGATAACAGATAGCTGGGATCCTGAGAAGATCCAACTTAGTCCTCTGACACTGTGAGCTCCATACTAAGAAGCTGTTCAGTTCTGTTTCAAATATTCATTTGACAAGGATTTATTAAGTGCCCAACATGTGCCAAATAGTATACTAGGGGCTGAGCATAAAAAGTAAAATTGAAATGGGCCTTATCCTCCAACTTACATTCTACTGGGAACTGGGGGTAGGGAATAACATGCATAGACTTGCACAAAATAATAAAGAGTGAAATGAGCAGAAACAAGAGAGTTTCCTATACAGTAACAGCAATATTATTTTAAGAACCACTTTGAGCAACTAAGTCATTTTGATTATTCTAAATACCTAAATTAATTCCAAAGGGCACATGAAGGAAGATACTATCTGCATCCAGAGAAAGAACTGATAAATAGAAGTACGTATAGAATGATTTTACATATATACATATTTGTATCTAATGATAGCCATCTCTAGGGTAGGGGGGAAGAAGAAAAAGACATTTACATGATAACCTTATCATACATTTTAAAAGAATAGCAAGTTTTACATAATAGATTTGTAGTTTCATGTGCAACCATCTTTTTGTTATGCTATGTTATTGAAATGCTTGTTTTATTCCATAAATTAAAAATAAAATAAATGTAAATTTAAAACAAAAGTAACATGTACACTGAAAAGTAAATACAAAATACAGAGAAAAGAAATGCAAAGCATTTTTAGGATAGAGAGAGGATACTGACAACTAAGAATCGGGAAAGGCATCATGTAGGATGTGGATCTTGACTTGAACATAAAGTTAGAGATTCTAAGAGGTGGAAGTGACGATGTAGTGTGTTCCAGGTTGTAGCGGGGAGACGGCTCAGGCAGACAGGAAATAGAGCGTTGTATATGGCAGCTTAGGAGCAGATAGCACTCTGAACTTGGAGCCCTGAGCTCAGTTTAAATCCCATGTCAGGCACTTCTTAACTGTGTGAGTCAGCTAATCTCTTTCATTCTTATTTTCCTCAATTGTAAAGTGAAAATACCAATAAAAGGGTTGTTGTGAGAGTCAAATTATGTAATATATGTAAATACAAACGTTAACTGACATGGAAAACAGCAAATTGGAACCTTTTGGTTTGGATACTATACGAAGGGCTATTATATACAATAAGCCTGGACAGATAAGCTAGAGACAGATGGTGAAGGTCTTTAAATATGTAAAGAATTTGTTTTAGCCATAGTCACTGCGGTTTCTTAAGGAGAGGAATGACATGACCAGACTCCCTCATTTGGCAGTGGTGAAGAGAACGAGGCAGACCCTGTGCTACACGGGGGGCAACCTGTGCTGTAGCTGAGCCTCTCTTATGGGCTTTGACCTTGAGAAGGTCACTTCTCTGATCTGAGCTTCTCCCATTTTTAAAATGAGGTGAGGTTGGGAGGGTAGTTGTACAATGTAGGGATATTCTACAAACCCCTTCTGGGCTTGGTCTAGAAGAAGGAGAGTTAGCAGAAGGGAAAGGCACTCTCTCCTCTACACTTCTAGGAAACCCAGACAGAACTAGGGTCCTGATCGGAAGCAATGAGAAGAGCTAGACAGTTAAGAAAGTAGGCTTCCTCCTCTTCTCTCTACCCTTTCATACTTCTATTAGAATCACGGATTATCAGAGCGGAAAGAGAACTTAGAGGCCATTCATTTCAAACCTCTTATTTTACAAATGATTAAGCTATGGTGCAGGGAGGGAAGACTGTTCTTCCAAAAGAATGTAGCCAATTACAGTCAAGATTCAGACCCAGAACCTCTGATTCTTTTTCACCACACCATATGGTGCATTCTTTGAAGAACTTTTGATATTAGACAGGATGGCTTCTCAGCAAATGACAAATCAGCAACCTATGGGACGTGACTCTGTTTCTCACTGGGGCCCCCAGTGAAGCGCGGGGCATTGGTATACTCAGGAAAAAGGGCTGGCCTCCATTCACAAACCCATACAAAAGGAGCTGCTGGAAGGGCAGTCAGTGTAATTGATTCTTTTTTTTTTATTATGCCTCAGTTGAAATTTTATTTTATTTTTAAAATGTAAATTTATTTATTTAACTTTTTACATTCATTTTCACAAAATTTTGGGTTCCAAATTTTCTCCCCATTTACCCCCTCCCCCCACCCCAATACACCGAGCATTCTAATTTTCCCTATCACCAATCTACCCTCTCTTCTATCATCCCTCCCTTCTCTTGTCCCCATCTTCTCTTTTGTCCTGTAGGGCCAGATGACTCTCTATTCCCCATTAACTGTATTTCTTATTTCCTTGTAGCAACAACAATACTAAACAGTTGTTCCTAAAACTTTGAGTTCCAAATTCTCCCCATCCCTCCCTCACCACCCGTTCCTTTGGGAAGGCAGGCAATTCAATATAGGCCATATCTGTGTCGTTTTGCAAATGACTTAGATAACAGTCATGCTGTGTAAGACTAAATGTATTTCCCTCCATCCCATTCTGCCCCCCATTGTTTCTATTCTGTCTTTTGATCCTGTCCCTCACTGAGTGTTGACTTCAAATTGCTCCCTCTTCCCATTGCCCTCCCTTCCATCATCCCTCCCTCCCTGCTTATCTCCTTCTCCCCCACTTTCCTGTACTGTAAGATAGGTTTTCATACCAAAATGAGTGTGCATTTGACTCCTTCCTTTAGTCGAATGTGATGAGGGTAAACTTCATGTTTTTTTCTCAGCTCTCCTCTTTTTCCCTCCACTAAAAAGTCTCCTGCTTGCCTCTTGAATGAGAGATAATTTACCCCATTCCATTTCACCCTCTCTCCTCCCACTACATTTCTCTCTCACCATTTACCTTAATTTCTTTTAAGATATGGTCCCATCCTATTCAATTCACTCTGTGCTCTCTGTCTCTGTGTGTGCGTGCATGTGTGTATGTGTGTGCGTGCACGCATGTACATGTGTGCATGTATGTCTGTGTGTGGTCCCACCAACTACCCAGATACTGAAAAGTTTTAAGAGTTACAAATATTGTCTTTCCATGTACAAATGTAAACAGTTCACCTTTGGTAAGTCCCTTATGACTTCTCTTTGCTGTTTCCTTTTTCATGCTTCTTCTCATTCTTGTGTTTGAAAGTCAAATTTTCTTTTCAGCTCTGGTCTTTTCATCAAGAATGCTTGAAAGACCTCTGTTTCATTGAAAGACCATATTTTCCCCTGAAGTATTATACTCAGTTTTTCTGGGTAGGTGATTCTTGGTTTGAGTCCTAGTTCCTTTAACTTCTGGAATATCCTATTCCACTCCCTTCGATCCCTTAATGTAGAAGCTGCTAGATCTTGTGTTATCCTGATTGTATTTCCACAATACTGAAATTGTTTCTTTCTAGCTGCCTGCAATATTTTCTCCTGGACCTGGGAATTCTGGAATTTGGCCACAATGTTCCTAGGAGTTTCTCTTTTTGGATCTCTTTCAGGTGGTAATTGATGGATTCCTTCAATACTTATTTTGCCCTCTGGTTCTAGAATCTCAGGGCAGTTTTCCTTGATAATTTCATGGAAGATGATGTCTAAGCTCTTTTTTTGATCATGGCTTTCAGGTAGTCCCATAATTTTTAAATTGTCTCTCCTGGATCTATTTTCCAAGTCAGTTGTTTTTCCAATGAGATATTTCACATTCTCTTCCATTTTTTCATTCTTTTGGTTTTGTTTTGTGATTTCTTGGTTTCTCAGAAAGTCATTAGACTCCATCTGTTCCATTCTAATCTTGAGAGAACTATTTTCTTCAGTGAGCTTTTGAACCTCTTTTTCCATTTGGCTAATTTTCCTTTTGAAAGCATTCTTCTCCTCATTGGGTTTTTGAACCTCTTTTGCCAACTGAGTGAGCCTATTTTTCAAGGTGTTATTTTCTTCAGCATTTTGTTGGGTCTCCTTTACCAAGGTGTTAACCCGTTTTTCATGCTTTTCTTGTATCTCTCTCATTTCTCTTCCCAGTTTTTCCTCCACCTGTCTAACTTGCTTTTCAAAATCCTTTTTGAGTTCTTCCATGGCCTGAGCCCACCGGACATCCACCTCGGATGTCTAGGATAGAGAGTCCCTGACCTCCACGTCCTTCCCTGAGGGCAAGCATTTCCTCATCAGAAATGAAGGGAGGAAGGAACATCTCTTCCCCAAGAAAGTAGCTCTCTATGACCTTATTTTGCTTCCTTTTTCTGGGCATTTTCCCTGCCAGTTACTAGACTTCTGAGATTCCTCTGCACCCCCACCTAGATCCGCCCAGCTAGTGCTTGGGGTCTGAGATTCAAATGCTGCTTCCCAGTCTCAGGGCTATCCGCAGCAGGCGTGGCTGCTATTCAATGTGAGCTTAAGTTCTGGTGCTCAGTTGGGGGCAAGGCTGCCTCCCAGGCTCAGTTCCCTCAGGGGGTTTATGCAGAGACCTTCGGTAATGGAGCTCCTGCCTGCTCAGGGAGTCCCAGGTCACCGCTGCCTCTGCTGCTGCCTCTGCAGCTGCCTCTGCTGCTGCCTCCTGAGGGGGCCTGAGCCACAGAGACACCCCACTCCCCTCTCGGCCAGCCCAGAAGTCTCTCTCACTGACCTGTAGCACCTGTGGGTGGAGGGACCTTCGCGGCTGCCGGAGATTCCGTCCCTGAAGCCTGCTCAGATCTGCTCCTCTGGGGCCGTGGGGCCAGGGCAGCGCAGGGCTGGGCTCTGCTGTCCGGAGCATGACAGACATCTGGGGACGGTTTTCCAGGGCTCTCTGGAATGGAAATCTCTTCCACTGTGTTTCTGTGTGGCTTGCAGTGCTCCAGAATTTGTGGGGAGTTCTTTTTACAGGAAATGTATGGGCTGTAGATTCAGAGCTAGCATACATGAGTCTTTCTTCTCCGCCATCTTGGCTCCTCCCTGTAATTGATTCTTTAAGGCTCTATTTCCTTCTTCAAATAAATAGCTCCTTGCATAGGCATGCACACTAACACTTCAGGGAAAAGGCTGAAGAGGGTGTCTTGGAAGGTAGATCCTTCTCAAAGAAGAGAACCCTCTGCACCTTAATGTCATTTCAGTAATAATCATAATAAGTGCTAGTATTATTATTCATAGGGGGTTTAATTCTGCAGAATGCTTTATATATGTCATATCATTTGAGGCTCAAAACAACCTTATGAGACAGGCATTACAAATATTATGCAGAATTGAAAACTGAGACTTCGAGAAATTAAATAATCAGCCTATGGTCAACATAGCTAAGCAAGTGTCAAAGACAGGATTTGAACCCAACTCTTCAAGACCCCGCATTTGTCTTTCCTTACTGGAGCTTGTTTTTGATACCTTATTAGCATCACCAGACTTCTTTCAAGTGGACCTTGTTATGGAAGCCAACGTTATGGGGAGGATCAGAGCCAGGAGCCAAACCTGGTCGATGAGGGTATGATGTTTAGTTTGTAGGCAAAGTGAAGATGTTATTGTTTTTCCTTTTTTAAATTTTGTTTTCAGTGTCCTACAATCACTTCCATATTTCTTAGATTTTTTTCCCCTCTCCCATCTCCTTCCCCCCAATCTCCCCACTCCCTCCCTGAGACAGCATACAATTTTATATGAGTTCTACACATACATTCCTATTAAATACATTTTCACCTTAGTCATGTTGCATAGAGGAATTAAAATGAATGGGAGAAATCATAAAATCATAAAACAAAACAAAACATAATACAAAAGAAAACAATCTGCTTCATTCTGTAATTGAATTCCATAGTTCATTCTCTGGATGTGGAAGGCATTTTGCCTTAAGAGATCATTGGAAATTTTTTAAGTTCTTGCATTGCAATGAAGTACTAAGTTTACCAGAAAAATTTCTCACACACTGTGATTGTTACTGTGTACAAAGTTCTCCTGGTTCTGCTCCTTTCACTCAGCATCAGTTCCTATAAGTCTTTCCAGGCTTCTCTGAAGTCTTCCTGTTGATCATTTCTTATAGCACAATAGTATTCCATTGCATTCATATACCATAATTTATTTAGCCCTTCCCCAATTGATAGGCATCCCCTTTATTTCCAGTTTTTGGCCACCACAAAGAGATCTGCTATAAATATTTTTCTACATGTGGGATCCTTTCCTATTTTAACGATCTCTTGGGGATACCGTCCTAGAAGTGGTATTGCTGGGTCAAAAGGTAAGCACATTTCTGTAGCCCTTTGGGCATAGTTCCAAATTGCTCTCCAGAATGGTTGGATCAGCTCACAGTTCCACCAACAATGAATCAGTATTCCAAATCTCCCATGTCTTCTCCAACATTTATCATCTTCCTTTTTTGTCATGTTAGCCAATGTGATAGGTGTGATGTGGTGTTTCAGAGATGTTTTGATGTGCATCTAAGTGAAGAATTGCTAGAATTCTGTCCAGAGGGCAAAGGAGAGGTTAGACAGTAGGATGTCCCATTAAACTGGAATCCAGTGAAAACAGCCACAGTCAGCATGCAGAAATTTATATGGGACAGGAGGGCTTCGCAATTCAATTAAATTTTTTTGTTATTATCAAGGACCTACTATACATAAGCAGTTAGGTCAATAAGAACACAAGCAGAAGGGAAGTTTGAGTCTACAGGTAAAAAATTGGCCTGGCTGGCATGAGGAATAAGATAGAGAATGAAGTCAGTACAGAGAGACCATCGCACATTTTGGTGCCGATAGTTATTCGCTGAATGGCTGTTACCTCACTTAGAGTGAGAACCTGAAAAGACCTGAGCCTAAAAGGGTTAAATCTCCCATTGCATCCTGGCCCATCTCTAGTCATCCTGGTCTATATCTGGCCACCTGACCCAGATACCTCTGGAGGAGAAAGTGAGGCTGGTGACCTTGCAAAACCCTCCCTCCCTTAAATCAAAGTCAACTGCAGGTCATGTCATCATTTCCGTGATGTCATGGTCCTCTTTGAGAACAAAGAACAAACACAGATGGCTAGATCCAAACAACAGCATGATCTGGGTGTGATTGTGTTGCCTAGGACCAAGCCTCTAGGTATATACTGCTTCCTAGGGGAAGTCAAGTTGGAGGTTAGTGGTTTCAGCCTAGATGAGGCAAGAGGCTAGATTCTCTGGAGAGTCCTCAGTGATCTAGCCTAGAAAGTGCTAGAAGAGAAAGAGAGACAGAGACTGATAGAACAAAGACCCAGAGAGAGAGATACATGAAGAAGAAGGAGGAGGAGGAGGAGGGTTGGGGGAGGGAGAGGGGAAAGGGAGGGGGAGAGAGAGAGAGACTTCAATCCAGAAAAAACAGAATAGATGATTATCTGAGAAGGAAGAAAGTGAACTTCTGAACTGAATTTTTTGTTGTGGCTTTATTATCTGGTTGAAATAACTGCTAAAGCCTAGAATGTTATAAACACCTATATTCAATTATTGCAAATTTATTTTTAAAAATAGAAATGAATTTCTAATTATGTGCTGTATTGGCTTTTATGCATCACTGTTTTCCTCAAATTTTTTATACTTTGATTGATTGATCATTTCATTAGTGCTGGAGCTCCCTCTATTAATGCATTGCCCCCTCCCCACCCCCAAGTACTTCAGGTGCATGCACACATGAATGCACATCTTCTCATCTTGGATATTCTTGTTTGAATTTTCACCAAAATTCTAGAGGATCTAACCAACATGAAGAGGGCCCTCCTCTTCATCATTAGGTCTCTCAGGAACACCAGTATAACACTTCAACTTTCCATTTGTTGTATCATATTCTTACTTTGTGACCGGCCCATCTTCTTTTCTGGCCACATACATCTTTGATGATGTCTCTCAGGCCACTTCTTACATATAAGTCATTGTTGGTAACATGCAGAAGCCTACATGCCTCCACCATAAGGTTTTCCATTGCCTGTAGAGTTGTCATTTTAATCCTTCCAAGATCATGGTGTTCCATGACTCCTCGCCAAATAGTATCACTGAGAGATTATTTACTAGTGTTTAAGAGATCTAATAGTGTGGATAATTAAGGGGCTACACAGCAAATTGGAATTACTTAGGTCAGCAGTAATGATGCCAAAATTCCTAAGTAACTGATACTTTTATTTTCCTGAACTGATCGTATATTTTGGTGTTATATTAACGTGGTCTTTATGATCCATAGTAATATGTTTAGCTTGGGAAAATGGTATCCATGGATAATTAAAAAATTCATGTTACTCAAGAATATCAATTCTTTCCCCTATCAATCCATAAACCCCAAAGGTTGGTGAATATGTAATAGTTTAGTGTTGGTATTCTTTTTTTTTCTCCTGGCCACCATCTGGTAAAATCTGGGTGGGAAAGTCTCCCGAAAGTGGGCCAGACAAATCCCCAAGAGACCACTTCTGCTCTTTCTTATTCTCCTACCCTGGCAGATGATCACACAACAGAAGGCAAGGGAGAAGTGTGCTTCAAAAAGAGGGAATAGTACTCCAAATCATTAATAATACGAAAAAAGCAAATCAGAACCACCCTAAGGTTTTTACTTCACACTTTGCAAATTGACAAAGATGACAAAAGATGGAAATTGTCAACATTGGAGGGAAGATAGGCACACCAGTGCATTGTTACTAGAACTATAAATCAGTAGAGTTGTTTTAGAAACAAGTTTGAAATTGTGCAAATAAAGTGATTAAAATGTCCATATTCCTAAGTCAGAGGTTTCACTGATAGGCTTATGTTTTGAGAATGCTATTGATCAGAGGCAATTCTCCATACACAAACATTACATGCTGCAAAATACTTATAATGGCAGCACTTTGTAATAGCATTGTTTTGGAAAGAACATAGGTGCCCATTCTTTGAGAAATGGCTATGCAAATTGCGGTATGTAAATGTAATGGAATATTACTGTGTTTCAAGAAGGGACAAATGTGATGACTAGAGAAGCAAAGAAAGATCTGTAGTAATTGATGCAAAGTGAAGTAAGCAGAGTCAAGAAAATACTATCCCCAGTGACAAAAATGTAAATGGAAAGAACCACAAGACAATCAAAGCTGAATGTTGCCAAATTACAAAGAAAAATCATGGCTGCAAAGAAGAAATCTGAGAAGATCCCCCAAACCCTACCCTTTACAGAAGTGAAAGCTATGCTACTGTGGTAGAATTCATAGGCTTTCAGACTTTTTAGACATTTTACTAGTTTTTTTCTCTTGTTTTCGCTTTTCCTTTGAAGAATATTTTTATGTTGAATGACTTTCTGGGAGGGAGGAAAAAGAATACTGCAGAAAATGTTGGTGACAAAAAGACAAAATTTATTTGAAAAACCCAACAAACAAAAAAGAATGGAGCTATTTAAGAGTCTCAAAGACCAGAGAAGTCAAAGAAGATAAGGGCTGAGAAAAGGGGACTGTATCTGTTGAGTAGGAGGTTCCTGGTCATCTTTAAGAGAGCAGTTTCTTTGGGAGCTAGATGATAACTGATTAAAGAGAAAGTGAGTAGAGGGTAAATGATGTAGAATTTTCTGTGGAGAAAGTTGGCAGTAAAAAGAAGAAGAAATTGGTTAATAGTCAAAGGGGATATCTAAAATAAAGGAAGGTTTTCTTTTAGGAGAGGCAAAATCTTCAAGTGCTATATACATTTAGGGTAGTACTTTTGTTGTTATATGGCATAGGGAAAGGAGTCACCGGAGGAAAAGGGGTAGGGACTACACAAATTTCAGTGGAATAGGGAAATCCCAGATGAGGAAAAAATGTCTCTATCAATCTATGTTGGCACATTTTCTGCAATTTCTCATCCTAGAGATATGCCTGAGTCACTGAGAGGTTAAGTGACTTACATAACTGGTATGTGTCCTAGGCAGGACTTCAATCCAAGTCTTTTCTGACTCAGTGGTCTGATTTCAATCCACTTCCTCAAATAGAAAGCTTATATATATAAGCAGAAAAAGAGAGTGAGACAAGATGGAAACAAGAAATTTGTTAGTCTTGGAAAGAGAAGAGATACTTTTCCCTCATAGGTCGAAAGCTGGAAAGTTCCTCAGAACCTCAGAACTAGTCCAAGGTTTCTTACCTTAAACCATAGAAAACTGGGAGCCATGGAATTTCAGTAACTTGCTTAAGGCCTCCCAAGTCAGGGATCATTCCATTGTCCCAGTGTGTCTCCACTGATCTAAGAAGGAAGGGAGAAGGACAGGATAGATGAAGCCACAGAGGAACCACCTTTGGATAATTAGTCTCCAAATTCTCAGAGTGCTACTTAATGTATGTGAAAGGAGAGAAAATTGCACCCATTTTCCTATTCTTCTTGGAGCATTGCTATGGTATGGTTGATACAATTCATGGTCCAATGAATTGTTCACACTTGTAATTCAACTGCAGATTCCAATCACAACACAAACTCTTGAGCCAAATGTAGTTTTCCTCACAGAGCCCTGAAATCAGCTAAATTCTCATGGAGGTGAAAGAGTTACAGAACTATTAAAAACTATTGTACAAAAATATCAAACCAGCATTTTTGTTCATCAATTCAGATTTAAAATTTAATTTCATGGTACAATGAACCCATACACAGTTATATCTATTAAGGTCACCCACTCCCAGTTCTTCAGCTTACTCTGGGTATTGATGACTGTAAAACTCTTTAAGAGATAAGAATCACAGCCTTATACTTCTCGGTGCTCACAGTTTTAATATGAGTCAAGATTTTTTCTTACTCTCAAATACCTGATGTCGTTTCTTTTTCTCCCCTTAGTTTTTTTAAATGTCTCCAATACACACATGAGTTTTTAAAAAGATTTGGTGGGAGGCAAAAAGGGAGGAGGTTGCTCTTGATTGAGTCCTACATTGTTTCCAGAGGAGACACATGTTTTATTTGACTTTTTTTACTTAATTTCTCATTTTTTATCAATTTCCTCTACAAACATGAAGGCCAAAATCAGCCCAGTTTTTCCAAAGCTTCTCATTAGAGTAAGAATGGGTGCTTAATTCATTAAATTTTCTTTTGTCTTCCAAAAAATGAAAATTCAAAATTTTGCTGTCAGGCACTCTGGTAATTAGACAGATTTGGATTTTGGAATAGCCTAAACTTATTCAGATTCCAGATTAAGTCAATGAGACTGTAGCATACATGTATGCATACACGAATACATACATAAATACTAGATAATGCATATAAACATTACACGCTGCATTTATCATATACCATATGTATGAGATATAATGTGACATGATACATCACATATTGTGTGTATGACATAAAACATATTATATGTAAATATGTACATATTTACAATGTACAATTTGTACAATCTATATACATACAGGGGCAGGAAGGTGGCTCAGTGGATAGAGTACTGGGTTTAGAGTCAAGAAGACTCCTCTTTCTGAGTTCAAATCTGACATCAGCTCCTTATTATTCATATGACCCTGAGCAGGTCACTTCACCCTGTTTGTCTCAGTTTCCTCATCTGTAAAATGAGCTGGAGAAAAAAATGGTAAACCACTCTAGTAACTTTGCCATGAAAAACCTCAAATGGGGTCACAAAGACCTGGACACAACTAACAAACAACTGAATATATACATATACATACACATATACATATATATACACATATGCACCTATACACAATAGTGAACCTTATCCCCCCTATTCCATTAACCATACGTCAACACAGGATTCCAGAACCTAATACACCTTTCAGAACCCCTCTGTATTAATAAAAGGTTCAATCTATAGGGAGAGGCACAAGGATGGTGAGCACTCAGAAAAAGTAAGCAAATGTCTTCCTAGGAAGGGTTGTGTGAAAACAGTTAATGACAGAAAACACCCAGATGATCCTCACAGTGATCTGAGCTGGGGAGGCCTAGAAGAGCTGACTGCTCAGATGATTTGTATCATAATCATAGGCCTGAGTTCTCTGCAGTAAATTGCTGTGCATAACTGGCCTGCCCTTCTCTTCTTTTTTTTCTTTAGGCACCTACACTAGTATTAATAACATTATCCTCATTTGGAAAAGGCTTATCTGGCTGTTTTCACTTCTGTCACAATTTTCTATTCATCCTCAATTTTGCAAACACTATATAAACATAAACTATTATTAGATTGGGCTCCATTTTGAATCTGTCATCTTTAGAGTCTGTCATCTTTTTTATCGTGTTTCAGTGGTAGAAGATTGTGATTTAATTTGAGAAATGCAATGTGACTGTCATAATGGATGCCATATTAATAAGACTTTCTGTTCTGATCAAGAGAAAGAACAAGGTCAAGTTCAGAACCCACTCAAATTCTTAAGGGATGATAGGGCACTTCAATTCCTTTGAGTTGTAGGTTATAGGAAGTATGACTTCCTCTTTTGAAGAAATTTGACTTTAAAGGCTGTTAGACATCAATCATTCCCTCAAAACAATATTATGATGAGGTAAGTGAGTTAGAAACATAAGGATTACATTTTCCTGAAAAATTAAGGGGAAAAGAGCCTGGGGCAAAACAGATTTTGGACATAGCCCAAATCCAAATGTTTGAAAAAGGTTCTCATGAATGAACCTGGAAATCCTGTAAGCCATCATTTGTTATGCTTTGAGTATCCTTCATTTAATATCTCGTTCTTTCACTTTCCTAGAAGAAGACCTAGTTTTGTCTGTTGAGAAGAATCATAGGTTCAGATTGAGGAGTTCTAGTTAATGTACTGGCCCCACAGGGAATCAATGGTACACTTTGCTTATTTTCAAGGACCTCAGTGGTATTCTAGCCTGATTCATACCCATACAAGAATACCCTCCATGTCATACCTAACAAGTGGTCCTCTATCCTCTACCCTCCCCCACTTTCTAAAGGAGCCAGGGATCCTTTGGGATAGTTCTCACTGTTAGAAATGTTTTCTTCACTCCAAGACTAAATTTGATTCTTGATTTGTTCCTAGTTCTGCCCTAGAAGCAATTAGGTGGAACAAACAATGGAGGAGGAGGAGGAGGAGGAGGAGAAAGAAAAGAAGAAGAAAGAAGAAGAAAAGAAGAAGAAGACAATCAAATGGAGAAAGGGGGCTAGAACTGGAGGACTCTAGTAGAATGATGCATGGAAGAGAAGAAAAAGGTGAATAATCCAAGTAGTAGGAGAAAGACTACTTTTAAAGGATACAAAGAGGAGAAATAGAAGAAGAAGGATAAGGACGGAGAGAGAAGGAGAAATGAATTGGTAAGGCAAGTCAAATGAGACAAGTTAATATAATATTGTAAGCAGTAATGCACAGGAAAGAAATTTGGGTGCTTTTTTGGGATCTACATGGCAGGCAATGCATATTCTACCACAAATAAGTGACTGCTATCTGACAAGGTGTGGACTGAACTCTCTCCTAGAAAACATGGCAAAGTAATTTGAGAAATTCTTTTCAACTTTTGAAGAGTTGACCTATTCCTTTTTGTTTTCTTGTTTAGCCAAGACATTCCTTTATATCTTGTAGCTGCAAAAGAAGAGCCATGTTACACACACAAATGGTGACCATATCTCTAAACTAGGTAAAAGCCAAAAATTTTTCATGCTGGATTGAGAAGACAAAAAAAAAAACAAATGAGGATAATATAGAGTATAGAGTTTTTGGAACAATCTGGAAACAAGAAATATATCAACAGGATATGGTCATGGCAGGTTTAGCAAATGCTTTCCCTGTAGTTCCTTATTGGGTGATATCTCACCTGAGATAAGGTGAGGACTCATATCATAATTTCCTAGAGGGAAAGCAGCTGCTTCTTCCTTACAGAGGATAATTCCTTCCTCTTTGAGGAGAGTCTCATATCTGCTACTTAGCCCCAAATAGTCAGTAGTCCTTCTTCCCTGTCTTCTCTGTATAATATTCTACCACAATCCAATCTCCAGATAGGGTCAAGATTTTCCGTGGAAAAAGGGAATTTCTCATAATCTCACAGTGTATCAGCAATGTCTAGCCTACTCATAGCCCTTATCCATAATGTCAAGCTCTAGAACAGAGGTCCTTAACCTGGGGTCCATAAATCTTTTTTTAAAGCATTTCAATTCTATTTTAATATAATTGGTTTCTTTACAAATCCTATGCATTTTATTGTGTATATTTCAAAATAAATTATTGTGATAAGGGATCCATAGGCATTGGCAAGCTGCCAAAGGGTTGGGCAAAAATAAGTGAACTTCTGCTTTAGAAGTAAATGAAAGGACAGGCTTAGGCTGCTGTTTCCACATCATTGTCAGGGAGAATGAAGCATTCCTTTTAAAAATCGAAGAGGTAGTCATTGTGAAAACAAAATTTATTATAAGAGACAGAAAGAAACCCTAATTTCATATTAGATAGTGGAAGAATGTTACACAGAGAAGAAAAGGAAGAAAAACTACCAAATACCAATTAATAGACATGACACTCTCCTCAAGGAGGAAGGAATTACCTTCTCTAAGGAGAAGCATCTGCTTTCCCTCTAAAAAAGATGATTATTATTATCTCAAGTGAGATATTCACCTTATAAGGGTCCAAGCAAGAAAAATCAAATAACCATTTTTGGTGTCTCTGTGCTTAATGAGCACAAGGGTATCTATTTATTAACCCGGATGACAAAGGCTCTCTTAAGACTTGTTAAAACCCATGATGGCTATCCATTTCTGGGGATTCACACTAGCACACATGAGAGTGCCAGTAGGAATCTAGGAACTATTGATAAAGATTTCAAAATCATCCCCAAGAAACCGAAGCATGGACAGTGTTTTCATTGCTAATGCCAGTTAAAGACACAGGCCTTAGAAGGAAAAGGCAAATTTGAGAAGTGAATACCAAGAAAATTGTATCTATAAAATAGATTCAGATTATTGAGCCACAGCTTAAAATTTGATAGTAGCAATCTCCTGGTCAAGGATGGAGTGATTCTGACAAAAACTGGTAAGAATATATTTGCTCAAACCCTTGTAAAACAAATTGAAAAGGTTTTAATCTGAAAAAGAAATAGAAAAAAAGAAAAATTCTGCATATCTCCACCAATATAGATATCATAAAGAATAGCCTTGATGTGGGAATAACAGTGGTAGAAATTCCCAGAAATTCATAGGAAACAATGTCCAGAAAAGGATCCAGAAATAAAAGACAGATGCTGGTATACACATGCCAAGTACTGACCAAGCAAAGAGAACTAGACAGATAAATGTGGAAGGGCAGGAAGAAGTATCGTATAGTCAGAAGATATGCTCATTGGAGGAAACTCAGGAAACATGGGACAAAATTGTTGGACAGCATTTACGTGAAGATGAACAGGAACAGAAATGAAATGCAGCTCTTATTAGAATATACTGTAAACTCCCTGGACAGCAAGAAGAACCAAAGGAGAAGTTCAGAAAACAAGTCACAAACTTAGAATGGAGGCATCACAGTAGTGATGAGGGGCTTCACTTATACAAACATCTGCTGAAGCTCTTGATTCACCATAATCATAGTTTTAGCATTCAAAAGTTGAGATAACTTACTAGAGCAGGCAATTTCTATTCTGAATCGGATTTTCACTAGCCAGGATGAACCAGCTGCTGTGGTGGAAATTTAAGAACCTAGGGGAAAAGTAAGGAAATCAGGATCTAATCTGACTTATTTTTTAGACCAGTTCAATAATTTTATTGGGATTGGGGCGCTCTAGAAAAGAACATCCTTTCTATCAATCCATCAATGAAAATTGGTCATTACTCTGAAACTTAGAATCTTCTAGAACTGCCTGTAGCATTCTTTTCCAACATGTACCTGAGATTTGGGAAAACTAGATTTGATAGGGTTAAGAGAAAGGATAGATAGTTGTTGAAGGGACTGTAGGAAAATGTCCTCAATATATTTTTGATGAAACTATGAAGTGGTCTAGTTATTCTGGAAAACAATTTGAAATTATGACGAAGAGGTTACCACTATCCATATTCTTTGACCAAGCAATACTATTTTAGGCTCATACAAAAAGGGCAAAGAAATAGAAAAAAGTATTTATAACAGCTCTGTTCATAGTATCTCAAAACTGGAACTAAGAAGGTACCAGATACTGGGGAATAACTAATCAAATTATGCTTAATAAATGTAATTTTAAATTATTGTGCCATAAGAAATGATAAAAGGGGCAATATCAGAGAAAACTGAGAAGAGCACTATGAAATGATGCAGTTAAGGGAGCAGAACTAGTAGAATAATATATACAAAGATAACATTATAAAGGGGAATAAAAAAAAAAACCTTTGAAAGATTTTATAATTCTAATCAATGCGACGATGAACAATTATTTCAGAGGCTTCTATCTGCCACCAGCCAAGGGAAGGGTTGGACTTAAAATGCAGAATATATATTTTTAGACACATCTGAAATAGGAACTTGATTTGCTGGACTATGCATGTTTGTTATAAGGGTTTTTTTTTAATTATTTGATTGGGAGGAAGGAGAGAAAGGTAGGGAGAGATAATAAATGCTTGTAAAAGCAAACAAATAAAAAAACATACATTAGCCTCATCTCCCCTCCCTTGAGATTCCGAAGGTAAAAAAGAGAAATTTATTCCAAAGAAGAAAAAAAAGTTGCCAAAAACATCAACACTGACGCTCAAAGAACTCATCAATCAACTTACATTTTTAAAGGAAAAGTATTGAAGATGGAAGCAAGGGTATGTAAGGAAGGATATATACAAAAGTGAGAAATGTGACAAGCTCCTAAACTTAGAATGAGCTGAAGGAGACAAGGAAAGTTCAGGACAAGGTTGGTTTAGAAAAGTTATATTTAGAAAAAGTGGAAAATCAAAGAAGGGATGGAGCCTCCACTCAGGATGCTTTGGACACTGAAAACTGACAGTGGGTAGATCAGCTCCATTTTCCTTTTGCTTCCATTTTCTCTGCCAGGTAGAATGATCTTTGGACAGGACAAAAATGGATAACAAGAGCTGATGGCCAAAATAGATAGAGGACTACAGCCATAGAGTAACTGGATGAGTTCAGGTCCTGTAGCCCAGATGACTTGTATCCCATGGTACTGTACAACTTGGATGGGATTGCTAAGCCACGCTCAGTGATCTTGGAACGATCTTGGAAAATTAGACTGTAATTCCAAAGAGGGAAAATTGGCCAGACTTTAAAAAAGAAGAGCAAATCAAAGGCTATGAAAAAATTTTAGAACAAAATATTAAAATGTTGGATAGTAAATATCTGAAAAAGGAAATAGGGATGTCCTCACGGTGCATCAAGAACAGGTTGTGCCAGAAAACCTGTGTCCTTTGCAGAGCAGGGGGAGGTTGGGGGAAGAATGAGATTACTAGATTGGCAAACCATAGAAATATTACAAATATAATTTTCTTACATCTTTACAAAGTATTTGACAAAGTTTCTTGTGTTTCTTTTGTAAAAAAGATAGAGAGAGAGAGAGAGAGAGAGAGAGAGAGAGAGAGAGAGAGAGAGAGAGAGAGAGAGGTAGATGAGAGAAATGATAGTAAAATTTAGATATAAGGATGTGCTGGAATCAAATGAACTTTGGAAAACTGATTGTTAAATTGTTAAATTTTCAGTGTAAGCATTTACATCTTGAAAATTAGTAAATACAGATCAAAGCTTGGTATATAAATATATACACACACACACACATATATGTGTGTGTGTGTGTCGCTTTGTTGATTATCTAGACTTAAGAAAATGATGGAAAAATGTTACCAATATGGGTTAAACTTAAAAGTGTGTCATGCATATATCCCACTCTTACCCTCCATCCCCAAATTCTATTATTAAATATTTACCAGCATACCACAGATTAGGTTAATTAGGACTTGATTCAATGACCAGATGCAAAAAGTAGTCATTAACTGTTCAATTACATCTTGAAGGAGCCTATTGTAGGAGTTCAGGGGTGTATGTTTGGTCCTATACTTTTTGACACTTTTATCTATTATGTGGCTAAAAGCACAGATGACAAGCCTATTACAGATAATCCAAAGTTGAGAGCACTCTTCTTTAACTCACTGGAACTTAGAGTAAGGATATGAAAAGAAATTGACAAACTAGAATGCTGGCTAAATTGAATATGACAAAATGTATTAGAGATAAATGTAAAATATTACCCTTGGGTTCAAAACATCAATTTTACATATACAAGATAGAGTGAGATTCAACTACATCTAAAAAAATAATCTAGAACTGACAGCAAAGAAAGATAATGGAATTTGGGGCTGTATTGGAGGTGTTTGCTATCTAGGAGTTGAGGAGGTTGAGTTTTACTGGTTCAGATCACATCTGGGATATTGTGTTCAGTTTTTGGTGCCACATTTTTAAGAAGACCATTCATAAATTTGAAAGCATCCTGAGCAGGGCAACCAGAATGGTGAAGGACTTGGAGATCAATCCATAGTCATTTCTTAAGCATTTATCATGTGCCAGACACTGTGCTCGTGGTCATATGAAAGTCAGCTAAAGAAACTGGGGATATTTTGCCAGAAGAAAAGACATAGTATAGATATGATAACTATCTTTAAGTATTTAGAAAATGATCTGTCAAGTGGAAGCGGATGGATTTGTTCTGTTTGGCCCCATAAAGCAGTACTAGGAGCAACAGGAGGAAATTTCAAAAAAGAAAAATTTAAATATTTAAGTTAATTTTAATTATTTTATTTTAATTTCAATGTTTTTATAAATATATTGATATATTTATATTACTATTGTCATTAATAATTTTAATTAATTAACACAATGAGAAAATTTGAAAGAGCTATGGGTTTGTGGGAAAGGATCTGTGCCACACCTGCTTATCCTATATGACTCATTCTACCTACCCAAAACAAAAAGGAAGAGGTGAGGTTCTCAGAAGTCATTGCTGCGGAACAAGGAGCCTATCCACTAGATAGAGCCAACAGGTGACTGGGAAGTCTGGAGGGTAGATTAACTGGGTTGGGAAGGGAAAGGGATTGTCCCAATTATACCTGTGCTGCAGCTGCTGTGATTTCCTTGGTACTGCTTAGGTTAAAACTTCCCAAGGAGCAAATGTCAGGCTCTGAAGGGAAAATATTGGAAGTCTGTCAGAGGGAGGGGGAATAGTGAAGGAACGTTGGAAGAGAAGGTTAGTTTTTGTATACAAGCCTCACAACTGGCTATTCACAGAGAGGATGGATGGGACCCATTTTCTCACCCTCCAAATAGCTGATCACATATGCATTAGGATCAAACCATGGTGCCTTTGGGAATGGGCCATAGTTCCCAAGGGAACTCAGAACCTACACTGCAGACCATTGAACCACAGAAATCCACTAAAGCTTTTCAAAAAGATGAGTGACATAATCAGAGATATTCATAAGAATAATTATTCCGACAATGGCATGAAGGATAGATTTTAGGAGAAAAGAAATTGGAGACAGGAAAAACTAGGAAAGTATTCAGCAAATAGTTGGCCATGTAGGTCAGGAGCTCAGCAGGGAGGTCAAGGCTGGAAAGGCAGATTAGGAAGACATCTTCACAGAGGTGTTAGCTGAAGCTGTGGGAGCAAATGAAATTGCCAAGGGAGTGCGTTCAGAGAGAGAAGAGAGAGTGGCTCATGACGAATCCTCTGGTAGCACATGTATTAAGGAGTCCAGAAGAGGATGACAGTAATTCAAAAGTGAAAGAAAAAGAGCATTTAAAGAGGTGGGAGGATGAACAGAAAAGTGTTATATCTCTGAAGTCATTGGAGAATAGCATGTTCAGATTGAGAATAATTTCACAATGGTTAAAGTTTTCACATACATTACCTCATTTAGCTTTCAGGAGGACCCCAGGAAATAGGTAGGGTACATATTATAAAGAGGTAATTGTAACACTCTAGGAACAATGAAAGATTAAGAGTCTGAGAACATAAATTCTTGTCCTCACTCAAGTACTTATTACTTTGGAGTCTCTAAGCTAATCACTTTTCCCTCTCTGGGTCTCAGTTTACTCTCGAAAACGGAGTTAATAAGACTAGGTTATTTTCACATAGCCCTTTAGAGTTTCTAAACTGCTTTTGCTCCATCATCTTACTTCAGCCTTACAGCAACCCTGTGAAGAAGGGGGGAAAGGTCTTGATATTGACATTATATAAATGAGGAAATTTGACAAATTCAACTAAAGCTGAACAACTAAGAGAGAACGGGGGAAGAATTCAAACCCCAGGTGTTCTGTTTAGATGCATCTCTTTCCACTGCATTACAGGTGCCTCCTTTTATATCTGATCATGTTGATTAGACTATAAACTTGAGAAAAGGAACTATGTTGCCAGTGGATAGAGGGAACACCAGGAGCCTGGAGTTAGGAAAATCTGAGTTCAAATTCAGCCTCAGACACCCACTAGTTGTGGAACCCTGGGCAAGACTGCTTCCTTTTCTTCATCTGTACAATGGGGATCACAATAGCACCTACCTGTCAGGGTTGTTATGAAGTTCAAATGAGATAATGGTTGTAAAAAACTTACCATAGTGCCTTAACATCATAAGCTCTGCAGAGATTGGAAACCTGCAGCCTCTAGCTTCTCAAGTGCAATGGATCAGTCAAAAGGTTGCACTTACGGACGTAGAGGGCCACATGAGGCCTCAAGATCACAGGTTCCCCACCCCTGCTCTATATGAATGTTACCTATTAGTAATATTAGTGGCTCCTTTTATCTGTTTGAGTTTGGTACCACTATTCTAGTTCATCCCTCCATTTTATGGATGGGGAAGATGAGACACAGGGAGAGAGTATGACTTGTCTGGATGAGAACCAGGATTTCAACCCAAGTCTTCTACACCAAACCCAGTCTGGTTACATCTTTCTGCTTAGTTAATGAGGCCTTTCCACAAATCATTAAGGAAACGGATGAGGCCCGAAGAGACTCATCGCTACGCTCTGTGGTTGTTTAGTCATTTCAGTGACACCTAAGCCTCCGTGACCACGTTTGGGGTTTTCTTGGCAAAGAATACCATTTTACTGGTATGGAAACTGAGGAAAGCAGGGTTCAATGACTTACTCAGGGTCACTCAGCTAGGATCTGAAGCCAGATCTGAACTCAGGAAATGAGCTTTGCTGATTCCAGCCCTGGCACTCTATCCACTGCACCACCTAACAGCCAGCCCTTGATGTGGGTTAGCTATGAACCAAAGGAAGCTTCCAGAGGTCAGGGCATACTATGCACACTACAGGATCCTTCAGTTCACATCCTGGGGATTGTAAATAACAACAATAGTGATTGATCATTATCTGGTAGAGTCAGCTGGTCAATAAGCATTTATTACCATAAATACACTCGCTTGCTATAGTAGGAAAACTGTGGAACTTTAAGGTAGAAGATCTGAACTTAAATCCAATCTCTGCCCCCTCTGTGACTTTAGACAATTCATTGACCTCTCTGGGCCCTAGTTCCACAGCTCTATCTCCTTTATTCTGTAAGGTCCCTTTGAGTTCTACGCAGCTATTATTCTATGAAATAAATCAAATGTAAGTTCTTATTCTTACTATAGTGGAACTTCAAGACATTTGCCGAATGACCAGCTGCCATAGGGAATGGTGATCAATCAATCAACCAGCACTTATTTGCCAAGAAAATCCCAAATAGGGTCATGAGAAATCAGACACAACAGAAACAACTGAACAACCATATGTGAGAGACACCTCTAAGCCCGAGAGACACGGAGACAAAAACAAAATAGACCTGTCCTCAAAGAGCTTGCTTCTATTGGATCAGACCAGACATACACAAACTATATCCAAAACAAATCAGTTGGCATTGATCAAGCATCTACTATGTGCCAGTCACAATACTAAGCATGGAAACTACAAAGATAGACTTAAAATAATCTCTACCTTCCTGGAAGTTGCCTTCTAAGAGGGTGATTGTATGGACCTAAATTAATGTATAGAAAATAAATACCAAATGCCTCCAAGGTAGTTTGGGGAGGAAGAGCATCTCTGACTGGTGGGAATCAGGAAAGACTTCATATAGAAACTAGTACCTGCATTGAGATCTACAGGAAATCATGGATTCCTAGAGGAGGCAGAAAAGGAATGTATTCTGGGCATGGGGGAGAGCTAGTAGGAAGGCAGGGAGATGGGGACTGGAGTGTTATGTGTGTGCACTAGACCAGAGGGTGAGGAGTATCAACATGAAATCAACGATCATTTGGGAATACTTTTCTTGGAGCCTGCAGAGCAAGAGAGAGCACTTTACGGTACTTTGTTGTCCCCTCGTCCACTCTGACCCTGCCACCAGCTCCTGCTACAGATGGACACAAGTTCTAGAGGGGAGGAAAGAATAAGCGGAGGGATCAGAGGGGCATAATAGGCTGGAAGACTCTGAAGGCCATCCTTCCACGTGCATTCCCCTTCCCTTTCAACCCAACCAGCACCCTGTCCTCAGACGACCCAGGGATTCTCATTTCTCAGGCTGCCAGTTGACAGTAAGGTTGCCAAAGGATGCCATTTGCTCTCCTCAGATGCTCCAACTTGCAACCTGTCATCTTCCATTGCCCGTACTCTCGAGAGTGGAGCCAGCAAGCCGGCAGAGAGTCTGTTGAATGAGCCTGGATCTTGCTGGAACAACATAGTTTATTATATAAACCAAGAAACAGCAATAAATCTCCACCTGCCTCTGTCACCCTTGCTCAGAAACAAAGTGGCCAGGAGGAAGTAACAGAAGGGAAGCTGGGGGATGGGGGTGGGCAAAGGAACCTTCGTTGGCAAAGGGTATATCCTTTGGTCAGTGCTTGCTCTGGTGAGGTATCAACTACCACTGTCAAATGAGAAGAAATCATCTGAACTAACAGAACCCTCAACGTGGTACCCTATCCCACATAAAGCCTAAGATAGCATGCTTTGGCATATGGAACTAGAGGAAATTAATTGGTCACAAATACTTCAAACAATCCAGGAAGGGCAAAGAACTCAGTAAGCAGGGAAGGAGAGCAGAAAAAGCATCTGGGGGATGACAGAGAGGGGGGTTCATACCCAGCAAATCCAGGTGCACATGAAAGATCTCCCTGGAGAGTTCCTTTATCAGTGCTGGGGAGAGGGATAGAGAAATAATCAGAGAGCTCAGCAAGGAAATCTAAATTATTTCTCTCCAAGGCCAGGGAGCAGTCGGAAGGCGAAAGCACAGTGCTGCCAAGAATTTCAATGGGCCAGGTTGGAGCCAGCTCCCAAATTACCTCTTTCCTTATCACCTTCCTATATACTTCCCTTTGATTTCAGCAATGACCAAGCACTCCAGACTAGGGAGGCGACTCAGGTCTAGTGAGCTGAAGACAGAGCTTGGGAGAATGCTAAATGATCCATCATCATTCAAGACAGCTCTGGATAGGGAGCTGATTTAAGAAGGTCTTATTTGCCAGGACAACGAGCATTCAACTGGTCTAATTTACTGAGCAAATGGAGATGAGAAGAATAATATAATAAATATATAATTATATATTACATTATATATTATAATATATTTATAATAATAATAAAAAAACCACCAGGATGAGAGGACAGGGTTAAGAACAAAGAAAAATGAGCCTTTGACTTAGGAGTCAAACAAACACATTTAAAAACAAACAACAAAAACCCTCCCAGTTCTGGACTTACAGCATAATTTTTAAAAAACTAAAACAAAAGCAACAAACAGCCCTTCCCTCTGGCCTGAACCCTGGACCCAACCTGCCCAATTTCCCCAGGTCTCAAGGAGTTATGGCAAAAATGAAGTGCACGGCTTTTTTCTTCGTTTGCCAATGTCTTGCTTTTTTCTTCACCTTGGTCAGGTTACAAGTAGTTAGCCATGTATTGGGAATAACTAGTTAGACTGTTCACATATTGTATTTACAGTGAAATTCCTCTTGATCTTCCTCTATTGATTATTTTCCCACATCCATCACTATTTCTTCAAAGTGCCTACAAATTGACCAAGTTTCCCTGTTCAATATTTTCTTTATCCATTATTCAATTCTTTTACTACCTTAAAGTACAATCAATGTGGGGCCCAGTCTATAGAATGCCAGCCTCTCAGGGACCCCAAACTCTTGCTGAATGTTACACGATGAGTTCCCACGACCTCTTTTGGAAGGCCGGGGAAAGTAAGTATTGTCCTCATTTTACCAGAACTATAACTAAGGTGGGGCAACAGGGGCTTTTTCCAGGGTACTGATGACACTTTCAGTCTTTAAACAGTGTAGAAACAACTGAGCTTAGCACCTAATTAGCAAGAATAATTAGTTCAAATCAGAAGTTCTGAACTCCCAGTTTCTCTCTGCCATTCCCTGTATACCCTTACTACCAGCATCGTCTGGCTCAACAGTGACCTTGTAGGGCCCTGGGTACTTCCTTTCCATGGGAGCTAACCCCAAGTGAACCCCCTAGCCCTGACCTGAAATCCTTACATGTTGTACCATTTGCTCCAGGTGCAATGGCAGCTGTAGCAATGGCTCAGCCTCTTATAGATTAAAAAAGAAAGATCCATAGAGCGGTCCATAGAGGCCTGTTCACTTATCTAAATTCTCATAGCAAAGCAGTAGCTAAACTGGTATCAGAACCAACTGGTTATCCTGAAACACAGGTCTCTTTTCCCCTCTACCCCACAGAGCATCTCGCTTCAGCCTTCACAGCGCCTGCATTGTGAGGGAACCAACCATTACATTCTCATTATGCCTGTCTGTGTATTTGGAAAGCTGTAACCTCCACATGGGATGGAGACAGTTTTACAGTGATAGTGGGGTGATGGAGGGAGGGGGAAGGAACCTGAATCCACTACAATCCTACCCAGAATGCCTCTGGCCAACAATTTCCCTGTTGGTCTATTTGACTGGGTAAATTGATTCTGCACTATCTGGTCCCACTTCATTTGAGCCTCTGAATGTTAACCATTACCCCTCTGCCAGCTTCACTGGCAAACGCCCCCTATTTGGTTATCTTGTCACAACTCTTCAAGGCCCAGCACATGAATCTTTAGGTGTTAGGCCAGAAGAATTAGATTTTAAGAGCTCTGGGGGAGAGGGGAATGCTTGCAACCTGCTCTCAGACCGTGATTCAGAGGGAGCTGATTGGATGTCATTAGAAAGAGAATTCCAGGCCTGGGGATATAATTAACAGAAGCGTGGCCACCTGCTGTCAGGTGCCAGCATTGGGGATAATTAGCAAACCAGTACCTGAGGATGGCAAGGTTCAAGATGGAAGGAAAGCATCGAAAGAGCATTCAGAGAAGCAGCAAAAAAAAAAAAAAAAACCAAAACGGGGAAGATTTTGCAAGTTCTGACTCAAGTTTGAAAAGGAAAATCAATCGGGTCCTTTATGACCCATTGATACGATGACAACCCTAGTCTGGGTGAAATATCACCAAGCCTGTCTGCTTGGGGCCAGAAGCTGACCTTACTACAGTCTGGAGCCAGTGTTGTTGTGCCTCAAGGTCCATCCTGAGAGTTCCCATCCCCACCCCTCCCTAAAAGAGAAAAGGGCAGCAATCGATACGGGACATGACGAAGGCTCAAGAGAGCCAAGAGCAGTTGGCAGGTCAGGCCTGGAGAGAGGCAATAGGAACAAAAAAAGCCCTGGAGATGTCAGCCTCAGATTTCTCAAGTAATACAAAGGATACTGGATTTCAATGCACACTGCTTGGCTCTGTTTGGGGCATGAAAAGGGAACAAGGTGGTCAGTGTTAAAGAAAAGTGGAAGGCACAGTTGACGAATGCTTGGAGCCAAATGAAAAAAAGGCCAAATAAATACAGAGGGCTGGAGCTGAAGGCCAGCTACAGGAACTGAATAGGGATCCCCACCAGCAAATCAGCTAAGCCTTGGATCAATGCTGGTCCATAGGTAGAGTAACAACTGCCCACGTGGATAGAATTCAATGGACCAGGAAGGTTCCAGTTCAAAGACCCTGTCATCCATGCCTACCACAATGGAGGTTCATTTCTTTAAGGCCCTAAAACTTGAACTTCTGTTAAAATTCAATTCAATCATGCCTCTTATGTGGCAGACACTGTGCCAGGCCCTAGAGATAAAAAAACAAACATAAAGTGGCTCCTTCCTTCAAGGAGTTTACATTCTACTAGGGGAAAGATCACGCATACAGATGAGTGAATAAAATATAAGTAAAATATTTATTTAAATATTTATTTTAAATCTTATCTAACTATTTAAATTATTTAATTTTCAATATTTATGTTTAAATTATTTAAATATTGATTAAATAAAATATAAAAAATAAACAAAATATAAGTCAACACAAAATTGGAGTAGCATTAAGAGCTAGAGAGATCAGGAGAGCCCTCCAAGTAGGAGGGCCACTTGAGCTGTTTTGAGGGGTGTTAGGGGTTCCAAGAGGAAATAGAAGATTGCAGGCATAGGGGACAGCCTGTAAAAAGGTATGGAAGTTAGATATGAAATTTCATGTGTAGGGAAAGTAACTAGACCAGTATGGTGAGAATATGAGCCAGTAAAAAAGAGTAATGTGAGATCAGTAAGAAAAGAGGGGTTGGAACAAGACTCTGAGGGCATTAAATGCTAGAGAAATTCATAGTTAGTTTTAGGAAATAGAAAACCCTTGAAGCTTCTTGAACAGAGACAGAGTCAGACCCATGCTATAGGAAGATCACTTTTACCATTATATAGAGAACTGATTAGAGAGAAGAAAGATGAGGTAGAGAGGCCAGTTAGGAAGTTCTTCCAAAAGTGCAGGTGAGAAATAAGGGTGTGATGTACATAAATATTTATAGCAGCTCTTTTTGTGGTGGGCAAGAACTGGAAATCAAGGGAATGTCCATGAACTGGGGAATGGCTGAGCAAGCTGCGGTATATGGATGTAATGGAATAGTATTGTGCCATGAGAAATGACAAACAGGTGCACTTCAGAAATACCTAGATAGACATATATGAACTGATGCTGAGTGAAGTGAGCAGAGCATTATACACAGTAACAACCACAGTCACAGTGTGCAAGGTCTGTTTCTGACAGACTTAGCCCTTCTCAGCAATGCAAGGACCTAAAACATTTCCAAAGGACTCATGATGCAGAATGCCATCCACATCCAGAGAAAGAACTATGGAGTCAGAATACAGAATGAAGCAGACTATGTTCTCTTTTGTTATGTTTGATTTTACATAGTTTTACTCATGCTTTCTCCCATTCATTTTAATTCTATGCAACATGACTAATGTAGAAATATGTTTAATGAGAATGTATGTGTAGAGCCCATGTAAGATTGCAAGCCATCTTGGGGAGGGAGAGAGGAGGGGGGAGAAAATTTCGAAGTTAAGGAAGTGAACGTTGAAAATAAATTAAAAATTTGAATAAAAAAAGAAAAAAGGCTGTGAACTAGGGTGGTGATCAGGTGAAGAGGGGAAAGGGAAGAAATACAGGAGATAGTGTACAGAGAGGACTGACGAAACCCTGCAAGTGAATGGATATGGAGGCAAAGTCGGAGTGAAGAATAACTCCTAAGCTGTGAACTCAAGTGACTGGAAACATAGAGGTGACCTCCACAGACAAAGGGAGCTTAGGGAAAGGGATATGTTGAGTTTGAGATGCCTTTGGAGAATCCAGATGGAAAAGTACAGCAGGTGGTATGGGATTGGAGCTAAGGAAAGAGATGAAAATTTGGTATATAGATTTGGAGTCATATATATAGAGATGGAAATTGAACTAGTGGCTGTTGATGAGAGGGTGGGAATAGAATATGGGAATAGAGGAGAAGGAAGGGAGAAGGAAAAGAAAATAGGAGTTAGGAGATAATGTTAATACCCCAGAAGACCACAATTTCTTAGAAGACATGTTGTCCCTTTCAGTTCACCCATGCCAGTGTGGTATTCACCAACTTGTACCCAACCATATCTTTCCATCCCCAAAGTGCTGTTGGGACACCTTTCTCACTTTTCAGAATTTATTATTCTCATCTTTCAGTCCTAGATTGGGTTAGACTTTTCTAGACCTTGGCAGGTTTTGTTTGCATTATGATTTATGTTTCTAACTATCTGACCTTTGATTTCACCTGTATCCAACCAGCACACATTGACCTGGTCAACTTTCATCAAGTGCTCATCAGTGACTACAAAGTGGCTCCATTAGCTACTATTGCTTATGTACTTGAGAAACACATGAACTTGAGGAACCACAGAGCTATCCTACCTTGCCCTTTAGGGAGCCATTTCCAGCACTCTTCTAGTTGGAAGCATATAAAAGGTGTCCTCTTTACAATCATCGTCACCTATCTCAGTTTAAAGGTCTCCTTGTTCCCACTGTCTCATTTTTACTAAACCGACCACCTGAGTGGTAGCAGCCGAGACACCATTCAAGTCAATGTATATTTGTTTATATTTATTGTCACCACTTCCTTACCTCCCATTCTCTTATCAATCCCTTGAAATCTGATTTCTATCCCTACCAGGCAATTGAAACTCCAAGGTCACCAATGACCTCTTTACTGCTAAAGTCAATGGGATTTTCTAAGTTCTCATTCATCTTTATCTCTATGCAGCATCTGACCCTACTGACCACCTCATTCTTCTGGATATTCTTCCTTCCTTTGGTTTTTGGGTTTTGTTTTGTTTTTTGACACTGCTTGGTCATGGTTTTCCTACATATCTGACTGATTCTTCTCTATCCTTTGGAGGTAGGAATCTGTCTTTGGCCCTAATACCTCTCTAAACTCTCTCTCATGATCTCATCAGTTTCTAAGGGTTCAATGATCCTCTTTATGCAGATGATTCACAAGTCTACATAAGTAGAGCTTCAGGGATATCTTCACCTTGAGGTATCTCAAACTTAGTATATCTAAAATATAATTAAAACTTCCCCAACACATTTAAATCTATGCTCTTAACTTCTCTATTTCCATCAAGGACACTACCTTTTCTTCTAGTCACCAAATAGACTCAGAGTCATTCTTGACTCTTTACTCTCACTGATCATCTGTATCTAATTAGTCATCACACTTTGTTGATTCTACCTTTTTTGTATCTCCTGTATCCATCCCTTTCTCTTCATTCATATCATAGCCATCCTAGTTCAGACTCTCGTCATCTTCCATCTGGATAATTTTATCCAATAATAATAATTTCACTCTCTACATCTAAACTTTCCCTTCTCTAATCCATCTTCCATGTAGCTGTGAAATTAATATTCCTAAAGCACAGGTATGATGGTGTCACACACAAGTACAAACTCCTCTCTTTGACATTAAAAGTCCATCACAATTTTGTTCCAGTATGTATTTCCAGGCTGATTATGCACTACTCCTTATTATGTATTCTCTTTTCTAGTCAAACTGAACTACTTGTTGCTCCTTATACAAGATGTTCTATTTCCCTTCTCCATGTCATTTCACCTTTCAGAAACCTGGGAATTTTTCTTAGAAAAAAATAAGATCCTCTTTCTATCCTTCTTTCTTTCCTTTTTGCATCATTGAGAAAGCAAGAAAAACAAAACTCAGGTTACAAACATGAATAGTCAAGCAAAAAATTGGGAATATATACAGACATACACATGTGTATGTCTGTATGTATGTGTGGGTATGTGCATATGTATGTAAATATGCATTCTGAATCCATTATCTCTGTATTGGGAGATGGGTAGCATATTTAATTATAAGTCCTCTGGAATCACAGTTGGTTATTGTTTCAATAAGTGTTCTTAAGTCTTTCAAAGTTGTTTATTTTTACAATGGTGTTGTTACAGTATAAATTGGCATTCTGATTCTGCTCATTTCTTTCATTTTCAGTTAATACAAATCTTCCCAGGTTTCTCTGAAATCATCCCCTTCATTATTTCTAGCAGTCCAATAGTATAGTATTCCATTCCATTCACATACTTAAATGTTCATCCATTCTACAACCGATGGGCATTCTCTTCAGTTTCCCATTTGTTTTTAATCACAAAAAGATCTTCTATAAATGTTTTTCCATATGGATCCTTTTCTTTTGTCTTTGATCTCTTTGGAGGTACAGACTTCCTAGTGATATTGCTATCTGCTTTTCAATCCATTGTACTATATTCTTCTGGCATGTGGGTGACTTCATTCCCCAATTATCATTCATGTTATGATGGTTAATTTTTTATTTCCCCCCATCTTATTCTCCTATGCTTTTCCTTCTCTTCACTCTCCCCCAATCCTTTATGAAGAAGATGACAGTGCTTAGAGAAAAGTGAATTTAGCATCAGTGGTCTAGATTTGGTGTAATGTATATCAGCTTCTTCTGTTTCCCTCACCCAGAGGCTAAGGCAGGTTCTTATCCTTTTTTTCTTTTCTTTAAAGCCCTTTGAAATTCATCCTCCTCAATTAAAGTTTGTTTTATTTAAAATTAATTGCTCCCTTGATCTACCTTCTCTTTTATTTACCCCCTTTTACCTTTCTCTTCTTTTCCATCTGTTTTCCTGTTGAGAGAAATATATTTCTATACCCAACTGTACCTGTATATCCTTCCCCTCCTTTGACTGGCTCAGATGAATGTAAGGCTCAAGTTTAACCTGCTTCCTCACTGCACTTTCCTCCTTTTTTGTATAGATCCCTACCGGTGCATCCCAATTATGTGAAAAAAAAATATCCCAGCCTTCTTTCCCTCCTCCTTTTAATGTACTACTCTTCCTTCTCTTTCCATTTTTGTTTTAAGATCATCAAAATATAACAGAACCATTCCTAGATCCTCAGTCTAATTAGACTCTCTATGACCCCTGATGATAGAATTCTAAATGAACACAAGTATCATCACCTCATAGGTGCATCATATATGCTATAAGGTTGGATGATACCTATTGGTTCTCCTGTTGCTCTCTTTCATTCTCTTTTAAAATTTTTGTAAATGAAGGTTATATACAAGGAAAATATAGTGATATTTTTAATGTCATATTGAAATGTGTGAGTCAAATAATTATATCTAGGTGCTTTATTTTTCTTTAAAAGTTGCTTCAAATTGTGTTCCTTTAAAATTAATAGATTAGCAGTACTATTTTTGGTTTAGTCTTAGATTTTTTTAAAAAATAGTTGTTTGTTCTTTAAAAAACACTTTATACAAGTTAGTAGAAAAGTATACTAGATTATTTTGCTTAGTCCAGGTTTAGTTACTGAGATTCTAAGACCATAACTAAGCACCACATTTCACCTGATGGCACCATAATCTTTGGATTACCATGGTCAAAAAATTATTCACCTAATAACCAGTTTTGTGGTAATGAACCTCTCTGTACTTAGTCATGCTGATATTCAGAGAACAAACAACTGGGTCTGAATTCAAGACTTTCCATTTTTTTAAAGAAAATGACAGAACTTACTCAAATATCATAATTTTGAGATCTCATGATAATCTCTATTTCAGAGTAATCACTAGGATTTTTCTTAAACTCAACAAATACTCAATGGAACAAAAAGAACAAAGGCTAGCTAAACCCTAACTATAAAGTGATTACAAATGTCATAATTGGAGATGTCCAGCTATAATGTACATACTCTGTATTCTCACAGGTGCTAGCCTACTTTAAGAACTCATCAATCCTTATCTAGACTATCACAATAGCCTCCTAATTGATCTTCCTATTTTAAAGCCTTGTGCTTTCCAAACTATCCTCTACACAGCTGCCAAATTTACATTCCTAAAATATGTCTGAACTTGTCACTTTTTGGCTCAAAAAAAATGTATAGTGGCTCCCTGTTTCCTCCAAGAGAAAATGCAAGCTCCAGTGTTGGGCATTTAAAGCCTCAGAGAATCTGACTCCCATTTCCCTTTCTAGATTTTTTCACTAATCCCTTTTCTTTTCTTTTTTTCTTGGTTTTCAACAGTCTCTTTTATAAGATTTTTCTCCCTTCTCCCTCCACTAACCATTCCTCAAAATGGTAAGCAACCTGATATAGGTTATACATGTACAATCACATTAAACACATCTCCACATTAGTCATGCTGTGAAAGAACCAGAACAAAAGGAAAAACCATGAGAAAAAGAACAGTGAAAATAGTATGGTTCCACCTGCATTCAGACTCTGGATGTGAATATATCTCTGGATGCAGTTACCATTTTCTACTATGAGTCTTTTGGAATTGTTTTGGATCACTGTACTGCTGAAAAAATCTAGTCTATCACAGATGATCACTAAACAATGTTGCTGTTACTATGTACGATGTTCTCCTGGTTCTGCTCACTTTATTTTGCATAGTTCGTGTAAGTCTTTCCAGGTTTTTCTGAAATCAATCTGCTTATCATTTCTTACAGCATAATAGTATTCCATTACATTCATATACAAAAACTTGTTCAGCCATTCCTCAATTGATAGGCATCCCCTCAATTTCCAATTCTTGGCCACCACAAAAAAGAGCTATTATAATTATTTTTGTATATGTGTGTCCTTTCCCCTTCTTATAATCTCTTTGGGATACAGACCTAGTAGCAGCACTGCTGGATCTAAGGGTATGTACAGTTATATAACCCTTTGGGCATAGTTCCAAATTGCTCTCCAGAATGGTTGAATAATTTCATAACTCCACCAACAATGTATTACTGCTCCAATTTTCCCAGATCTTCTCCTGCACTTATCATTTTCCTTTCCTATCATATTAGCCATATTAGCTAATCTGATAGGTATGAAGTGGTACCTTAGAGTTGTTTTAATTTGCATTTCTCTAATCAGTGGTGATTTAGAGCATTTCTTCATATGACTAAAGATAGCTTTAATTTCTTCTGAAAACTGCCTGTTCGTATTCTTTGAACATTTATCAATTGGGGAATGACTTGTATTCTTGTAGATTTGACTTAGTTCTCTCTATATTTTAGAAATGAGGCCTTTATCAGAAACACTGGCTGTAAAAAATGTATCCCAGTTTTCTTTCCTTCTAATCTTGGTTGCATTGGCTTTGTTTGTGCAAATCCTTTATAAATAAATTATCCATTTTGTATTTCATAATGTTTTCTATCTCGTTTGGTAATAAATTCTTCCATTCTCCATAGATCTGACAGGTAAACTACTCTTTGCTCTCCTAATTTGCTTATGATGACACCATTTATGTCTAAATCATGTACCCATTTTGACATCTTAGTATGTGGTATGAGATGTTGGTTATGCTTAGCTTCTGCCATACTGTTTCCCAGCAGTTTTTGTCAAATAGTAAGTTCTTATCCCAGAAGCTGGCTTCTTTGGGTTTATCAAACAATAGATTACTATAGTCATTTACTACTGTGTCTTGTGTACCTAACCTATTCCACTGATCTGCCATCCTATTTCTTTGCCAGGAACAAGTAGTTTTGATGATTGCCTCTTTATAGTGTAGTTTTAGATACAGTACAGCCAGGTCACCTTCCTTTGCATTTTCCCCATTAATTTCCTTATATTCTTGAGCTTTTGTTCTTCCAGATAAATTTTGCTATCATTTTTTCTGGCTCTGTAAAATAATTTTTGGTAGTTTGATTGCTATGTCACTAAATAAGTAAATTAATTTAGGCAGAATTGTCATTTTATTATATTAGCTCAGCCTACCCATGAGCAATTGATATTTTTCCAAACATTTAAATCTGACCTTTTTGTGTATGAAAAGTGTTTTGTAATTATGTTCATATAGTTCCCTAGCAGATAGACTTCCAAATATTTTATATTGTATACAGTTATTTTAAATGGAATTTCTCTTTCTATCTCTTGCTACCAGGTTTTGTTGGCAATATATAGAAAGGCTAATGATTTATGTGGGTTTATTTTATATCCTGCAACTTTGCTAAAGTTTATGATTTCAAATAGTTTTTTAGTTGATTCTCCAGGATTCTCTAAGAATACTATCATATGACCTGCAAAGTGATAGCTTTGTTTTCTAGTTGCTTATTCAAATTTTTTTCCATTTCTTTTTCCTCTCCTATTGAGAAAGCTAACATTTCTAGAACAATATTGAATAACAGTAATGATACTGGTCATCCTTGTTTCTCCTCTGATCTTATTGAAAAAGCTTCTAACTTAACCCCATTATATATAATGCTTGCTGATGGTTTTAGATGGATACTATTTATCATTTAAAGGAAAACTCCATTTATTCATGTGCTCTCAGGTGTTATTTATAGGAATGGGTGCTATATTTTGTCAAAAGCTTTTTCTGAATCTATTGAGATAATTGTATGATTTCTATCAATTTTATTATTGATATAATCAAATATGCTGATAATTTTCCTAATATTAAATTAGCCCTGCATTCCTGGTATAAATTCCACCTGGCCATAGTGTATAATCTTCATGATAAATTGCTATAATCTCTTCACTACTATTTTGTTTAAAGTTTTTGCGTCAATATTCATAAGAGAAATTGGTTCATAATTTTCTTTCTCTAGTTTAAGCATCATCACCATATATGTATCATAAAAAGAATTTGGTAGGACTTCTTCTTTGCCTTTTTTCCCCAAAATAGTTTATATAGTATTGGAATTACTTGCTCTTTAAATGTTTGGTAGAAATCATTTGTAAATTCATCTAGCCCTGGAGATTTTTTCTCAGGGAGTTCATTGAAGGCTCATTCAATTTATTTTTCTAAAATGGGATTATATAAGTATTTTATTCCTCTTCTGTTAATCTGGACAATTTATATTTTTGCAAATATTCATCCATTTCACTCAGATTGTCAGATGTTGGTGTATATTTTTGCTTTTAATTATTGCTTTAATTTCTTCTTCATTGGGATGAATTCATCCTTTTCATTTTTGATACTGGTAATTTTGTTTTCTTTTTTAAAATCAAATTAAGCAAAGATTTATATATTTTTTTATAAAGCCAGCTCATAATTTTATTTATTAATTCAATCATATTCTTATTTTCAACTTTATTAGTCTCTCCTTTGATTTTCAGAATTTCTAATTTGGTATTTAATTGGGGATTTTTAATTTGTTCTTTTTCCTAGCCTTTTCAGTTGTATCCCCAATTTATTGATGTTTTTTCTCTGTTTTATTCCTCTAAGCATTTAGAGATATAACATTTCCCCTATGTACTGCTTTGAATGCAGTTTTATGTTGTCTCATTATTGTCATTCTCTTTGATGAAATAATTGACTATTTCTATGATTTGTTATTTGACCAAGCTATTCTTTAGGATTAGATTATTTAGTTTCCAATTAATTTTAATCTGTCTTTCCATAGCTCTTTATTATACACAATTTTTATTGAATCATGATCTTAAAACGATCAAATTAGTATATATTTCTGCATTTGTTTGTGAGGTTTTTATGCCATAATACATGGTCAGTTTTTGTGTATGTGCTATGTACCACTGAGAAAAAAGAAAAAATCTTTCTATCCCTATTCAGTTTTCTCCAGAGATCTATCATATCTAACTTTTCTAAAATTCTACTTACCTCCTTTACTTCTCTCTTGTTTGTCTTGTGATTAGATTTGTCTAGTTCTGAGAGGGGGAGGTTGAGGTCCCCCACTAGTATAGTTTTGCTGTCTATTCTTTCTGTAACTCACTTAAGTTCTCTAAGAATTTGGATACTAAATCCCTTGGTGCATACATGTCTAGTATTGATATTACTTCATTGTCTATGGTCACTTTTAGTAAGATATAGTTTCCTCCCTTGCCTCTTTTAATTAAATCTATTTTTGCTTTTACCCGGAGATCAGGATATCTATTTTTGCTTTTACCCAGAGGTCAGGATTTCTACTCCTGCTTTTTTCTTCACTTTGGCCAAAACATCATATATTTTGCTCCAGTCTTTTACCTTTACTCGGTGTGTATCTCTCCGCTTCAGATGTGTTTCTTGTAAGCAACATATTGTAAGATTCTGGTTTTTCATTCACTCTGCTATATCACTTCTATTTATGAGAGTGTTCATCCCATTCACAGTTATGATTACTGTGTATTTCCCTCCATCCTTTTCCCCCCATTCATACTTTTTTCTCTCCTAGCACCCTTTCCCTCCTCCCCAGTATTTTGCTTCTGACCATCACTTCCCTCAATCTGCCCTTCCTTCTAATGGCACCCCTTTCCCCTTCTACTTCCTTATAGGGTAAAATAAACTTCAACACCGAATTGAATGTGTATGTTATTCCCTCTTTGAGCTGAATCTGATGATAGTAAGTTTCAAATAATGCTCACCCCCCTCCCTTTTTTCCCTCTACTATAAAAAGTCTTTTGCACCTCTTCATGTGATGTTATTTACCTTATTCTGCCTCCCCCTTTCCTCTTATCCTAGTACAATCCTTTTATTCACCCTTTTTTATATCATCACATCAAAGTCAACTTATACCTACATCCTCTATCTATGTATACTCCTAACTGTCCTGTTTACCTTTTTATGCTTCTCTGGAGTCATATTTGAAGATGGAATTTTCTGTTTAGCTCTGGTCTTTTCATCAGGACAGTTTGAAAGTCTCCTATTTCATTGAATGTCCATATTTTGCCCTGAAAGATTGTAGTCAATTTTGCTGGATTATTGATTGTTGTTTGTAGTCCAAATTCCTTTGATTCCAGAATATCATATTCCAGATCCTCTAAGACTTTAATGTAGAAACTACTGAGTTCCACGTAATCCTGACTGTGGCTCCTTGATATTTAAATTGTTTCTTTCTAGTAGGTTGCAATATTTTCTCTTTGACCTGACAATTCTTGAATTTGGCTACAATATTTTTTGGAGTTTTCATTTCAGTATCTCTTTTAGGAGGTGATTGGTGGATTCTTTCAATTACTCTTTTACTTTCTGGTTCTAAGATATGAGGGCAGTTTTCCTTTATAATTTCTTCAAAGATGATATCTAGGTTCTTTTATAATCATGGCTTTCAAGCAGTCCAATAATTCTTAAATTATCTCTCCTGGATCTATTTTATCAAGTTGGTTGTTTTTCTAATGAAATATTTTTTATTTTCTTCCATTTTTTCATTCTTTTAATTTTGTTTCACTGATTCTTGATGTCTCATAGAGTCATTAGCTTCCACTTTCCCAATTGTAATATTTTTTTTACAGCTCTGAATGGGTTTATTTGAACACAGTTCTTTTAAGAGTGATATGGGTCTCAGAAAAAATAATAGACACTATAGCTACTACAGAAAGAAATCCTTAAGGATGGGGCCCAGGAAAGGTTAATTAAGGTCACTTAAATCTTTGTCATTTATAGCAGTTCAGAACCCAAATCGCTGACTTTTGCAGGATTTCTGATAGAAATCTAACAGAGCTGATTTCAAGTTTCATATCACCACTTAATAGCTGTAATCTTCTTATCCAGAAGTTGTGATTCACATGGTGTTCACAATGAGTGCAGCAAATCTGAGATAGTCAACATTTAGGAAGGCTCTGTATTTCCAACTTTCTACATGCTTGGCCATGGACTGCAATGATGAAAACTGTGTATCATTGTATATCTCCGGTGGTCCTTGTTGTATTTTTCTTGAAGTCACATTGGTACAAGGAGGCCTGTATACACTACCAGTCATAATAGGTTTTGGGGTTTCTTTTACAATACTTGGAGTATGTGCTTGAACAAGAGTTGTTTTATTCCAAGGATCAGGTGATTTTTCTGTGCCACCACCACCATCTTCTTCCCAGTTACTCCCTGGATCTTCTCTCTTTTCATTATCCTCTTCTTCCTTTTCACTCATCTGCATTGCTTGAACTCTGAACCCACTACAATCAATTTCTTTTTGATCAAATTCTTTCCATTAATCTTCATCCTTGGTTTTGGCAGCCACTGCAGGCCCCACCCCTGCCAGCTCCCCCCTGTAGAGGTGGCAGTGGCCCATCTACCCCACTCCTTCTTCTTCTTCTTGTTCTCTTGGTGAAAAAGTTGTTAAGGCTGTTCTCCTAAGTCTCTGCCATGGTTGTGGGTCCATGGGTGTTTAGTTCCTCCAGCCTGGCTCCCATCTCATGCTGGCCTCAGCACTGCCTCAGCTACCCTGGGCTGAAGCAGTACTCCTGGCAGTGTCTAGCTTTCATCTTCATTGGGCACACAGGTTTGGTGGTACTAGCAGAGCAGGCCCCAGCTGTCCCTCCTGTGCACTTCCCTGTGTTGATACAGTCCACTCTGCTCGAACCTGTGGGTATCTAGGACTCCATGCATACATGGGGGGGCAGGTTGGGTAGCTGTGGCAGTGGGCTGCTGCTGCTGTTACTGCTACCAGATCCTCAACCAGAGGGGAAAAGCCTGAATTCTAATTTTTAAGGAATTATGTTCTTTAATTAGTTTTTATACCTCCTTTTCCATTTGGCAAATTCTTCTTTTTAAAGAGCTGTTTTCTTCAGTGGATTTTTCCTCATTTGGCTAATTGCATTTCTTTAAGGAATTATTTTCTTCAGTCAATTTTTATCCTTCCTTTTTCAAGCTGTTGACTCTATCTTGCATACCTTTAATTTCTTTTCCCAATTTTTCTTTTAGCTCTCTTATGTGATTTTTAAAATCCTTTTTGAGTTCTTCCAAAGGTTTTGAGCTTGAGACCAACTCATATTCCTCTTTGAGATTTTAAATGTAGGCATTTTGACACTGTTTTTATCTTCTGAGCTTGTGTTTTGATCTTCCCTGTCACCACAACAGCTTTCTATGGTCAGTGTTCTTTTCTCATTTTTTTTGCTTATGCCATAGATTTTTTAAAGTTGATCTCTGCTCCTGGGGCACAGAGGCCACTGTCCCAAGCTTCTTGTGCTAGGGTTCATGGAACTGGTCACTGACTTTCTGCTCTGAGTGCTTCAGGTGCTGGCAGCTTGTCTACTGTAGTGGGGTGACCCAGCCTAGTTACGTTGTGCCCTGGATTCCAGGGCTGGCAATTTGTCTTTGGCACTGGGGCTGGAGGCCTCACAGCTGGTTTGCCATATCACTAGACTACTAATCCAGGACAGAGGGGCTATGATCTGTGATATGGCTAAGAGCCTTCTGCTGGCTTACTTGGACACTCTGAGCTGGGCTGCACTCCCATTTTACCCAAGTGATATAGACCTTTCCTGAAGTCCTTCTAAGTTATCTTAAGCTAGAAAACTGTTTCACTCTGTCTTTTTGTGAACTCTTGTCATTTCAGAATCCATTTAGAAGTTTGATTCACTGTTTTCAAGGGAAACTGGGGAGAGCTCAGGCAACTTTCTGACTTTTTTTTTGCTATCTTCTCACTAAACCCTTTTCACTCATTCTATACTCCATCAAATTGACTTAATAGATGTTCCCCAGATCCAACATGCCATTTCCAATCTCTGTGCCATTACACAGTCAGTGCCTGGAATGCACTCCCTCTTCATTTCTGCCTCTTCAAATGATTAGTTTCTTTATAGCTCAGCTCAGGTAACACCTCTCCCATGAAGGCTTTCTTGATTATCCCTGTTATTTGTTTTCTTTCCCTCTTAATATTACTTCACATTTACTTATCTGCTTCTTTTTTTCAATACCACCTAATATAACATAAGTTTCTAGAAGGAAAGGATTGTTTCATATTTGCATCTCTATTACTAGTACCTAATGTAGTGGCATGTACAGAGTAAGGCCTTTAAAAATTATTTATTGGGTCTTTATATAATAATAGAGTAGCTAGGTGACTCAGTGGCTAGAGTATTAAGCTTAGATTCAGGAAGACCTGAATTCAAATCTGACCTTGGATACCTAATAATTGTGTGATCTTGGACAAGTCACCCTACCTCTGTTTGCCTCAATTTCCTCAGCTCTAAAATAGGGATAACAATAGCACCTACCTTCCAGGGCAGTTGTGACAATTAAATGAGATAATATATGTAAAGCACTTAGCACAGTGCCTGGCACTGAGCTATAGTAGGCACTATATAAATGCTATTGTTATTATCATTATCATCACCATCATTATTATTAGTAGTCAAAACATTTATGTTGCTCTTAAATGTTTGCAAAGTACTTTACATGCATTATCTAACTTGATTCTCATCACAATGTGAGGTGGATGCTGTTATTATCCCTATTACACAGATGACCTTCTGAGACTCTAATGATACAGCTATAGTCACTCAGATAGTAAATATAGGTAGGTGTTTGATCCTAAGTCCCTACTGACTCCCAGACTAGCAACCTTTTCACTACACCATCATACATTTCCAGAACCATATCCTTGATCAGTTTCTTGGGACATTAGGCTAAGATCCCTACCAAAAAGTTCAAGTTCCATGTAGAGAAGAAAAAGAACTAATTTCCATGGCTGAAGTTCCTTTCAGATGTATATAGTTTAACACAAATGGGATCACTTTAAGTGGTTCCATCTGTATTATTTGCATGTCTTGATTCATTGGATCCATAATTCAGTGTATCAAGGGGATTACATATTTTTGGAAACATGGCATATTTATACTCCATTGAACTGGGTTAGTTCCTTTGATGCGAAAATCCCAGAGGGGACTATGGATTTCTCCTAAAGATAGCAAGCTGTGCTCTGATAAATTACTACTTATGATATTCATGTCAATTCTGTTTAATTCTCATGGGTGAAAGGTCCTAAGAGTACAAATAATTCACTCATACAACATTTATGGAGTTCTTATGTTGTTCAAGGTACTGAGATTGTCAGGGTATACTAAGATGTGTAAGAATGTGTCCCTTCTCTCAGGAAGCTCACAGGAAGAGGATCTGTCCTTTTAAGGGAGGTAGAAAATGAGCAAGAATAGCTACGCTAACAGATAATGTGTATACGTACTACACGTTAAACATACAACCAAAGGATTGGTTGCATTTAAGGAACAGACCTCAGTGAAGATGGCGAAGCACCAGGAACAAGTATATCCCAGACACACCAATGCAGCTATTCCCGAAACATCTAGAAAACACCACCAGACCTATTGTCCTGATCGGAAACTCCAAAAAAATAAAAAAATCAGAGTAAATCATTTTGACCAGCCCATGTTGGTGTACAGAATGAGGTCTGTGGATGCTAGGGACAGGGTTCATGCAGCACTGCAGTGTTCAGGGACTGAAAGAACAAGGCTAGACAACAGAAGAAGAGGTCCCAGAGAGACTCTGCCCTTGTGGAGCATACTGGAATAGGTGCTCTGTCTTGTACTACCCAATTCTAGGCCACAGATCCAGGGCAGGGTAAGGATATGTAGGGGTGATATTTTAAGGTGAGAAACAGTTTCAGGTCATAGTTTATATACCAAGAGAGGAACAAGTTCAGAAGCTAACAGTTGCTGGGTGGCTCTGGCCTCAGGAGTAGGGTATGGATTAAGTTTTAGCTTCTAGCCCAGGATTAAATTTCCCTTGAAATAATCAGGGCAGGATCATAGGCCAAATGAGAGTCTACATTTCTCTTACTCTAAATCTGCCAAGCTTTCCTAGCTAATTGTGACTGAATCCTGCAGCACTCTGTTAGAACTCCCAAGCAGGGAAAAGCCCACAGAGACCTGTTATTCAGATCCAAATCTGGATTAGGAGCTTCCATATCTCAAACCTCACAATGAGAGTATTAATAGCTTGAAGCTCACCATCTTCAGATGTCTCTGAGCTGCTGGAAGAGCACAATGACCCCAAGAGAGTAGCAGAAGAACCCCAAAGAAAATTTTAGCTCAGACATTCCCTCAGAAGTACATATAACCTGGGCTATGCACATAAAGTCCAAAATCAAGGTTCAAAGAATAGACAAACAAAAAAATCCCATCATAAAGGTATTATTATAGTGACAGACCCAGAAAAAGAGAATGACCCCAGAATGTAAGAAAAACTCCAAAGAAAAAGACAACTTAGGTAGAAGTCCAACCAGAATTCTTAGATGAGTTCAAGTAAGAGTTTTTTAAAAGCTAAGAAATTATTGTGGAAGTCAAATGATAATGCTAGGGGACAAACATGGAAAAGGATAGGACCTAAGGGAGAAAAATATGGGAAAAAATTAATGAATTGAAACAAGTAGTGCAAAAAATGTGCCCAAGCAACAAAAACCTAAAATTAAGACAAAGCAAAAACAAATGAAGGCATGAGACAATTAATAATCTTAAAACAAAGTCAAATGACTGAAAAACATAAAATAAAATGTAATACATCTCATAGCAAAAATAACTGACCTGGAAAAGAAATCAAAGAGAGATAATTTTAAATCCATGAAATAAACGATAGCAATTCTCTCCTATCCCCTACTTTTGCTGGAAGAAAAACCCAATATTTCAAGAACTCATAAAATAAAATTGTCCAGATCTCTTAGAACCACAAGGCAAAGTAGATATAGAAAGAATCCATTCAGGGGTGGGAGGAGAAAGAAATAATCCTTCAGTCACATCCTAAAAGAAATCTATAAATGAAAATTCCCAGGAATTTTTTAATCAAAATATAGTTTCCAGTAAAAAATACTACAAGAAACCAGAAAGAAAGAATTCTAGTACCCAAGAGCCATACTTAAGATGAAAAGATTTAATAGTGACCACTATAAAGAAGCAGAGAATTTGGCATATGGTATTTCTGAAGGAAAAAAAGACAGTGTTATAACCAAGAATTACTTACCTAGAAAACAGTAATACTAGGTGGGGGAGAGGTGGGGACAGAGCTGGAGGAATGAATCTTTAACAAAATAGAAAACTTGCAAATATTCCTGATGAAAAGATCAGAGTTGAACAGAACTTTTGAAATACAAACACAGAAGTCAAGAGAAACATTAAAAAGTAAATATGTGTGAGTAGTCACAATAGATTAATTAAGAAAAAACTCTTTATGTTTTAGTATGGGGAGATGTATCCCTCAGAATCCTATTATCATAAAGGGTCAATAAAGTTATTTTAGAGAGTTTCTAAATAAAGAAAGGCCCTGGGAATGGTTCTGTTATGCTGTGATGATTTTAAAAGAAGAATGGAAAGGGAGGAATACATTAGAGGAAAGCAACTAAAGGAAAGATGGGAAAATTTTCATGTAATTAGGATACACAAATACAAGACTATACAAACAAGGAGGAAGGGATAGTATGTGACAGGATAAACTTGAACCTCATTCTCACCTGAACCAAACAAAGGAGGGAAGATTATACATAAAGACACACAGACACAGACATACACACACACACGCACGCACACACACACACACACACACACCCTTGCATACACACATTTGGACATAAAATATATTTCATTCAATGGGGAAACATGAAGGAAGTAGGGGATAAGATGGAGGATATGTAAGGGGAAGGATTAGTCTTGAACCAAACATACTCTTAAAGAAAGGATAGGGGAAAAGAAGGAAAAAAATGTAAGGGAGATACATAATTAATAGTATAACTGTGGATGTGAATGAGATGAACCCAACCATAAAACAGAAAATAACAGAATGGATTAGAAAGCAGAATTCACAAACATAGTTTACAAGAAACAAGTTTGAAAGAGAAAAATATACACAGAGTTAAAATAAGTAGCTCAAGTAAAATCCATTGTGCTTCAGCTAAAGTAAAAAAGGAAAGGGTAGCAATTATAATCTCAGACAAAACACCAAAAAATAGTTAATTAGGAGATAAGTAGGGAAACCACAGTTTGCTGAAAGATATCAAAGATAATGAAATAACAACACTAAACACATATACACACTAAATAGCATAGAATCTAAATTCTTAAACAAAAAATTAACCAAGAATTATATGTTGTCTTGGGGAGGGAGGAGGATGGTGGGGAGTAGGTAAGGGGAAAAAAAATCTAAGTTTTATGGTAGTGACTGTAGGACATTAAAAATAAATAAATGATTATATTAAAAAAATAAAAAAATTAACTGAGTTAAATGGAGAAATAGACAGTAAAATTATAATAGTGGTTACCTTAACTTTTTCCTTTCACATAAACTAAAAGGAAATGAAGGACCTAAACTAGAAGAGTTAGATATGATAGAGCTCTGGCGATTGTTAAATGAGGATAGAAAGGAATATGCATATTATGAGTTGTGTGGGGCACTTTTCATTTTAAAAAACAATGACCATATATTAGGGTATAAAAGTTCACCAAAAAATGCAGAAAAATGGAAATTATATATAGAGAGGTGGATTCTGCTTTCTAATACATGATGCTATCTTCTTTTTTATTGTTGGGTACTTCCCATTTGCATTCAGTTGTTGTTAATTGTGTATTTCCCTCCATCATTATGGACCTCAATGGGGGAAAAAGGTATTCAATAAAAAGATACTGAAAAAATAGTGAAAATTCATTGAAGAATAAATAATTTAATTTTAAAGAATGAGTGAGTAAAAGAAAAAATAGAAGAATCAACCACTAATTTCATCAAAGATAAAGACAATAGTGAAACAACATATAAAAATTTAGGTGATGTAACCAAAGAAGTCCTGAAGGGGATTTTTATTTTGTTTATCTCTATGCACCTTTATCAATAAAAGAGGAAAAGAGTAGATCAGTGAATTGGGTATGCAACTAAAAAAGAGCCATTCCCCATTTGATAAATGATCAAAAGATATGAACTGTTTTCAGGTGAAGTAATTAAAGTTTTCTATAGCCATATGAAAAAATGCTCTTACTATTGATTAGAGAAATGCAAATTAAAACAATTTTGAGTTACTACCTCATATGTATTAAATTGGCTAATAGGACAGAAAAGGAAAATGAGAAATGGTGGCAAGGATACAGGGAAAATAGGGCATTAATGCACTGTTGGTAGAGTTGTTAATGGATTCAACTATTCTGAAAGCAATCTGGAACTATAGCCAAAGGGCTATAAAACCATCTATATCATTTGATCTAGCAATATCACTACAAGGTGTGTATCCCAAAAGAGATTTAAAAAAAGAAAAAGAAAAGGACTCCTATATACAAAAATATTTCGAGAAGTTCTTTTCTGGTGGCAAAGAATTGGAAATTGATGCCCATAAATTAGCTAAACAAATTGTTGTGTGTGATTATGATTGAATACTGTTATGCTGTAAGAAATGATGAGTAGGATGGTCTCAGAAAAACCTGGAAAGACTTACATGAGCTGATGCAAAGTGAAGTGTACCGTGTGTAGAGTAACAGTAATATTGTAAGATGATCAGCTGTGAATGACTTTGCTATTCTCAGCAATACAATGATCCAACTATGAAGGAATTATGATGAAAAATGCCATCCATCCCCAGAGAAAGAACTGATGGTCTGAATATAGATTGAATCATACATTTTTACTTTATTTTTCTTGAGTTTTTTTTTTTGCTCTGTTTTCTTTCACAATATTACTATCATGGAACTGTTTTGAATAATTACACATGAATACCTATATCAAATTTCTTGTTTTTTCAATGGGGGTGGGGTGTGGGGAAGGAGGAAGAGGGAGAATTTGGAAATGAAAGTTTGAAAAATGAACGTTAAAAATGTTTTATGTGTAATTGGGGAAACATAAAATACTAAATAAATTAAAAAGAAAGCAAAATAAAACTGATGCCATGAGAATCACCAACAGAGTAGAGAGAGATAAAAATTAATGAAAAGGCATTTATTAAATACTTACTCAGTACTAAGTACTGAGGATATAAATAAGGGATGAGTTGCATGTTCAAACTGTTGGTTTAAAAAACATAGAGAGAGAATCATAGGATCATAGAATTGTATATTTGGAGCTGGAAGATACCTTGCAGATGATTAAATACAATCTCCCCTATACATTAGATTTTCATAATTCCAAATACTTCAAAGATAATTTGACAAAACGTTATTTTAAAAGCAGTCTCCATGAATATTATCATCCACAATCACAAAAATCTACATCTTAGGCTTCTTCAATGGAATTGTCCTCTCCAAATTAGGGAACAGAATAGTTCTACTACTACCACTAACAATTATCTTAATAACAATAAGAGCATTTATGTTTTATAAGATTTATTTTATTTTATAAAGGTTTATAAAGGTTTTATTTTAAGGTTTATAAAGAATTTTATACATATCTCATTTTATTCTTACAATAAGGTTTTATTTTAAGGTTTATACATATCTCATTTTATTTTTACAACAACTCTGGAAAGTAGGGGCTTTTATTTTCTCCATTTTACAGATGAGGAAACTAAGGAAGATTGAAGTATGGAACTTACCCAGCATCATACAGCTAGTAAGTACATGAGGCTTGATCTGAACTCAGGTCTTCCCAACTCCAGGTCTAAGACTCTATCTATCCACTTTACCACTTACACTTACACTGCACTATGTTCTGGTAAGACCATATTGGGAATACTGTGTTCAACTTGGGGCACCACATTTTAAGAAGTACATTGTATAGAAGCAGCAGTATTGTAAAGATAATCAGTTGTGAAGGACTAGCTATCCTGATCAATACAATGATCCAAGATAATTCCACAGGACCTATAACAAAAAAAAAAACAACAAATGCTATCTACCTCCAGATGATGAACTAATGAGACCTGAGTACAGATTGAAGCATGTTCTTTTCACTTTATTTTTAGTTGTTGTTACAACATGGCTAATATGGAAATATGTGCTACATGACTTCTAATGTATAATGGATATCATATTGCTTGGCTTCTCAATGGGTGAAGGAAGGGCCAGAGAAAAGGAGAGAATTTGGAGCTCGAAATAAAAAAAAGAATATTAAAAAGTGTAAAAAAGAAGTACATTGACCAACCTCAGGCTTTGTATACAAAAGTCTCATATACTCACACACATAAATGATTTAAGTAGGGAGTCAAGAATCACTAAACATTGCAAGGATAAATAATATTGCTAAAACAACCTTATGGGCAGGGAATAGGTGATTACTGATATAAAGCTCATTTCTTAATCCACTCTCTGTTTATGGTCAGACCATATACTTGTTAGAAAAAAATCAAGATCAAAATCTGTGACAAACTGGGGAGGGGGAGGAGAGAACATATGATACCCAATTTAGTCAACTTCAAAACAAACTTTTAAAACAAGCTATGGATGCCCCCCAAATGGAAAATGAATAAAAGAATAGATACCAATGCTGATTTTCCCCATTTCCTAAGGTGGATTAACTGTTATAATTGAATCATAACAATAAAGAAAACAAAAAAGCCTAAACACTCCCTTAACCAATATAATTTCTTTGCCAAGTGGAGAGATATGGTTTTTAAGTAAAGTACCAACTTTAAGTATAACATTATTTGTTAAATTTTCTGGAGGAAAAGAGTTTAAAATTAAGAGTTGTCAAGTATCATAAATCATTGAGCAGGCGGGGGTAAAAAACAAGTTTGCAGTAAGTTTAGCAAAAGATCCAATTGTGGCAGAACATCCTGAGACCATTACCCAGTACCACGTAAGTAGTGATGCTTAATAAATGATTTTATATTTATTAGTTTATTTTAGAATGAAACTACAAGAAACCACAACAAAAGAAAAATGGCAAATGGCAAATGGCAAATGCTGAAGGAGACATGGAAAAATTGGGATACTAATGCAGTAATGGGACATTAATGAAGAGTTGGAAACTGATCCAAAGATTCTGGAGAACAGTTTGGGACTATGTTTAAAGGTCTATCAAACTATGCATACCCTTTGACCTAGTGATACCACTACTAGGTCTGTATTCCAAAGAGATCAAACAAAAAGGAAAAAAATCTAGTTAATACTAAAACAAGTATTTATAGCAGCTTTCTTTGTGATGACAATGAATTGGAATAAGGAGATTCCCATCAACTGGGGAATAGCTGAAGAAGTTGTATTATACAATTGTGAGGGAATACTATGCTTCCATAAGAAGTGATGAGCAGGATAGTTTCAAAAAAACCTGAGGAGTCTTATGTGAAGTGATACAAAGTGAAATGAGAAAAACCAGAAGAATATTGTACACAATGTCAGCAATATTATAATATTGATCAACTATGAAAATTTTAGCTATTCTGATTGAAACAATGATCCAAGACAATTTCAAAAGATGCATGGTGAAAAATGCTGTCCACCTCCAGAGAGAGAACTGATGAACTCTGAGTACAAATTGAAACATACTTTATTTTTCATGTGTGTGTGTGTGTGTGTTTGTGTTTTCTTTTGTGATGTGGCTAATTTGGAATTATGTTTTGTATGACTTCACAAGTATAATCAATATTTTGCTTGCCTTCTCAAAAACGGAGGCGGAGGGAATTTGAAACTCAAAATTTTTTACATGAATGTTAAATATTTTAAATGTAATTAGGAAATATTTAACAAAAATAAATGAAAATAGTTTTTAAAAAGATAACCGAAAGACTGAAGAATACCAAACACTTGAAAAGCAATCAAAAATATTATTATAACTAAAAATGGTAATTGCTAAAACTTTTATGTAGGAGACATCTCTGGCATTCTTCTTTTAAAGCAACGTTCATGTTGTGCATGAACACATAGCAAAGGGACATCACTAAATGACAGTTCTGATTGTTGTGGAGGACCAGAATATCACAAACTATCCTTTATGAAATTCATAGTCACTCAAAAGAGTTCAGGCAAATTATCCACATAGGAAAAGTAAGTGGGATAAACAATCACTAATATTCAGATGCTGGCATCTATCCAGACACCTAGCCCATAGGTCTAGTTCATCAGGACTATCTTGAATAGTACAATAAACTAGGACATTATTGAATAGGAGAAGACTGGACTAGATTGCATTTGAGAAACTGCACAATACTTTGAATGATCTTGAGCTTCTCCCTGAAACAAAGACATATCTTTTTTTTTTAAACAGAAATAGTTTTCTGACAGTTTCATATGGCTGCAAAACATGGAATACCATAGCTTCCAAAGAATTAAAGTTGCATGTTAGGCAAAGGTTAATATCTCCTATATTTTCATTCACTAAATTCATTCAATTGAATTCAATGAATGGTCAATAATAGCCCCAACCCAAGTCCTTGTGGTTCATTGTTTAGATTTTAACGGGTAAGAAGAAGTGTAAAAAGTACTGCTTTCTGTACTGACCAGAAACTCTGAGGGTTTTTCCATCCCAGACTCATATATTTGTAATGGCAAATTGATCCATCTTTTGTCTCAACTTCTACCCAGTCCAAAGTCTTTGAATTGTCACAGTCTCAGAAAAACTGAGACCTGGGAAAGACCTTAATTTAGAAAGGTCATGGTCACCCACTGCATCCTGGACCATCACCAACCATATTGACTTTTATCTTGCCACTGGACTTCAATGAAGGGAGAAGAGTGAGGCTGATGACTTTGCCCAGCTCTACTCTACACCCATATTCAAATCACCCACAAACCCCCTTCAAGAATGAAGGAAGAACAATGATGACAACATTGCTCATTCAATTCGGAACACATTTATTAAACACCTACTCTGTGCAAGATATTGAACTAGGTGGTGGGATACAAACACACACACACATGCACACACATGTGCGCACGCACACACACACACACATGCACACACAGAACCTGCTAGGAAGATGAAGAAATCAAAACATCTATAGTCATATGAAAAATCCTCTAAACCACTATTAGTTAGAGAAATGCAAACTAAAACAACTCTGAGGTACTAGCTCATACCTATCAGATTGGCTAATATGACAGAAAAGGAAAACCATAAATGTTAAAGGGGATGTGGGAAAATTAGGACATTAACGCACTGTTGGTAGAGTTGTGAATTGATCCAATCATTCTGTAGAGCAGTTTGGAATTATGTCCAAAGGGCAATCAAGCTATGTATACTCTTTGATTCAGCAATACCACCAGTTGGTCAGTGTCCTAAAGAGATTCCAAAAGAGGTGTGGAAGGGTGGGTGGCAAGAAGGATCTACTTATAAAAAAATTATAGTGGCTCTTTTTGTGGTGGCAAAGAATTAGAAATTGAGGGGATGCCCATCAACTGGTGAATGACTGAACTAACTGTGGTAGATGAATGTAATGAAATACAACTGTTCTATAAGAAATGATGAACAGAAAAATACTTCTAAAAAAATGATGAACAAGAGGATTTCAGGAAAAAACTGGAAAGATTTACATGAACTGATGCAAAGCAAAGCGAGGAGAACAAAGACAACATTGTACATGGTAACAGCAACATTGTATGGTAATCAGCTAGCTATGAGTGACTTGACTATTCTCAGCAATACAATGATCCAAGATAATTTCAGAGGATTCATGAGGGAAAATGCTGTTCACATTCAGAAAAAGAACTGATAGAGTCTGGATGCAGATTTTCACTTTATTTTTTGTGTTTTTTCTATTTACTTTCTCACAACATGGAAATATGTTTTGTATGATTCCACATATATATAATCTATATCAAATTCCTCACCATCTTAGAAAGGGGGAAGGGGAGAGAGGGAAAAATTAGTACTCAAAATTTTTTAAAATGATATTAATATTTCTTTACATGTAATTGGAAAAATAAAATATTATTTAATAAAAGAAAATGAAATATACTATTATATTTTGTAGGTAAAAAGTTGTTTCAGGGGCAAGGAGAGAGAAGGTGGGAAATCAGTCTTACAAGTAGTTACACTTCAGCTAAACCTTGAAGGAAGAAAAGGATTCTATAAACCAAAGGTAAGAAGGGAATACTTTTCAGTCATGAGGGAATCAATGTAAAAGCACAAAAATAAGAGACAGAATATCCTGCTCTGGGAGCATCAAACAGACACTGGAACAGAGAGAATGGAAGAGGAATGTGTAATAAGGATGGGAAAGTTAATCAAGATTCTTGAAAGTCTTTAAAAGCAAAATATTGAAGTTTGAAACAAGTGGGAGCCACTGAAGCTTCTCTGGAATGGAAGGAGAGATGATATGGTAAGGCTGGTGCTTTAGAATAATCCACTTAACAACTATGTGAGGAAAAAATTGGAGAAGTAGAACCAGGGAGAAAAATTGGAAGACTATTGCATTAGTCTAGTCAAAAAACTGGTAAGGGACTAAATAGGATGGTAGTTGTATGAGTGGAGAGAAGTCAGATATGATATATTGTGGAGAAACAATCTTTAATGGTTAGTAGTTGGTTGGATATGGAGAAGGACAGTATTGTGTGAAGGAGAGGGAAGTGTCAAAGATGACTGAGATTATTAACTTTGATCACTGGAAAGATGGCAGTATCCTCCAAAGAATTAGAGGGATTAGGAGGAGAGGAGGGTTTGGGGGAGGATAATGGTTCTCTTTTGCATATCTTGTACATCTAGTTCAGGATACTCAATAGGAAGCTGTTTTTTCAGGGTTGACATTCAGGAGAAAGAGTAGGACTAAATATATAGGTCTAGAAGTCATCTATATAGAAATAGTAGTTGATGCATGGGAACTAATGAGATCACCGAGAGAGTGAAGAGAGGGAAGAGATTTAGAGAATAATGAAACTGCAGCGCATTACCAACAGAGAATGGTGCGGGAAATGAAGCATAATATATTGTTTAAGGCATGTGTGATGAGAAAAGAGTAGAGCTGACCATATGACAAAAATGATGGCTAACCAATGGATGCTTCAATGTTCCCTGATATCTAAAGGAGGGTTTCTAGAATACTGGAGGAACTCTCCATGGAAAATTTGTGGGAGAGCATAGAAAAGAATTGTACAGGACTAAATAACATGGAAGAGCTACAATCTGTATCATTGCAGTGAGTGATCTCATCAATGAGTCCACTTAGCATATCAAAGTATTGACGAACTAGAGATCAGTAAGAGAAGGGTGATCAAGTATTACAAGTGGTCTGTGATTCATATCATCAGAGAACTGGGGAGTTTTGCAGTGGAAAAGGGACAAATGGGATACAATGAAATCACTGTCTTCAAATATTCAAGTGTGAAAAAGGGAGTAAAATTTAAAGATCGTAGAGCAGTGAGGCTAGAAATGACCTTAGAAATCACCTAAACCAATCATTCCATTTTACAACGGAGGAGACTGGGTTTGGGAGGTTTAGTGACAGCTTCATTTTGCATGGCTTCCAGAGGGATGTGCTTGGTGAAAATGATAAGGCAATAAATTTCAATTCAGTCTAACAAGGGTAAGACACCAACTACGTGAAAGGCACTATGTTAGGCAACAAAAATAGTGTTAAATTATCTCTGTCCTCAAGATGCTTACATTCCATTTCAGGGATAAGGCTGGTGTAGATGAAACAATTATACAAACAAGTTGAAGATGGTTTGAAGAAAGAGAAAGACCTGACAATAATTTTATAAAATCATAGACTCAGCTATAGAAGGTATCTGAGAGGTTGGAGGCCGCAATCAATACCTAAACAGAACTCACTTTTACATCTCTAACAAAGGGTCATCTAGTTTCCACATAAAGACATCATCACTGAAAGTGACACTTTCCTCTTCTGCAGCTCAGTTAACTGTTTTTATTTTTAAATTTTCAAATATATAGATGAAATCTGCCTCTCTGTAACTTCTACTCATGGATATTAGTTCTGCCTTCTGGGGTCAAGGAAAACAAGTCTAAACCATCTTCCACATGAGAGCTCTCCAGATGTGTGAAATTAGCTACCACATCCTCTAGGTGAAACATGCTCATTTCCTTTAACAGATCCTTATATGGCACAGCTTTGAGTCTGTTTACAATCCTGGTCATTCTCCTCTGGATAAATTCCAGCTAATCAATATCCTTCCTGAAACAACATGCCAAAAACTAAACACAGATGTTATCTGACCATGACAGAATACTCCAATAGACCTGTAATCCCATCAATGTATGTAGGTATTTCCTCCAAACAACAGAGATTATTACCTGTCCATGTCCATTTGTCCTGTGCAACTCTTGCACATGTCAGCAACAAGTTCATCAATGAAGACATATTTTGTGTTTTCTTAATATCTTGAGAACACCAGTGGAGCCTGCAGGAGGTCCACCAATTATCCTTTGTTCTCATTACATGACAAGCCCATCTGTTTTTTCAGTCATATGTACTTTGAGGATCACATCCTTTATATTGTTACTCCTATGCAATTCCTTGGTTTTTAATATGTTTAACCTGCTTAGACTCATCACATACCTCTCCATTGTTCCCCAAATTTAGTTCTTCAGTCACTGCTGTATTCCATAACTCAGTCAAACAACAAAACTGAAAGAATTTGGGTATAAATAAAAGTTCTGAGGCCTTAAAAGAATTTTGCAATTTTTCAAAGGTAATCCACCTTGCTGTCCTCTTCCTGTTAAATTCTAGACCTAATGCACTGTTCATTTGCAGTGTCTAATCAGAGATCATTTAGAGTACTGAAGGAATTTTACCCTCTTCCTGGCTCTAAACTTCCATTACTGTAGCCACTAGTAAGATTGCATTGGCTTCTTTAAATGTTATATAGCAATGTTCACACATTGAGCTTGAAGTCTACTAAGCATTGCTCACTTCCTTACCCTCATATTTTTCACATGAATTGATCTTTATTTTCATATCCCCCATTTCATACCTGTGCAGTTGATTTTTGGAACACAAGGGAATAACTTCATCTCTATTAAATTTCATCTTCCTAGATTTGACCCATTGTTCCAGCCTGTTGAGAATTTTTGGAATTTCAGTTCTGTCATTCAACCTGGTAACTATTTCCTCAAACGTCATGCCATCTACAAATTTAATAAGTATGTCATTTATGCTTCATCTATAATAATTTCTAGTATCCAAAAATTGAATGGGCTGCCAGGAAAAGTCATGAATTCCCTGTCACTATAAGTATTCAAGCATAAGCTACACGATCATTTTACTAGACATATTATAGAAAAGATTCCTTCATTGGGAGAGTGGATGAAGTTACTCTGAGATAGCTTACAATATTAATAATCCATGATTCTATCATTCATTGAGAACCTTTGAGATTCCAAAGTCTATGGGATGTAACACAACCAAAAAGTGGTGGTGCTAAGTTTCAAACTTAGATTTCTGACTATATCACACTGACTCTAGAACCCTGGTACATCTCTCAAAGAAACTCATAGTCCTTGTATTACAAAAATAGAATATATACAATAGCAGCTAGGGAGAATAGAACATAAAACACTGGAAGCAGAGTCTAGAACACCAGAGTTTGCAATCTGCCTCAAGCATAATCTAGATGACCCTAGACTAATCCCTTACTTTCTCTTTATCTGTAAATAGGGATAAAAATAGTACCTATGTCATAAAATTATTGTGAGAAGTCAAATCAGATAATATTCTATATGCAAAGCACTTTATAAACTGTGAAATTTTATATAATTGTTAGATGGAAAATGTGACATATATAAGAATTCAAGGTGATATGAAAAATGTTGTCCTCCTTTCCAGTTCCATGATTTAGAGTCACAAGTGGCCTAGGAATATACTTTGCTCTCTGGAACCCTTTTCTATCCTTTAACAAATTTCTCATACTCCTTCCATATGACCATACTCAAGGGAAGCTGGCTTCTCACAGATGGCACTGGATCACAAGATACTCTCTTGAGTACTAGGTATACTCTCTTATACTAGACTTCTCCCCCTCCCTCATACAATACACTAAAAGTAAGAGTAGGCATACTCATTGCTTTTCACTATCACTTCCAGATTCTCCCTTTGTTTCTATCACTGAGCAATCTCTACCTTTGAGGTTCATTCTCCCTTATTATCACTCTAAATACATCCTGTTTGCAGTCATCTACCAGCCCCTAGATCATTCCCTCTCCTTTTTCATGGAGTTCAGAACCCAACTCATAGTCTTCTTCTCTATCATACCCTAGCCTTCATACTTGGGGACTTCCATATAGACATAGTTGTCCCTTCAAATACCCTGGCCTCCCATTTCATGAACCACTTTAACTTTCATGACTCTAAGAAGAAGTATGATGTAATAACTGGGGTGCTGAACTTGGGAGTCAAGAACTAGGTTCAGATCCTACCTCAACCATGTTGTTATCCTAGGTAAGTCATTTAAACTTTCTGGATTTCAGTTTCCAAATCTGTAAATTGAGGGGTTGGGGCAGACTCAATAGAAGTGGAATGGGAGGTACCTTTGAGTTTTTAATTTATAATCTAAAGATGTTCAGTCTATTTCAGCCCCGCTTAGGGTTGGTCACATCCTTGACCTTCCTAGCTCCGTAAGATCAAATTCCATGATTTGAAATTCTAAATTCCTTTCTCTGAACACAGAAACTCATATTTGTCTATATTCCCCTCTGTATTGCTCCTCTTAAATCTATTCTTTATATTTGTCATGACCTTTAATCATTCCATTCCTTCTCACTCTACTTTTCACTATTTATTGTGTTGATCCCTCCTCTTCTGGAGTGACTCTCCCATACACCTGTATACCACATCTCCTGTATACCACAATCCATAGTAAATCATTTTAACAATATATTGCCTTTCAATTTCTGTTTCAAAGCTGTTCTTGCCTTGTCAAATGCCAACTCTGTTATTTCCACCATCTTTCTCCATTCCTACACAATAATGCAGATATTCTAACTGGGTCCACTACAAATGCTATCTAATCTTAACTTGGTGCTCACTGCTGCACAGTAATCCTCTTATTCTGCTCTGATGGATTCTCTATCACACTACCCGGAGGGATTATTCCAAGCCTTTCCTTCTCTCCTAAAACCTCCTATATCATGACCTCACCACTCTCTCAGAAGGGAATTTTACTTTCTTCTTCACTGAAAAATAAACAGCAATCTGTTATGAGTTCCCTCTCCCAATATTATAGACTTAAAAACAACTCTACATCATTTTATATTCTCTTCTCCCTTGATCCAGTGTCCAATAAAGATATGATTTTCCTCCTCCTCCTCTCTTCCTCCTCATTCTTCTTCTTCTTCATCTCTGTCTTCCTCTTCTCATCCTTCTCCTCTTCCTTCTCTCCCTCCTTTTTCTCCTCTTTCTCTTCTTCTACATGACAACCCTTCAAATATTTGGAGGTAGTCATCAAGTGATCCATATAGGACATGATCTCTAATCCTTTCATCCTCTTAGTCTCCTTCTCCAAGATGCACCTTGAGTTCATTTATTTTCTTCCTAAGAAGTAGTGCTCAGACTTGACTACAGTACCATGGGATATCTAACCAGAAGAGGGTACAGAAAGCAGAAAAGACTGAAGACTGCAGAGAAAAAGAAGATACCAAAAATGGGGCAAGTCTCCAGAGGAAGCAGAAGTTGGCCATAGCAAAGAGAAGACACAATGCTTCCTCTGATACAGAAGGGTAGGAATATTATATGGGTACATAAGACACAGGGGTGGTTGTTTTGTTTTATTTTCTTTGTTTTTCAGTACAGAGGAGACTAAAGATACCAAAATGTTTTCATGTAGTCATTCATCCATTTATCCAACAAAGTTCTGGTTTTTAAAGCAACTAGTCTATGTAAGATATTGTGCCAGATGTTTTGAGGAAAAAGGGGAGGGGGATGAATGGAGGAATACAGAGCAAATGGCTTCTATAGTCTCAGTAAAACAGGAAGCATCATCATCAGTTGAGAATATGGGGCAGGTAAGAAAAGATAGGTATCTTGAAATCAATGGAAAAGTCAAAAACTTAACCCTCTTGCCCTCTTCCAAGGAAATTTACTATTAGGTGAATTGCCAAGGCAATATTAAGGAACTAGGATTAAGAAGCCAATTATAGTCAACTCAATTATTGATTGGAGAATTATATAAAGGGAACTCTTAGCACCAGATCAGTTTCTCACTGGCATTCTGTATGTTCTCTCAAAGCTTCTTTCCCCTCCTCTTCCCAAATATTTATTCAATTGTGTTCAAAAAAGCACTATTTTCATATTCACCCAAATAACACATAATTAGGCAAATATAAAATTTAATAAATTATAATGCTCTCTATAGTCAAATAGTGATGCTTTTGGATTATCCACTCCCTCATAATTCCTCTTTATTAACATAGAAGATGAAGCTTGCCATATAGCATTTACTGGATCATTATCATACTGTCTAGAGCCTATCTGCCTTTAGGTTCAGTTTGGCCATCTGCTTAATGGGGATGATAACCCTTTGACCAAGGTGCCCCAATTAAGCAGTTTCTCCAATGTCCATCCTTGTACAGAAACCCAATATTCCAAACATTATCCTGACACACAGCTGTTAATTGAAGTAGAGACAAAGGTTCCCCACCCTTCCCCCCTTTCACTAGGCTAAGAATCTGATTTTCCCTTGACAGTATATTCCCAATGTAAGGGTCAGGGCTTTTATTAACCCATTCTGAATCTGCCTTCAAGTGGTTAATGAAAGATCCCTAGGGCACAGCCTTGACCTTAACCTAAGTTACATTTTATTTAATTGGATTGGATTCCCTTTCTTCCTCCCACCTCTCACTTCTTTGTTCTTCTAGGCTCCATCCAGAGGGGGAAAAAGCAAGCTCCTGGGATATATTAATTTGTATCCTTTACAATTTCCATTCTGTTTATATCATCTTTTCATTGTTTCATATTATGAAACATTGTGTTAACTAACTCTCTGGGAGTTAACTATTCACCTTTGGGAGATGGATTCTCTTATGGAGCCAAGGTGGCACAATTTGCACAGAGCAAGATTCCTGGTGACAAGATAGGGTTCAGCCTACTATGGCTCCCTTTTCTGCTCTCAGAAAAATGTCCAATACCAAGGATATCCTCCAGCCTACAAGACAAAAAACCTGTTTGGTCTTTGAGGACTTATACTCTACTCTTAAAATGCTATTATTTAGTATTAAGCAAGCTGTTCATAGATGAAAATGTTTTGAAAAGTTAAAAGCACAACACAAAGAAAACTCACAATATCCCTGAGCCTCAGTTTATTCTCTTTCAAGGGGGAAAAATGTATTTGAACTATCTACTTCACAGTATTGTGGGGGAAAATACTTTGTGACCCATTATTGAGCTTATAAAATGAAAGGTATTACTTTCTCACTCAAAGTCTTCTCTGTTTGGTGTAGGACCTGCTAAAACTTATGATTTACTATTATGATACATCAGGGAAAGACCCAAGTGAAGGAAGGGGAATATTAAGATATGATATTTATGGCACCCTATCAAATGAGTCTTCTGAGAACTAAAGATAGGAAAAATGATTATTATCCATAATGTTGATAAAACAATTAGCATCACTTGGGTCTTCATTAATGTGGATAAAAAAATTAATTGACAGAGCTAAAATACATTTAATCGTTTATAACACAAACTGTATCAGACTATATATTTAGGGTATACAAGACAAAGTTAAGTTTTGAAATTGTTCATTGATACACAGTTTTTGCTGTTAAAATGTTAATTATTTACAGGAAAAATACTAAAAAGCTGTAATATAGTGAAATTGTGTTTTCATGTTTGGATGTCTTTCACTTTATATGGAGGGAATAAATTACCTTATTTTGAGACAGCTTCAAGATGATATATGCCACTAATTATTCCCTTTTATGAAAATATATGTATTTTGGTAATGGTCTGGGTTCTAGTTTCTGTTTTACTGTTGATGTTACTAAAAGATATTTGTAAAAAGATGTAAATAAAAATGTAAATTATGTATTGAAACTTTCTTTAAAAAGTGAGAGACATTACAATTTGTTCATGCGAGGACAATTAATTGATTTCATCAATGACAACTCAATGTTACTGTAGTGGAACACTGTGAGTCCTATTAAACACTTTCCCCTCAACAACCTGTGAAGTAATCAGTGCAAGTATTATTATACTCAGCACTATACAAAAAGAGAAATTGAAACCCAAGGGGATTAAGGTATAAAACACTGGGTCTGAAGTCAGAAAAATCTAAGTTCAAACATAGCCTCAGACATTTACCAGCTATGACACTTTGGGCAAATCACTTAACCTCTTTCTACCTCAGTTTCCTCAACTGTAAAATTGGGAAAATATTAGCATGGTTGTTATGGTAGTCAAGTGAAATGACGTATGTAAAGCTCTCACCATATTACCTAGAACAGAATAGGCACTCTATAAATGCTAGCTACTATTATCAACAGTAGCAGTAGGGATAGCAGCTGTATCATTAATTTCTTATGATTACCTCTTAGTAAATATTAGAAGTGGGTCTTTTCAAAGTGCTACAATATCTCTTAATTCCAAGAAGGTGCAGAGTGCTATATAACATTTCTTTTTTTTTAAAGTGGAAGGAAGGACAGAAGGAAGGAAGGAAGGAAAGAAGGAAAGAAAGAAAGAAAAAAGAAAGGAAGGAAGGAAAAAAGAAACGAAGGAAGGAAAGAAAGAAAGAAAAAGAAACCCTCATCAAGTTCAACAAAAAATTTCAGTACTGTACCATCCATGTCAAAAGGCTCATCCTTCTTTTCTGTTAACAATCAGTAAATGAGAAAGTGGGAAAAGGACATATGCCATCAGTCACATAACTATATAGATAGGCAGTTTTAGTTAAATGTTTCCAGGGAATGTACTGAGGGTAGGGGTGGAATTATCTATTGTATTGCAATAGGAAGTATTAATTATTTTTTAAATCAATAAAATAAATGTAATGAATTTTCCTATAGGTTCTGAACCATTTTTAAAAGAATAAATGCAAATTATGAACAACCAAGTGATAAAAAGCTTAAAAACTACTACTAATAAGGTAAACATATATTATATATTATTATTATTACAACTGTTTCTATATAGCCGCTTCTGTGGTGACCAAGAAAATAAAAGATGGAAATGATAAAAGATGAAAATTGCTTTATGTTGGGTGGGGGATGGAAAGATAGACACACTGGAGGAGCTATGATTTGGTCCAACCATTCTTGAAAATAAGCTGAAATTATGTGAGGAAAATGTAACAACTGATCATACCCTTTGAACAAGTGGTACAGCTAATGGGTGCATACTCCAATAAGGTCAAAGACAGAAAGAAAGATTCTATTTATACCAAAATATTCATACTAGTAACTTATGGCAGCAAAACCTACAATCAAAGTGGACATCCATTTATTGGGAATGGGACAGCAAATCACAATATATGAATGTACTGGAACATTATTGCCCCCATAAGAAAAGATGAATATGAGAAATTCAAAGAATTGTGGGAAGACTTGTAAGAATTGATACAGAGTGAAGCTAGAGACAGAAGAATAAAATAGAATGACTATAATAATATAGAGGTTAAAGGGACACCATAGTGTTCCTAAATGAAGTTAGATTAATTACTAAGACTAGTTTTATTTCTTGAGAACAGATAATGAAACACATTTCACTTCTCTAGGTGAAAAGGTGTGATACTTTGGGTATGGAATGTTATACACACTGTCAAACATAGTATGTCATTCAGTTTTACTGAAATGTTTTCTTATTTTTTTAAAAAAGGCTTTAAATACCAAATTAAGGAATTTGTTCTCAATAAGTATTTGTCACCTGACTAAAAAAAATAAAAAGAATAAATCTTAACCTCTAAAAAACTTAAAATAAAGGGTCAATAAAGTAATTTCACAAATACAGTTAAAATTTCACAATTCTATTTGAGAAATGACTGATTTCCACAAAATATAATTTTGGAAATGTCTCCAGAAGAGTATTTATATTAGAAACAGTTGCTACCTTCTAAAGGCTTCCAATCTTAATGGGAGATAGTCACCATTAGTACTGATCTTTTTCTTTTTTTTCAAAATTCGGATAAAACTAGAACAAGAAGTCTTCAAAGTTGTATCCCTTTTCTCCATCTTCAGAATACATTGACTTACATACACATGAAGCAGTTTGGTATCCATCCATAATAGAGACCAGATTATTTTGACCTTTTCAATATTCGGTATGCTGATTAGCTGGCAATTCTGCCTCTCCAGCACTTACAAGGTAACCAACCTGGGAGAGGGGGCTGGCAATAGCCAGTCAATCAAAGCACAGAATACTGAAAAGGTCAAAATAAGAGAGCAGAAGGGCCAGATTTCACAGTTGAGATAACACATGAAATTGTGGCACCTCGTCTCCCTGAGAGAGATGGCTAAAAGTAGGAGAGCTGGCATCAACTCTGCCACTCTGTTGACAAGATCAGAATGAGAGAGGACTTTCGTGGGGAGCCTGCCTCCTTTGTTGGCTTGGGAGTCTGCTGGAGCAGAGACTGAAATTTGATATGGTTCCACCATTCTCATTGGTGACAGAGAAAAGATTTTTGTATCATGGAAAGGAAAGGATACCAAATGAAGAGCTGAAATACGTCAAACTCAGCCCATTTGGAAGTGGCCAAATATAATTACAAAGGCCTGGGTCATGACTGGGTTTTCGCTGGATTGGTGGCTGTAGGGTAGATTAGAGACAGCTCTTGCCAACACATGGTGAGTGAGCTCTGGGTCATTTCTAACTAGCGAATCCACAGACTTCTTGGTCTCAAAACCCTTTTACAATCTTAAAAATTGAGGATTCCAAAGAACTTTTGTTTGTGTGGGTTATATCTATTGATATTTTATCATATTAGAATTTAAAATATCTTAGTATTATTATAAAAATAATTTTCACCTCACTGATCCACTGAAAGGGTCTTGGGAACCCTCGGGGATCCTGGGAGCACACTTTTAGAACCAATAATTTTTTAAATAAGTTAACTGTCAAATTCCAACCGAAATACTTTACCGTAGTAAGATTCAAGTTAATGACAGCCTTTCTATCACGTTTAGAGACATCTTGTTCTCAGGACTGGTCAACTCTTATTTTCCATCAGGTTTCTTAGGCAGTAAAAAGTAGATGCGACATTTTCCCTATAGACAGAAGCCTTTCAGGCATCAATAATAACTGCAGCAATTTAAAGTTTCCAAAGCACTCCATTTATGTAATCTCATTTTAGCCTCACCTCAAACTTGTGAGATAGGTACTCATTTCACAGACAGAGAAACTGAGGCAAAGAAAAATTAAAAATGCATTCCAGTGATCATACAACTAGTGATTTCTATTAAGAATCTGAACCCAGGTCTTCCTGTTACCAAGTCCAGCCCTTTGTATCCTTTGTCACATAGCTTGTCTAGCAGTGTACATGGTATTTATAGCATGGGCTTCACTAGCTAAGTTTCCCTACCTCACTAGTAGTGTTTGCTTCTTCCAGGAAGATTCCAAGAGCATGGCCAAACAACCCACTTCTAGCTAAAATTCATTTGTGAGTCAGTTCTTTGGGACTTGAAACTTTCTCAAAGACATAATACTATGAGTTGGTTTTATTTAACACATAATGGATCTGAAGTGCTATTTTAGGAATTGGGAAGTAACTATGCCTGGACACCAGGATATGGATAAATGGATACATTTAGAGAGGAGAAAGGAGCTTTTTTTATTTGCAATCATAGTTCCCATTTACAGCTCTAAGGTTTACAAAGCCTTCACCTCACAAGAGTTCTGTGAACTATGTAAGATTAAGTATGATTATCTCCATTGTAGAAATGAGAAAACAGAGAGACTCAGAGAAGTGATGAGATTTGCTCAGGGTCACACAGCAAGCAAGCATTTGAATTGGACTTTGAATCAAGGTCTCTGCTGACTCTAAGACGGGCATTCCATCCACTATGCCAGGGCTTCTGAGCTGGGATGAATAAACAAACAGCTTGTGTCCAAAGAGAGGCAGGGGATTCAAGGACTCCAAAGGCATTGATTTCTACGGATGGGTCTTTCACCAATCAAGTGTTTGTAAAGTGAAAGACTTCTTGTATTTGATGACATTTTTTCTTTGGATTTCAGTTCTATACTGAATTTTTATGAGTTCCACACACCCTGGGGATAAATTCCATTGGATCCTAAGTCATAGAATCCTCTTTGCCACTTTCATAATTTCTCCATGTTCCAAATTATGCAATGGTAGGATTTCTTTATTTAATTGCTGATTTATTTTTCTGCACAGTTGTCTCTGCCAGGACAAAACCACTAGTTAATTTGGCCAATTCCTTTGGGGAATAATAAAGAGTCCAATGGTCAATTTTGATATCATGGTACTTCTGCTGATTTTATCAGATGGTCTGCAAGTTCAACCATAGGACTAGAAACCCATCACTGTCATTATCGAGTTGTGTCATCTTGAACACATCAGTTGCCGAGTTTTCCTCAGTTTCTCCATTCAATTCCATTTCACAAGCATTTCTATATGGCTTACTGGGCATAATGCACCAAGCTAAGACATGGGAATACAAGAATTAAAAACAAAACTGGGACTGCCCTCAAGGAGTTGTATTCTAACACATGTACAAAGATAAGTAAATTCAAATTCGATACAAAGGAAATACACAGAAATTTCTGGAAGAGGGAAAGGCAAAACACTAAAATGTGGAGGCATCAAGAAAGGTTTCATAGAGAAAGTTGCTTTGTAAAATGGGATTGGACTCAGTGTTCTCCAAGGACCCTTTCAGCTCTAACATCCCATGATTCTAAGTCTTTTTGTGTGTTTCTGTTCGTCAAAGTCACATGCCTTAGATGACATGCCTATAGAGAGCAGAAACCCTACCCATTTAAGCCACAGAATGACTGGTAAAAGTATAGCAGAGTTGAAAGCATGTTAGATTTGGAATCAAGAGAAAACAGAGTTTGAAACTCATCTTTGACATTTATTAACTTTATGCCCTTAGGCATGTTATTTAATGTCTCTATGACCTTCAGTTTTTTCATACATTTTGCATGTCAGGTTGATATTCTCCAGTCAGTCTGCTATGTAATTAGTTCATTCGTTCTCAGCTTCTTTGACCCTTTGGTTTGTTCTAATGATTCTCCTATTTGGTTTCTACTCTTTGGCAATGGTTCCAAGGTATTGATCTGGCCTTCTCTCTTGGCATTTCATCTTCTGTTCTCATCTTTTACATGTTGCACCTGCCTTAGATCCTTAAGGATATTGCCCCTTCTGCCACCCACAAAGACTCACATCTCTATTTCTCACTTGAAATGCCTTCTCATCTCCACTCTCAACTAAAGCCCCAGCCTCACAGTACCCAGTGGTTAGCTCTGACCAAAGCAGACTGCATGAATGTTGTCCAGACTACGGAATATGAAAGTCTTGGGAAATGTGTTTATGACAGTAGAGTTCAACAGAGCCTGCCATGAGACATGGAGAGGAGATAGAGAGTGTTCCCATCAGGGAGAATCTATGATAAGGAAGTAGTGAGAAAGAAGGCCAGTCAACACTAAAAGAAACCAAAACTGAGGTGGCAGGTAATGGACAGCATTGGCATCAAACTATGGAATTGAAAGTGGTTTCTGTAAATAATCAATAAACTAAAAAACTGGCAATTATATATATATATATATACACACATATATACATATGCATATGTATATATATACATATATAAATTCACATACATACTATTTCTCTCAGGTGATTTGACATTATTCTAGGACTTTTAAGTTGTTGGGGAGAAATATTGTTTTGGGGTGTTTGTTGGGAAACGTCTGTCTTATCAAAAGAAAATGTATCAATAAAAGCAATCCTTACTTCACTATGTCAATGTCTGTTGAGTTATATTTAATTAAATGTTGTTAATATGGGTCATCCCTCTAGTCATCATCCCTTAGGTCCCTACCTTCCTAATATATGAAGTTATTGAAGATATCCTTCCATAAATTGTCGAGAGGAAAGTCACTTCCAGAGGGCCCATTTTCTAGATTTTCTGACCCGTGTGTACACCATCCATCTATTACCTCTCTCTCACGCCATGATGGACACAACTCATTTCAGGTCCTATATTCTTTGAGATAGGGTTAAGATTATACATAACTTTATGCAGATAATTTGCTTACATTATGTTGCAATCCGTTTATTCCCATCATCAGGGAGGACTAGCACCTCTGGCATGAGGTCTGCTAAATTCTTTTCAGGATTTCTAATCCACCCAATTCTCACCTGTGACTCCAAGAACCTACACCATGTGCGGTGGCTGTACCCCAGTAAACCTTCTTGGCAGACAGGCTAAACCAGGTTAAGGGTAACTGACATCCCTCAAACTCATTGGTGAGTTAGGGGAATGTCTACCCCAAGCATGTGAAAACTTTCCCAGCAAAAGGGGCAGATCAGAACAACTTGTTCCAACAGCTATGAAGGAGGCTGAAGCAGGCACTTAGAGCTTGGTCAGATGTTGAAGATTCATCCACTGCATCCTGGGCCATTGCCAGTTATCTTGACTTTTATCTTGCCACTGGGCTTTAATGACTCTGGAAAAGAGAGTGGGGCTCACAATTTTGTGCAACTCTGCCTCACTTAAATTCAGTCCATGCACAAATCAAGACATCACCCTGTGATGTCATTAGTCCTCTTTGAAAAGAGGGACATACAACAGTGACCCAAAAAGTTGTTTCCTTAGTGATTGTGGAATTCTAGGATTCACCACTACATAACATTATTGGAAGAATATTGGTGTTACAAAGACCAGATTTTCTTTCGGGGGAAGCTTAAAATCATTGCACAATTTCTCCCATGGTATTCAGCCCACTCTCTTATTCCTACTCCATTCTATTCCATCAGTACATAAATTTTGGCCAGACACTGAAAATGGAAAATAAAGTTGGCCAAGAAAACAAAAATTAAACAAGATGCTCAGGAGACCTAAGTTGGAGTCCTCTCTCTGGTCTGACCTTTACTAGCTGCATGACCCAAAAATAATTATCTTAATTTTTTTCTGCCTCAGCTTTCTCATCTTTAAAATGGAGATGACAATTTTAATGCTTTTGGCAACACTCTCCCCACCATCTCCACTCTTCCAGCTGGAGATGCCTCCACCCAGGTAGATCATGCCTATATGAGAGACTTCCCAGGTGGAGCTTGGCAAATGAGATGAATGATGACCAAGTAGCAGTCACTCAAATGCTTTCCCTCTTGCCATTTTCATTTGAAAGGATTCTGATACCATCAATTTCTACCTCTCCCTGTGGAGAAATTCAACAAATTTTTTTTTTCCAGGACAAAAGGGATGGAAATATAGTGGGAAACGCAATGGAAAGCAAGGGAGTTCAGTCCTCCAACTCAATGCCCAATATTGCCATGTAATAGCTCAATCTATGCTGTCTTCAATGTAAACCAAGGGAGCATTCTGAGTTCCTGCATTGCATCAATGGAAGCTGATGAGTCAGAAAGTGATTTCTGAGTGAAAGACCCTTACCCATTCCCAGTTGAGAGGAATGAGAAAAAAGAACTTCCAGAATTTTTTGTTGTCTATTTCCTGAGTAGTTGATATGAGAAACTGGAAGACTTGTGGATTGGGAATGTATTGCCTGTGCACATTTATATTAGTCTGATAGGGCTTAATTCTGCCATTTGGATTAAAGCTATTAATAAATTGTGCCCTTTTCAGTGTCCTTAAATGAAACACATGTGGTAAGGTACAAATAGGAAGATCCAGTGAAATGGAGACTTGAACATAAAATTTGATTGGATGGCACAGATACAACCCTTATAACTAATGTTAGAATGTTAACAGCACCTACAAAACAGCAGATCCAAGAGAAAGAGAGAGAGAGAGAGAGAGAGCATGGAGTGTTCAGAGAGAACTAACACCTCTGGTGTGAGGGTTTTGTCAAGTCCTTTCCAGGGCTTCTCATCTACTCTTGGTGTGTATCACCTACCTTTCACCTGTGACTCCAAGAGTAAAACTATCATGGTAGACAGGCTAAACCAGGTTAAAGGTAACCCATGAGTGGTAAATCCATCAGGGATATAGGACAACATCTACCCCAAATGTGTAAAGACTGCTTCCGACAGAATGGGTGTATGATACAATTTTTTTTTCCAATGGGCAATGGAAGTGGTGGAAGCAGGAACTGCAGAGTGTTTAAAGTTTGGTCAGAAATTAAAGATGCCAAGGTGATACACTACATCCTGGGCCATTGCTAGTCATCTTGACTTGTCCTGGCACTGAACTTTGGTGACTCTGGATGAGACTGTGACTGAGAACTTTGTGCAACTCTCTTTACCTTACTTAAACCCAATTCACATGGAAGTCAAGGTATCACCCATCATCCATCATTTTACTATTTTATTATTTTGCTATCTTACTATTTTACTATTCTGTCTACCTTGAAGTCCTGTGATGAAGCAGCAGGTATGGATATACTGGGAGCTGTAGTCACAACCCTGCACATAAGTGACTTGAGTCATAGGGTTGTCTTCTCACTGAACTGAAGCAACAGTGGGATTCAGAAGACCCCTGGGTGTCTAAGCACCTTTTTTTTAAAGGACCATGTTACTCACCTTCCGGCATGAGGAAGAGGTTAGAGAAACTACCCTAAAAATTGTCTGTTTCACCCAACCCTGACCTGATTACCATAGCAGGCAGGGATCCCGCTGTAGTCAAAACACATATAAAAAACCCCCACAAATTTTTGTGAAGATGATTCTCCTCATGCACTGGTACATGGGATGTACACACACTCATGAACAACACAAAATCCAGTAGACCTGAAAGTTGAACAGCTCTTGTTGCAAGAGAAGTCAGAAGGTATCACATCTAAATAACAGCCCTGAAAGAAACAAGACTGGCAAATAAAGACCAGCGTACTGAAATCAGAGCTACACACACATTTTTCTGGAGGGGCCGCTGTGATGAGGAGGACTTTTAAGCTAGTGTAGACTCTACAATCAGATCTAATCTATCTGGCAAACTCGTATGCCTCCTAAAAGGAGTGAAAGACAGGCTCACAATAATGTGACTTGCAGGAAAGTGACATGCCACCATCATCAGTGCATATGGTCCTACTAAAATTAACCCTGAAGAGGTCAAACATTTTGTGAATACCTAGAGACCCTCCATCATCAATATGCCAAAAGAAAAAACGCTTGCCATTCTAGGTGACTTTAACGCTTGAGTAGGAACAGACCATCTGATATGGCAGAGTCCTTGGGAGGAAGAGAGTTGGAAAAAACAATAGTAAGTCACTCATTACTGAATATTTGTGTGTCTCATAACTCTCTCATCACAACATTGTCTTCCATTTACCGAAATACAACAAAAGATAATGCTTGCATCCTTGCAGCAAGCATTAGCATTTAATAGTCTATGTCACTGTAAGAAGAGGCAGGTAATATGTGAGAGTGATGAAGGTGATATGTGGTACAGAGTACTGGATCAATCATAAACTTATCCTCTCCAAACTAAACATTCAACAAAAGTGTAGCCTCAAGGTAAAAATACTGTCAGGAGACTCAAAGTCAAAAGATTAGAGTTTCTCTGTTCATGAACAGTTCATTGCTGATCTGTAAGAAAAGTTGAGTCAACACACAGCAACAGTGGAGCAGAAAAGGAGTAGGCAGCTTTCAGAGATTTGGTATATAGCACTGCATTTGCTCATTTGGCCAGAAAACTCACAAATGACAGGATTGGTTTGACAAAAATGATGGGGAAATTCAGAAGCTGTTGAATGAAAAATGAGAATTCCACAGGGTTGACCAGTAGAAAAGCCCTTCCATCTCTAAAGAGACAGCATTTAATTCTGTAAAAAGTAAAGTGCAAGTGAAACTTAGAGCAATATAGGACTCTTGACTCCAGAAGAAAGCAGATGAAATTCAATTTTATACTGATAGCAAAAATCCATAGCTCTTCTATGATATTCTGAAGATTATTTATGAGATAAAGACCTCCGGTGCATGTCAAATACTCAGCCCTGATGGGGCCACACTGATGAAGAAATAATCCTGGAAAGATGGGCTGAACATTTCCATAGTCTTCTCAACAGATCATTATCAACCAATGCTGAAGTCACTGGCCATATATCTCAGGTTGAAATCAATCCCTCTCTACCTATAATTCCAACTAAAGAAGAGATATTGAATGCCATTAGGATCATCATGGCACAGTACCTGGCACTGATTCTATCCCAGCAGAGATCTACAAGGCAAGTGGTCCACTGCTTATACAGAAGCTAATTGAAATCTTTCAAGTTATGTGGCAAGAGGACGTTATCCCCCAGGAGATCAAGGATGCCTCCATTGTCTATCTGCATAAAGGAAAAGTAAATAAGTTGTTCTGTGACAATCACGTAGTGGGGGGAAGGAAAGGGTCCTTTCTTTTAGTCATTGTTGGCAAGATTCTTGGCAGAATTCTCCTTAATCAACTGATCCTTCTACTAGAAGATGGTCAATATGGCTTCAGACAGGGAAAAAGAATAGTCAATATGGTATTTGCTGCCTGACAACTTCAGTAGAAATTCTAGAAACAGAACAGAGGTATGTACACAACATTCATCAACCTGACCAAGGTCTTTGTTTTGTTTTGGTCTTTTAAATATATTTATTTAATATTTTATATTCCTCCAATCACCTGCAAAAAAACAATTTTTGACATTCATTTTGCAAAAGAAAAAAATTGTCTCCCTTTCCCCCTACTCTTACACCTAACTGAGAAGGTAAGCAATGTGATATAGTCATACATGTATGGTCTAGTGGGGTGTAGGGTGTGTTCAGGGAAGACAAGTACCTTTGGTGTGATGGCTGCTGAGCCTTTTTTGGGGTTCTTTCCACCTTTGGGTGTCCATCTGTTTCACTTGACTCTCATGTGTGGCTCCAAGAAGCTGCAGCATGCACAGCAGCCACACCCTGGTAAACCATTTCAGCAGACAGGCCAAACCAGACTGAGGGTAACCAAGTGTTCTCAAACCCATTGGTATGTTAGGGGGGTCCCTACCCCAAGCATGTGAAGACTTCCTATGGTGGAATGGGCAGATGAGAACAATTTGTTCCAACAGCCATGAAAGCAGGTGAAACAGGCAATATGGAGCACTTAGAGCTTGGTTAGACACTAAAGACACCAAGGTCATCCACTGCATCCTGAGCCATCACCAGCCGTCTTGACTCTGTCCGGCCACTGGACTATGATGACTCTGGAGGAGAGAGGGAGGCTGACAACTTCAAGCAACTCTGTCTCATTTAAATCCAATTTATGCATGAATCAAAAGACATCACCCATAACATTTCACTATTATGCCTCAAAGTCCTGTGGCAACAGGCAAGTGATGAAGCAGCAGGTGCAGATACACTGGGAGCTATAGTCGCAACCCTGCACAGAGGTAGCCCAGGCTATAGGTTTTTTTCTCACTGGAAGCAGCAGTGGGACTTAGCAGTCCCCTGGGTGTCTGAGCAGCCTTTTAAGAATTGCACTGTTCACCTCTGGGTGTGAAGAAGGGGACTAGAAAAGGTGCCCTAAACATTGAATGCTTACTCAACCCTGGCCTGATTACCACAACAGTCAGGGAATCCCATTATATGGTGGAAACACAAAAAAATGTACAAAATGTATGAAAACATCTGAAAAGATGATTCCATTCACCACTGACACATGAACGTGCACACACTAATAGACAACACAAAATCCAGTAGACCTGAAAGATGAACTGCTCTTGTTGCTAGAGAACTCATTCAAATAGCAGACCTTAGTGTAACAAGGTAGGCAAATGAAGGCTAGCTTACTGAAGATGGAGTTGGATACACCTTTTTCTGGAGTGGGCACAGTGAAGGGAGGCACCATGAAGCTGGCATGAGTTTTGCAATCAAAACCAATCTAATCAGCAAGCTGGTATGCCTACCAAAAGGAGTGAATGACAGGCTCATGACAATGCAATTGCCACTTATAGGAAAATGCCATGCCACCATCATTAGCGCCTATGCTCCCACCATGACGAATCCTGGTGAAGTCAAAGAAAAAATTTTATGAAGAAATAGTGACCCTTATTGTCAATGTGCCAAAAGAAGGCAAGCTTATAACTCTGGGTGACTCTAATGCTAGAGTAGGCTCAGACTACCAGACTTGGCAGGGAGTCCTAGGGAGGAATGGAATTGGAAACAGCAACAGCAATGGTCATTTACTGCTAATGACTTGTACACTGCATGACATTCTCATCATCAACACTGTCTTTCCTTTACCTAAATGCAATAAAATTTCAAGGATTCACCTCCGCAGCAAACACTGCCATCTAATAGATTATGTGATTGTAAGGAGAAGAGACAGAAAAGATGTCAGAATGACAAAGGCAGTATGTGGTGCAGAGTGCTGGACTGATCATAGACTTATCCTTTCCAAGCTAAATATTTGCATTCATCAAAAGTGCCAACCCCAAGGGAAAATGACTACCAGAAGAATTAATATTAACAAATTAGAGCTCTTCTCTGAGTTTGAACAGTTTGCTGCTGACTTGGAGGGTAAGTTGAGCCAACACACAGTTGACAACAGTGGAGTAGAAAAGGAGTGGGCAGCTTTCAGAGATTTGGTATACAGCACTGCATTTGCTCATCTGGGTCAGAACATTCACAAATACCAAGATTGGTTTGATGAAAATGATTAGGAAATTCAGAAGCTGCTAACTGAAAAACATGAACTCCACAGGATTTACCAGCAGAATAGTTCATCCACCTCTAAGAAGGCAGCATTAAATTCCATCAAAAGCAAAGTACAAACAAAGCTTAGAAAGATGCAGGATTCCTGGCTCAGTAAGAAGGCAGATGAAATTCAGTTTTCTGCTGATAGTAATAATCCAAAGTGCTTTTATGATTCCCTGAAAGCTATTTATGGACCAAAAACTTATGGTGCATCACAACTACTCACCGCTGATGGAGCCACATTGATTAGTGGTAAGGACATGATCCTAGAGAGATAGGCTGAACATAGTGTTCTTAACAGGCCATCAATCAGTGCTGAGGCCATTGACCATTTACCTCAGGTTGAAGTCAATCGTTCCTTAGCTGAACTTCCAACTGGAAAAGAGGTTTGAAGGACCATTAGTGTCCTTTCATGTGGCAAAGCACCTGGTGCTGAGATTTACAAGGTAGGGGGACTATTGCTCATACAAAAGCTGACTGAAATTTTCCAGGTTATAATGCAAGAGGAGATCATCCCCCATGAGTTCAAAGGTCCTCCATCGTCTATCTCTATAAAGGTAAAGGGAATAGATTGTCTTGCAACAATCACAAGGGGACCTCTGTCTTAGTCATTGCTGGTAAAATTCTTGCCAGAGTCCTCCTTAATAGACTGATCCTTCACCTGGAATATGGTCATATACCTGAGAGCCAGTGTGGCTTCAGAAAGGTCTGAGGAGCAGTTGATATGGTGTTTGCTGCCAACAACTCCGAAGAAATGCCAGGAGCAGTACAGGAGTCTGCACACAACATTTGTAGATTTAACCAAGGCCTTTGACACTGTTAGTCATGAGGGCTTATGGAAAATTATGCCAAAATTTCATTGCCAGGAGAAGTTCATCAATATTGTACATTAATTTCATGATGACATTTTCCCGGGTTCTGGATAATGGACAATGCTCTTGTGTCTTGCCAGTCACCAATGGAGTGAAGCAGGGCTGTGTGCTTGCTCCTATACTTTTTAGCATGAGATGTTCAGCCATTCTGACAAATGCTTTCAATGAGGATGAACATGGCATCAAGGTCAACTACCATACTCATGGTAAGTTCTTCAATTTGAAAAGGCTACGAGCCAGGACCAAAGTGGGAGGGAGTGTTGGTGCATGATTTTCTGTTTGCAGATGATAGTGCACTCAATGCAGCCTCTGAAGCTGAGATGCAACAAAGTATTGATCAATTCTGTGCTAATTTTGGCCTAATAATTAACACCAAGAAAACACACGTTCTCCATCAGCCACTACCACACCATCCATATGTGGAACAATCAGTTACAACAAATGGAAAAGTTATGAATGCTGTGGATAAGTTCACTTACCTTGGTAGTGACACATTGACAATGAGGTTGAAGCACACATTGGCAGAGCTAGCTCAGTATTTGGGAGGCTCCAAAGAAAAGTTTGGGAGAGAAGAGGTATTAGACTGACTACCCAATTGAAGGTCTACAGAGCCATTGTGCTGATCTCATTGTTATATGTTTGTGAAACATGAACAGACTACCAGAACTATGCCAGGAAACTGAATTGTTTCCATTTGAACTGCCTTAGGAAGATTCTGAGGATCCCTTGGCAGGATAAGGTACCAGACACTGAAGTCCTTGCTTGAGCTAAACTGCTAAGTATTCAAAATATGCTTCAGAGAGTTTAGCTCCGATGGGCTGGTCACTTTGTTCGAATGCAAAAGGTACTCTTGCCAAAAAGACTATTTTGTGGAGAACTTGCATGGGGCAGGCAATCACATGGTGGCCAGAAGAAGCAATATAAGGACACTCTCAAGGCCTCTCTCAAGAATTTTGGATTTGATTGTGCAACATGGGAGACACTGACACAGGACCACTCCGCATGGCGTGCACACATCAGAAAGGGTACTCTATGAGCAAAGCAGAATTGAGACAACACAAAGTAAATGCAGGATGCGTAAATTTGGAATATCCACCCCAAATATTCACTCAGACTGTCTGTTCCCAACCTGTGGTAGAGCATTCTGAGTTTGTATTGGTCTGATCCGCCACAGTCCGACACACTGAAATTTCACTTTATCATGGTGATGTCATTTTGGTCCTCTTCGAAGATGAAGGACAACAACCAACATGTGTGGTCTGGTAAAACATTTTTCCATATTAGTCATGTAGTAAAATAAAACACAGGCCAAAAAAAAGAAAACAAGAAAAATAAAGTAAGCAAAAAAGAATGCTTTGATCTACATTCAAATTCCATCAGTTCTTTCTCTGGAGGTGGATATCACTTTTCATCACAAGTCTTTCAGAATTGTCTTGGATCATTGTATTGCTGAGAATAGCTAAATCAGTCACTGTTGATCATTGTACAACATTCCTGTTACTGTGTATAATGTTCTTCTGGTTTTGACCAAAGTCTATGATACTGTCAGTCATGAGGGTTTGTGAAAGATCATGATGAGATTTGGTTGCCTGGAAAACTTCATCAGTATTATACACAAGTTTCAGGATGGCATTCTTACATTAAGTTCTGAATGAAGGATAGCGCTCTCACACTTTCCCAGGGCTGTATGCTTACTCCCATGCTTTTTAGTGTGATGCTTCCTATGATGCTGTCGGATGCCTTCAACAAGGATGAAAATGGCATCAAGGTCATCTACCCCACTAATGGTAAACCATTTAATTTGAAAAGGCTATAAGCCAAGACTAAAGTGGAAGGAGAGTTGGTGCACAACTTTTTGTTCACAGACGTATGTACACTCGATGCAGTCTCTGAGGGTAAGATGCAACAGAGTATGCATTGATTCCCTGCAGCTTGTGCTAATTTTAGCCTGACAATCAACAACACCAAGAAAACAGAGGGTTGTTCTTTTTAGACGGTTTTTTTTAACTTTTTGAGTTTGTTTGTTTGTTTTTTTACCAGCCAATACATGCCATTCATAATGTGGAACCATTGGATACAGCAAATAGAGAAAGTTTGAATGCTGTGGATGGACTCACTTTCCTTGGCAATACACTTCCTAGGGATGTTCACATAGTTGATGAAGTTGATTCACACATTGCTAGAACTAACTGGGCATTTGGGAAATTCCAAAAGAAAGTATAGAAGAAAGAGTTATGAGACTACCTACCAAATTGAAGGTCCCAAGATTCATTGTACTGACTTCATTCTTGTATGCTTGTGAAATCTGGTCAGTCTGCCAGCTCCATGCCAGAAAATTGAACCACTTCCATTTGAATTACCTTAAGAAGATTTTGAAGATTACCTGACAAGATAAGATACGGGACACTGAGATCCTCTCTTGAGCTGAATTGCCAATCATTCAAACTCTACTGCAGAGAATGCAACTTCAACGGTCTGGTCACATAGACCAAATTTCAAATATACATTTACTGAAAAGACTATTTTACAGAGAATTCACACAAGGCAAGCATTCATACACAGGTCAGAAATGGTACAAGGACATTCTCAAGGGCTCTCAGAAGAAATTTGGTATCAATTGTAAGACATGGAAGATGCTGGCCCAGGACCAAAAAGCATGACATGCTTGTGTCAAAGAAGATGCTGTGCTCTATGAGCAAAGCAGAATTGCAGTAGCAGAAAGGAAATTTGAGATGAGTGAATCTAGAGACATCCCAAGTATTCAAAAAGACCATTTGTGCCCAACCTGTGGTAGAGCCTTCTGAGATCATATTGGGTTGATCAGACACTCGATCCCTTGGCCCCAACATCATGATGTCATTGGTCTTATTTGAGTATGAAGGATAAACAACATGGATATGTAGGATGTGAATATATGTGACATACTATTATTGATATTTGATGATACATGTAAATAGAGAATTTGCTACTGATATCATAATTTCACAACAATAGAGGTAAATTCTAATTTATTTCTATTTAGAGGAGCTTCAATAATTAGGAAGAGTTATTGTCATTCTTCATTAATGGTGATATATTTGCCCATTTTAGTTCAGTATGTTAGTTTGTACTCTTTTTAGGATATAATTCTCCCTTTGTCAATAGAGTACCACCCCACCTCCCGCCTTTGTGGAATGTGCTTATCTAAACTTAAATTATGTAATTCTGAGTTTCATTGTTGCAGCTTATGAAGAATACATAAGTGCAGGTGTGTGCAATTACAGGGAGCAATGATGTTGTTGTCAACCTCTATATAAACTGTAATAATGGGTATTTTAAGGTTTGTAAAGCACTTAATGTATGTTATCTCATTGTAAGTTTCTTAAAGACTAACGCAGTGTCATCACAGTACTGTATATCTCCCAGTAAGTGTCATATTCTATACACACTGAGTGTTTAGTAAAAGCAACCACTCAGTTAGTTACTGGTTCATGCAATCCCACCAAGTCGAAGGGAATAAACCCTTTTAAACCATGGGAGACCCAGGACGTCAAAAAGCTGATAGAAAGACAAAATGCAAGTTCATTCTGTTCTATAGTGTCACACCTGAGTCTCAGAAGGCAGCTAAGGATGAAACAGAAAAATGAGAAATCAATGAAATGGAGAAATATATCCATGAGAGACCTTGGTCCCATAGCTTGCATTTATCCAGTGGCCAGTGCCCCAAGTCCACCAGTTCTTTCTCTGGTCTAAAAGACAGAAAAAGCCAATCACCAAGAATGAGGCACATGATGGTCCGAATAATGTAAAAACTGTGCGTTAATATTTCTGTCAATTTAGCCAAGAATGTTATGGCATATGTGTCGCTAAGAGTGACAGAAGCTATTACTGAAATGAGATTAGAATCTTTTTGAAACATCAACAGCAGCACTATAGCTGGTAACATTCCCATCGAAAAGAGATGACATTGATGCTATACAATCAACATGCTAGGGGGAATAGGATACTGAATTGTAGACTAGATTATTTTACTCTATATTGATTTTTTCCTTAGGAGCTTTTGATTAGCTGTCAAATCAATTAGATTCCCCCCAACCCCAAGTGCAATATCAAATTTCTCTATTTGGGGATGGCAGATGGGGGGAAATAAGTTCTCCTTTTCTCTCTGCTCATTAGAAACAGCAGAGAGTGAGGAGGTTGAGCAAATGAGAGACTGGTCTAGAGAGATGATGGTGGTGGAGACTTCTCTCTTAACTTTGAAGATCAGATATTATGTCTTGAAACACGATCTTGATATTCTGAAATTTACCTGGTCCTAATTCCTTTTGAATACTTGGTAGATGCATGGTATGCTATGGAGGATTTCAAATATTTTGAAGTCTCTGAATCTGTATATCAGCAGACAAGAATGGAATGTAACCTACATTATGAGAGATAGCACTCATATCAGTGAGATTACAGACCCATTTAAGAAATGAAGTATCACCATCACCAGAAAATAGTCAATATTTTTTTTAAAAAAATCACAAATATTAGAAGATAATGTTTCAAGGCTTCCATCTATCTCCAAACTTGGAGCAGCTAAATGACTCAGTGGATAGAATACAACGTGTAGGGTCTGGAAGACTTCTCTTCCAGAGTTCAAATCTGGCTTCAGACACTATCTGTGTGACTCTGGGCGAGTCACTTAACCCTGTTTGCCTCTGTTTCCTCATCTGTAAAATCAGTTGGAAAAGGAGGTAGCAAAACCACTCCAGTATCTTTGCCAAGAAAATCACAAATGGGGTCATGAAAGGGAGGATGACTGAAGACTGACACAACTGAACAACAAATCTTCAGACTTGCTGTCATCATGGAGGAAGAGTATGAATATTAAAAGAGTAAATCAATCAGTCTGCATTTTTTTACATTTATTATTTATAATTAAGAAAAGACTGAGAGTTGTGTCAAACGGAGATACTAGAAAGTATATCACTAGATGTGATTCCTGACCAACAGACCAAAGAGAAGCCTCTTGAGGGCTGTGGAGAGAAGTCAAGTACCCTGAGGAAATATACAGAGAAAAGAGTTGAAGGCCTCCCACTCTTGCCTTATAACATGGTAAAGGTATTCCATAGAATTATAGGAGACAGAGGTAGGTGGCACATGTACACACAACAGTGTGTACAAATTGATCATAGATTTAGAATTGAAAATGACCTTAGAGCTCATCTAGTCTAGCATTTTCTTGGTACATATGAGGAGTAAGGGAGGTTAAGTGACTTGCCCAGTGTCATAAAAGGGGAAGGATTTAAACCCATGACCTCAGGCTGCAAATTCAACGCTCTCTCCATTGTATCACAGTGCCACCCAGCTGCCACAGACTCCTCCTCTCCACCTTCTTCCTCTTCTACCACCCTGGATCTTTCTATGCCACTTTTAAAGCTCTATCAGCAAGTGCAAGGTATCTTTGACTCAGAATCAAAAGATCTGAGTTTGAGTCCAGTCTCAAACACTTACTAGCTGGATAAGTGTAGGCTCTAAAATGGAGATGGATAACACATTTTACTAACGATCTCATGGAGATGATATGAGCAAAGAGCATTCTTTGGAAAGTGAAAAATGAATGTGATTATATTGCTACAATAAAGTCTTACAGTCTCGTTGTTCAGTCATTTCAGTCATATCTGACTCTTCATGACTCCATTTGGGGGTTTTCTTGGTAGAGATCCTGGATCAGCTTACAAACTTTTCCTTCTCCAGCTCATTTTACAGATGAGGAAACTGAGGCAAACATAGTTAAGCAACTTGCCCAGGGTTACATAACTAGTAAGTGTCTGCGGTCAGATTTAAACTCAGGAAGATGAGTTTTCCTGTCTCCTAGTGGAAAATTATTTCTGAGTCACATATAAGCCCCAGAGAGAATAGGAAGGGAGGTAGATTCTTTTCTTTCCAACTTCAGGAAGTGTACATTTTTTCACTTAACAAATTTCCTGAGACTCTAGTAGGTACAGAGTACTGGACTAGGTTCTATGTAGGATGCAAAAATGACCAAATCACTGCTCTTGCCCTCAAGGAGCTTACAATCAAATTTGGGAAATGAGGATTAACAGAGTTTTTGAAAAGTTAAATAACAGCCCATGTATTGACAATAGGAAGCAGCAATATCACAGTGCAATGTTCAAATAAGGCACAGACAATAAATGCAGAAGAAGCTCAGAAAGGAGAGAAATCCTTGTGATCACGAGTACTCAGAGAAAATTTTATGGGGAAGTTGGGATTTCACCTGAATCTGGAAAGATAAGCAGGATTTGAATAAGAAGAAAGGGAAAGTGATTCTTTGTAGCAGACAAATTAAAGGACAGAAATTGTCATGGGATGTGGGATCTTTTGGGAACTGTGAGTGAGTCAGGCTCCGCTGAAAAGTACTTGGAAATATATGGTTAGGTTAGGGACTACTAAATCAGTGACCTTGGATCCCAAACAGAGGAATATGGAGTTGATATCACCGGCCATAGGGAGCCATTTGAGGCTCTTGAGAAGGTATTGTTCTCATTTTTTGTCCTTTGTTCTCAAAGAGGACCATGACATCAGGAAAGAGATGGCAAAACTTGCAAGTGAATTGGATTTAAATGAGACAGGGCTGTGCAAAGTCACCAACCTCATCCTCTCCTCCAGTCATCTGGGTCCAGTGGCAAGATAACACTTGGGATGTGAGTGACAGCAGGATTTTAGAAGGATTCATTTGTCAGTAGTGTCGAGGCTGAATTGGAGAGGGGCAGCTCTGATGGGAAGGAAGGTAAAAGATTACAAAGCTATCACAGTAATCTGGGCATGAAGAAAAGAAGGGGGAGAGGTCCTGATGCTAGAAGTAAAGAACGAAAAGGAAATGATAAAGAAGAAAGATACCAGGAAAGAAGAATGGACAGGACTTGGCAATTGCCAGAAAGCAAGGGAAAAAATGGAATCAAAGTTGAATTTGAGGCTTAGGGTTCTAGGAGATTGGAAAAATCATGGTACCATTGACAGAAACAAAGCAGTCAAGAAAGAAGACCACCTTGGGGATGGGGTGAGGGAAGAACAGAATTTGTTTTAGAAGTTTTGAATTTGAGGTGAAGGAAAATGAAAACGCAATGGGTAATAATGGACTTGAGCTCAACAAAGAATTCACAAAAATATAAATTTGGAAGTCATCCATATACAGGAAAAACTTAAGACTAGTTGAATTGGATTGGACTGGAACTGCATAAAGACAGGACTTGAAGCTTGGAAAGTAGATGAATTCATCAAGAAAAAGTTCAGAGTAAGAAAAATATGATGATTAGGCTGGATTCTGGACCCCATCAACCTCTGATGTTAACAGCTGGGACAATTCACCCTCATGAATAGGGTCAGGCCTGTCTCAAACTTTGAAATCAATCTTGTCCCAACAGAGCAGCAGAAATAGAAGTAGTACTAGGCCAAACTCTATTCAACATTAAGTCAATTTTGCTTTGTGTCAGTCCTTACACCCTAGTTCCAGTAATTGGGTCACTGCCATGTTTCCCTGTGGTCAAATCCTTCTTCTCCCTCTGACTTCTATTCTAGTTTCAATTCATTCACTCCTACCTTGTCTCCTTATATCTGAAATCTCAGTATCCCTATTATTCCTTTTGAGGAATTTCATACAACATGTGCCTTCTTTCTTCTTTATCTTTCTACCTGTGAATAGTGGCTGCCTAAATAAATTTCTGAAGAATACCCAGAAATGGCAACTTCTACTTGGTTACTTGCAATCTAATAGCTGTACTGGTAATCCACCAAGGCCAAGGTATACATGAGACTGACATGTGAAGGCCAATCTACTACTTTTAGGAGGATAAGAGGAGTGGCAAAGGACTCTAGGACAAATGTCAGTTCTGTCAGAAAATACCTTGGAAAGAAAGGGATAACACAAGCGTTCAACTGAAAACTCCTTGCATTTTCTGGAGGACCCATATCTACCCTGTGCTAACTTTCTGACTGGTGAGAAAGGCAACCCTGGCTTCCCATATGGTTGGATCAGTTGCAGACTTCCAGATCACCATGGAAACTGGGAAGGGCTATTTTCATGGCCTCAGAATACCCAGCCTACAGGGCAGCTTCCTAGGGGTGATGGCTATAATGAAGACCCAAACAGGCCTTTCCTTTCTTTTTTCTCTTCCTGTGGGCTTCCCAGGATATCTCACCCCACCCTCTCAAATCCTTTGCTGTCTTGGTGAAAGCAAACTGCCTCTAAGAGCAAATCTATAAAGGATTCTTCCAGCTAAAGCAATCTGAGGTCAAGAAACCACAAAGCCTTCTGCTCACAGTTCCTGATTGAGGGGGAAAGCCTGGAGCTCCGTCAGTCGCCTCCCACACCGACAGCCCCCTCAACCACCGACATTTCCAGTTAACAAGAGATGAAACGACAAAGTACAGAACAAAGCGACTTCCCCAATATTTCTTTCTCTTGCCCAGTATGCAACACTTCCTATCCCGCTCATGATGAAAATGTGTTCATCTGTCAAAGGGAAAGCTGCCCTACTCTCTTAGGTGGAGAGAACTTCACTGACAGCAGCTGCTGTGGCCAGACCTCGAGCCAAGCTCTGCGCTTGTTTTGGCTAACATAGAGGAATCAGTTTAGGCATCTTCTAGAACAAAATGGTGCATGGGAACGAATCCAAACTATGGAAGAGAAGCGGCAAAGTCGCAACAGATTATTTGTCTGGGAAAACAGAAGGAGAAAGATAGCAAAACCTGGATGCGTTTGAGTCCAGCCTCCCTAACATATTTTCTCTTTGCAACACAGATGATTTCCCCTAATGTGGTTCAACAGGTGCTAAACTGTAGCTTTTTTGTGAAAATTAATAATTGCTGCCTTGGTGACAGAGATTTGCTGAGGGATTTGAGCATGTCTAGGATTTGGAGGATTGCTAGATGCGTTCTCTCTGGAAGGTTGGCACATAAAATGGAATTAATTCTCAGCATGGTATCCTACCCATAGTAGGATCCTAGAATTAAGAGGAGGAAAGGACTCCCTTATTTCACATATGGGAAACTGAGGACAAGTGGGTTATTGGCCCAAAGGCACACAGTTAATCAGTAGCAGAACCAGGATTTGAACTCAGGTTTTCTGAATCTAAATTCAATGATTCATTTTGTCTCACCCTAAGTAGATACTCTAAATTTGTGTGGTTGATCCTCATCATCAGAGACCTCTGAACCTCAGTTTCCTCATTTGTAATATGTAGAGGATGGATTAGACCAGAGGCATCAGAAACATGGCCAACATGCAGCCCAGTGTTGCACAAACCAGATTAACAAAATAAAAATACAGTAAAAAATGTCAATATTCAACACACAGAGATCCTAATATATGGACTGTTCAGTTATTTTCGGTTGCATTCAACTCTTCATGACCTCATTTGAGGTTTCCTTGGCTATGATACTGGAGTGGTTTGTCATATTCTTCCTTAACTCATTTTACAAATGAGGAAATTGAGGCAAACAGAGTTAGGTGACTTGCTCAGGATCACACAGCTAGTAAATATCTCAGGCCAGATTTCAATTCAGGAAGATGAGTCTTCCTGACTCCAGGCCTAGCAGTCTAACTACTGTGCCACCTAGATGCCCCAGAGACAGGAAGACCTTTCTAGCTTCCATGACTTTGTGACCCTAGACAAGTCACTTAACCTCTGTTGTTCAGTTCCCTCAACTGTAAGATGAGGATAATACTAGCATATTGTTGTGAGGATCAAATGAGATAATGCATGTAAAGCACTTTGCAAATCTTAAAGTGCTGTATAAATGCTAGCTATCAACTTCTGGACCTGGAGTCAACAAGCCCTGAGTTCAAATCCAGCCTCAGACACTTATTAGCTGTGTGACCCTGGGCAAGACACTTAACCCTGTTTGCCTCCGTTTCCTCCTCTGTAAAATGAACTGGAAAGGAAATGGCAAACTGCTCCAGTATCTTCACCAAGAAAACCTCAAATGGGGTCAGGAAGAGTGAAACAGCTGAATAAATCATCTTTTTTATCATTATGGGTCCTGAGAACTCTGACTGAGGGATGTCCCCTAGGTCTTTAGAATAAGGGGTACATGGGAGCCTAAGAATACCCCCTTGAACTTGAGTTCCTCCATGACTCTGACACAAGCATCTATACAAGCATCACTCCTTTAAAACTAAACCTTTGGGTCTGTGGTTGTTAGAAACAGACTCCTGGATGAGGTCAGGATGTGCAGAGTGTCAGGGCCCTGCCCTTCACAACTTCAGCAGAAACTCAGTTCTCTCTGGGCCCAGCAAAATAAATAAGGAAACCAGTTCCACTTATTATTTTCTTTCCATTTTCATCACTTCTCACTCACTCAATAAAAATTTATTAAGTACCTACTGTGTGCCAGGCATTGTGCTAAGTGTGCTAAGCACTAGGGATACATGATACATTGATGACAGATGAATAGATAGATAGATAGGGGACAGACAGACAGACGGATGGATGGATGAAGGGATGGATAGACAGACAGATAGATAGATAAATAGATAGACAGACAGATAGACATAGATAGTCCCTGTTCTCAAGGAACTCACAGTTTAAAAGGGGAGACAACATGTAAATAATTATGGACGAACAAGATATGGACAAAATAAATTGGAAACAACACAGGGAAGGCACTAGAATGAAGAGTGATGGGGAAAGGCTTCTTGTAGAAGATGGGACTTTAGCTGGGACTTGAAGGAAGCCAGGAGATATAGAGGAGGATGAAGGGAATTCCAGGCATAGGAACAACAATGAAAATGCTCAGTCAGAAGTATTGTGTTTAAGAAACATCAAGGAAGTACATCATGTAGCTTAATTACAGATTACATGGTGGAAGGAGGTGGCGGGGGTGGAGAGTAAGATGTAAGAAGATGGGAAGAAGAGGAAAGGGAAGGGAAGGGAAAGGAAGGGAAGGGAAGGGAAGGGAAGGGAAGGGAAGGGAAGGGAAGGGAAGGGGAGGGGAGGGGAGGGAAGGGAAGGGAAGGGAAGGGGAGGGGAGGGAAGGGAAGGGAAAGGAAGGGAAGGGGAGGGGAGGGGAGGGGAGGGAAGGGAAGGGAAGGGAAGGGAAGGGAAGGGAAGGGAAGGGAAGGGAAGGGAAGGGAAGGGAAGGGAAGGGAAGGGAAGGGAAGGGAAGGGAAGGGAAGGGAAGGGAAGGGAAGGGGAGGGAAGGGGAGGGGAGGGGAGGGGAGGGAAGGGAAAGGGAAATATGCTTCAATTAGCACTATCCTGAGGTAGACAGCATTTTTCTTCCTGAGGCCTTTGGAATCGTTGGTCACTGTGTCAATCAATTCCTAAGCCTTTCAAAGTTCTTTCTCTTTACAACACTTGTGGTTATTGTAATAAATTGTTCTTCTGATCCTTCTTACTTCACTATTTCAGATAAAAAAAATTTCATATTTTTTCTGAAACTATTATTTTAATTATTTTTTACAGTACAATATTATTCCATGACCTTCATATACCATAACTTGTTTGGATGTTCCCCAGTTGATATGTAACCCCTCTTTTTCCAATTCTTTGCCACCATGAAAAGGGGTGCTATATTTTTGTACATATGAGTCCTTTTCCTCTTTCTTTGATCTCTGAGATAGAGAACTAGTAAGAGGCATCTCTGGGTCAAAGAGTATGCATAGCTTAATAGGTTTTGGAACATCATTACAAATTATTTTCCAGAATAATTAGACCAGTTTACAGCTCTAACAACAATGCATTAAATTATCTGTTTTCCCACATCCTCTCCAGCATTTATTATTTTCCCTTTTTGTCAACTCTGCCGATCTCATAGGTGTGAAGTATTACCCCATTATTATTTTAATTTCCATTTCTCTAATTATCAGTGATCTGGAGTATTTTTTCATATGGTTATTATACAATTTGCTCCTTTAAACCTGCCTCTCCATACCCTTTGACCATTTATCAATTCAGGAATGGCTCTTATTCTTATAAATTTGACTCAGTTCCATGTAATCTTAGAAATGAAGCATTTATCAGAGAAACTTACTGCAAAGATTTTCCCCCCAGTTTCTTGTTCTTCTAATTTCCCATAGACATTCCAAATTTAGTACATCCAAAGCAGAATGCATAATCTTTCATCATAAATCCATCTTTCCTCCAAAATTCTCCAAATTTTTCAGTCATACAGAGTGCAGACCCCAGAATCATTCTTGATTCTTCACTCATCCTCATCTCTTATACCCAATCAATTGCCAAATATTCTTGATTGCAGCACAACAAATCTTCTACCTGCCCCCTTTCTACTCTCACAGAACACTACTATACACTGGTGGCTCACCACATTTCACCTGAACCTACTGAAAAAGCCTCCTAATTGAACTTCTAGCTTCCAGTCTCTCCTCTTCTTAAATCCAATCTCTATACAGTTTCCAAAACAAACTTTCAAAAGCACAAATATGACCTCTGCCCAAGAAACTACAGCAGTTCCTTATTGCGTCAAGGATAAAATACTAAACCCTCAGTGTGACATTTACAATACTTCACAAGAGGACCCCAGACTACTTTTTGAGGTTTCTTCCATACTACTTCCTTTCATCCACTTTATGTTTCACCCAAACTGCTGCAGTCTTTACTTTGATCTAAATTCTGCATTCAGTTTCCCATGTTTGCATAGACTGTCTCCCATGGCTGGAATGTGCTAACTTGATTCTGCCTCTTAGAAAACCTAGGCAATTTTCCAGAGTGCCCTAGATTTACTGTTCCCTCCCTTCTCAAATTATCAATTCTGATGCTTTTTGTTGTTGTTTCATGTTGTATAACCTCAGTAGAATATTAACACCTTGAGAACAAGGATTATTTTTCACAGTTTCACTCATGTCTAACTCTTCCTGACACCATTCAGGGCTTTTTTTGGCAAAGATACTGGAGTGGTTGGCCATTTCCTTCTCCAGCTCCTTTTACAGATGAGGAAACTGAGGGCAATGGGGTTAAGTGACTTGCCCAGAGTCACACAGCTATTAAGTGTCTGAGGCTGAATTTGAACTCAAGAAGTCAAGTCTTCCTGCCTGTAGGTACTGTCCTCTGGCACTCTATCCACTGAGGCACCTTGTCTTACATAAAGTAGGTGCATAATATATATACTTATGGAGCACTAAGTGGCTCTGGGTCTGTAGTCAAAAAGACAAGTTCTTGAGTTCAAATCTGACATCTGACACTTACTGGCTGTGTGAAAGTCACTCAATCCTGTTTGCCTCAGTTTCCTTATCTGCAAATGAGCTGCAAAAGGAAATGACAAACCAGGATCATTCTCCAGGATCATTTCCAAGAAATCCCCAAATGGGGTCATAAAAAGTCAGACACAACTGAACCACAAAAAATACTCCTAGGATTAGATTTTATTAGTCTACGCACAAATATATTTGACTAAATTCTACAAAAATAAAAGAATGTCTTCATGAGAGCAACTGTTGGCATTGGGGTGTTTGTTTGGGTTATATGGTTTTAAGTAACTAGTTCTATCATTTTTCTTAAAATGTCAAGAGGCTGTTTTTATCTGTACAACATGAAAAAATCCAAAAGAAAACTTCAACATTCAGCCAAACATTCAGCTAGGCTGGACAATCTACCTACTCCCTGTCAGATGTCCAGAGGTTTACAAAGATCCCCATATTTGACCACATTTTCCCTTACATCCAGGTGTTTGTCATCATATAATCATAGGCTATGTAGGGTCATATTTTTAAGAATAACACTGTTGGAAGAGATACCAAAGTATAATCTAGCTCCTGAACATCAGTGCAATATTGATGTAAAATCAGCACCAGGTTGAAATAAAACAGTTCAAGTTCCAAAAGTCCTTTACAATTACTGGAAAATTCTATATAGCATATAATGTCCTGTGACATCTCCCCATAAGCCAAGTTGAGGTTTTCCATCCAATGCAGCCAAATTCCTGAGTCAGAAGTAGAAAGTTGCATCTTCAACTAAGGGATCTGAAGAAAGTAATGGGGAACATTCATGTGTGTATTATATGCAATGGTCAGAATTTCAAATCCAGATGTGTATTCATTAGTTTATTCACTGAGAACTTGCTTTGCAAGGCACTTTACTAGGCAGTAAGGGGGATTTGATATTGACTAAAACAATCTATCCTCTCAATGAGCTTACAATTTAGTAATCAGTAATGTAGCACAAGGAAAGATAACTAGATACAACAGAAAACATGAATATTCTATGATCACATCTGACAAAAGACATCAATGGGAAGACTTCACTGAGGGGATACTATCTTGAGCTACACTTGAAGGAAGGATAGGTTTCCAACAGGTCCTGAAGGATGGGATAGGCATTTTAGGCAGAGAAAATGGCTTAAAAAGAGTTATAGAAGTAAGAAAACAATGAGACTTTAGAGGATGTTAAGTAGTTGTGCTTGACTGGAACAAAACCATAGGTGGGGCAATAGTATGAAATAAATCTGCAACAGTAGAGTGAAGCATGGTTGCAGAGGGCATTGAGGGCCAAGACCAAGGGAATGGACTTCATTCAATCAATTTACTAACAAATGTTTATTTAGTACCTACTGGGTGCCCACACACTGTATTGAGAGCTTGAGATAGAAAAGCAAACAAAAGATGAAACAATTCCTCTCCTCAAGATTACATTCAACAAGGAAAACGACAAATATACCACAAATATTCAAAATCAGTGCAAGGGAAACATAGAATACCAAAAGTCATCCTCAAGAGATAAGTGGTCAGAAATATATTTTATATCTCTCAAAAGGAGAATTGAAAACCATTAGCAGTAATCATAACAGAAATTCAAATAAAAAACAAGCAGTAGGCATTTATAAATATCTCTTGGCTGATTGGCTCCCCACTCCAGGATCTACTGCTTTTAATCTTCCAGGGTCTCAGAAGCCAAATAACCAAAAGAGTTAGAATTATAGGTGAGAGAGAAACATAAACAGAGACATGGAGACAAATAGAAACAGAGACAGACAATAAGGAAGAGAAAAGAAAGACAGAGAGATAAAGAGAAAAGAAAACAGAGACAGAGACAAAGCAACAGATGGAAGCAGAGATAGAGAGAAAAAATAAGCCCCTAAATGGGAGAGAGAAAATGCCTGAGAAGTTCCAGGTCGAGTCTTGTGCATCAGCTTTAAAATAAGGATTTTATAGCATCGTTTTTGAATCACCAGAGGCCTTCATTTGTTATTTCTTGGTGGTGGGCTATATTCTGGAAAAGTGAAGTAATCAAATAAGTGAGGTTTTGTTGGAATACAGCAACATTCAAAATGTTACATCAATTTTGTATTGCAGTAATAAAATCTCAAGAGGTGGAAGAGATCTCAAAGTCACCTCGACTACAGCCCCATCTCCAACTGAAGCATAACATTTGCTCATAGGACTTCTTTTGAAGTAGTTTCACATTTGTTAATTATGATTTAACTGTATTTTTTTGATCCTTTGGAAGAAATCACTTTGCCCCATTGTCACTATACTAAGGTTACTTTAACTCCCAGTCAGAGTTGAAACCTAATTGAAACTGAATGTAGTATTACTTCTATCCTTTGTTTCAATGAGTAGAATATTTCCTGCCAAGTTCAATGGCTTGTCAGCAGAATGACTCACAGAGAATGTCACTGTTTTCTGGGAAAAAAATAAAGTTAAGGAAGAATCTGATGGGCCGTCTTCAAGTATATGAATGATTATCTTACTAGATTTGTTTGGTTTGACCCCAGAAAGCAGAAAAGTCACACTGGGTAAAAATTTCAAGATGGCTAGTTTAGAGTTGGTATCAGGAGAATCTTCCCAACAATTTGAAAGCTAAGCAAAAGTAGAATGGGCTGACTCAAGTTCTCCCTCACTAGCTAATGTTGAATGACTGACCACACCCAAGTTTGCTATAACTAGTATTTTTTTTAACATACATTCACTGAATTTCCTTCCAAACCTGAAATTCTGTGATTCAGCCTGGATGGAGGAGAAAGGGGAAGAAAAGAGAAGGAAAAAGAAGAGAAAAGGAAGGAGAAAGAAATACAAGCTTTCATGCTGGAATTCTCCATCTAGTAACAAGATTATAATGCCTCTGTCAACGTGGAGGTGGCCTAAAAGGAAGTCTGTTGATTTTTAAAAGCAAACAAACAAGTGAACAAAAGCACTCAGTTCCATTTCAAATGCTGCCATCTTATTTCTAACCTGTGTCTCCTGTGTCTATGAACACACATCAGCCTGGGAAGATTTGAGGATCTATTGCTCTCTCTCTCTATCTCCTTCAGTCTCTATCTCCCTGTGTTTGTCTCTCTGTCTCTGTGTGTCTCTGTATGCCTTTGTCTCTTTTTGTCTCTGTCTCTGTCTCTCTTTTTTATTTCACTAGGAAAACTAAGGAATCAGAAACAACTTGCCCCCATACCCCAGATAGTCAATGATAAAGGCTCACCACGGAACCCAGGAATCCTGGCTCCCAGCCCTAGCCAGCTTTCCTCTAGGCTTTGGTGCTTTCTAGTGAATTCTTCTAATAAGCCTTGGTGAGCAAACAGATTAAACACTTCTCGAGAGACTTCGTAAGTTACTCCTCCTTCTGTGTGCTAGCCTCAGGGGACAGACACCTGGGATGTGACTTAGCAGATCTCTTCTTTCCCCGACTACTGTGATCCAGCACTTCCTACATCCATTAGAGGTTATAATTGTATTAACAGGGGGGGAAAAAGGATAAACACATCTGACAAGAATTCAAGACTGGAAAGAAATTCTCACCTTTGTTACTACAACTCCTTTCTTTCCTCCTCCCCACCAAAACCTCCACCAAAACCCTTCAGGGCATGGTAGGGAGTGAAATAAAATGAACTAGAAAGGAAGGGGACATGGGGAAATGGTGGGCAATTATCTAGCAAATTTGGGCTGCCAATTTCAATAACTCACGCTCCCAAATCTCCCTCTATTGCTCCAAATTAGCTAGATAATGAAGCAAAAGTTGTTAGCTCAGTCTTTATCCTTCTAAAACTCTCTGTTGCACTTGATCTGGCTGAGAAATCTCTCTACAAAAAGATCTCCTTGATCCTCTTTTTCAGTTACCTTCAGAAACTCCTTCCTCCTCCAGCCATCCACTAACCTTGGGTGTTTCCCAAATCTCAGACCATAACTGTAGAGTGTCTCTCTACCATCTACATACAGACAACTTCCAAAGACTGCATTGTAGATAAGTCCTTTTTCTCAGGCTCCAATTATGATCTCCAGTGGCTTTTATAGTTTTTCCTCTTTAGGTTAAAAGGGGCAGGGAATAAGTTGATGAGGTTCCCTAATCAATTTGATGAGTTTACAGAGCAGTGAGCTTTTGTCTGAGGTTAGGGAAAGACTCTATCCAGACTTTGAACATGCTCATTGTCACTTATTAAGTGGATAAAAGACAACTCTGATTGGTTTCCAGTGATTAGGGATGCCCTTAAAAATGATTTAGTTGTCTAGAACTCATAAAAAGACAAACTCCTATAAGAGGATTTATCCCCTGTGCTTGCCTATAAAGGCCAAAAGAGAGACTGCTTTTGGGCTTTTCCCTACATTTTCCTATATAGTCCCTGCCTTCAGTGAGCTTATATTCTATTGGAAGAAACAACTTGTATGTATTTTAGCACAAAATACATACACAGTTAATACAAAGTAATTTCAAGGGTCTAGTATCATTCTAAAATATAATGGTATTAACTTGCTGCACTCAGTATGACTGCAAATTTGGAAACCTCAACAGTGGCCACTAGATTGGGAAAGATCAGTTTACAATCCAATCCTAAACAAAGACAATGCCAAGCAATGTTCAGAATATTGAACAATTAGGCTCATTTCACAGACTAACAAAGTTGTGCTTAAAATTCTGCAAACTAGGCTTAGCAACGTGCCAGCTGAGAATTACCAGAAGAATAGGATTGTTTATTGAAGAGGCAGAGGAACTAGAGACCAAATTGCCAACATTGACTGGACTATGGAGAAAACAAGAGAGTTCCAGAAAAACATCTACTTCTGACCATACTAAAGTCTTTAATTGTGTGGATCACAAGAAGACATGGCCAGTCCTCAAAGAGATGGGAGTACCAGATCATCTTATCTCTTGAAGAACCTGTTTGCAAAGCAAGAAGAAATGATTGTGGAACCACTGATTTGTTTAAGATTGAAAAGAGAGTACAACAAGGCTGGATGTTGTCATTTTTTTTATTTAGCTTATATGCACAGTATATCATGTGTAATACCAGGCTAGATGAATCAAAAGCCACAATTGAAATTGCTGGGGAAAATATCAATAATCTCAGATATGCAGGCAATTCCACTGTGATGGCAGAATGTGAAGAGAAGTTAAGAAACTTCTTGATGAGAGAGAAATAAAAGAGTATAAAAGCTGGCTTAAAGCTTAACATCAAAAAAAATAAAACTAAGATCTTGGCAACTGGCCCCATCCCTTCTTGGCAAACAGAGGGAGAGTAAATAGAAACAGTGTCAGATTTTATATTCTTGGACTCAAAGATCACTGTAGATACCAAGTGCAGTCATGAAATTAAAAGATACTTGCTCCTTGGAAAAAAGCTATGGCAAATTTGGAAAGCATACTAAAAAAGCAAAGACGTTACTTTACCAACAAAGGTTGGTCAAAGTTATAGTCAAAATTATGGTTTTTCCAGTAGAAATGTAAGGCTGTGAAAGTTGGACTATAAGGAGCTGAGCACAGCAGAACTGACACTTTCAAACTGTGGTTCTGGAAAAGACCTTTGAGAGTCCCTTGGATAGCAAGGAGATCAAATCAGTCAATACTCAAAGAAATTAATTCAGGCTATTCACTAGAAGGTCAAATTCTAAATACTTTGGCCACATAATGAGAAGAGAAGACTCATTGGAAAAGACCCTGATGTTGGGAAAGATTGAAAGCAAAAGGAGAAGAGGACAGTAGAGGATGAACACCAGAGGTGACAGTCCTTCCTGAAAAAGATTTATCAACTAAATCTTTATGGGAGAAGATAGTAAATGAGAGATGAGAGATTACATGAGAGATAGTAAAGAGACAAAAAACCACTCTGATTTCTCAAGCCACAGTGACTAGAAGGATGGCAGTGACCTCAAGGGGAAGATATGGAGAAAGTTAAGTTTGAAAGGAAGGGGCTGAGAAGATTAGGTTGTCCAGGATTAGGTTGATTAGATTGCTTAGGAAATGTTAAATTTTAAATAAATGCCTAAGGATCATCTAGTTGGAAATGTTCAAGAAATAGTTAGTGATATGGGACTGGGAATCCATGAAAGACTAGAGCTGGATTTTTAGATGTATAGATTATTTGTGTTGGGAAGATAATTGAGTGGGAGTTGATGAGATCATTGAGATAGAGGATATCATTATCATCATCATAGCTAATATTTATATAACACTTTAAATTTTACGTAGCACCTTTCAAATATTATCTCATTTTATCCTCACAACTGGAGGAAGTAAATGCTATTAGTATCCTCATTGTGCAGTTGAGGAAACTGAGGCAGCCAAAAGTTAAGTGACTTGTTCAGGGTCACATACGTACTAAGTGTCTCAAGCTGGGTTTGAACTCAGGTATTCCTGAGTCCAGAACTCTTTCCATTATGCCACCCAGATGCCTCAGATGAAGGTAGAGAAAGAAGATGACTCAGCATAAAAATTGGGGGGAAAACACTTATTTAGAGGGAAGTACATAGATGATTCCTGGCACTTCTAAAGATAAATCTGTGTCAAATAGATGACAATATGTGAAGAGAATCTTTACTTAGTTCTCCCGATAATTATAGCTATGTGGACCTAGTCTTATCCATCCTTATAATGAATCTTTCCTACTCAAAATAATGAATAATCCAATTAATTTAATAAATTATAATAGACAAAATTTATTACATATAAGAAATCCAATGATTCAGATAAGTCAAAGCCATCACAAAGGGTGACCAGGACTTATGTTCAAGAAACAGATGTCCATCTGTCCCATCCATTCCCCTTTACAGATGCACATACTTTCTCTCCCTGAATTTTTTCCCCTTTCCATATATAAATACATAAATAATGATCATCTTCCATAGCCTCCAGCTACTAACCACTGGGGGTCATCAAGCAGAGACTGGACAACTATCCACAGAGGCTGCTGGGGAGGAAATTAATTCACTGAATGGATGGTTGGTCCAGATGGCTTCTAAGGTCCTTTACAACTCTGAGGTTTTGTTAGCCTATGAACTCCTTATTGTAGGCCCTCACACTCTCATGATGATGATTTAAGGTCTCCACAGATCAATTCTGTGGAATTCAACAGTAGGGCTTAGTTCTCTCCATAATTTTACCTAGGTAGTCAAAGTCCTTACTATTCTGTTCTGCTTTTTACACGTAGTAACAATCATTTATGTGTTCCTCCAATCATGCTTATGATTGCTGTTATATGTAACATAGAATATAATTATAAATAATACATATATGTGTGTATGTATGTATGTATTACAGTTACACCATATGACCCAGTATAATAAGGTTATATCCTGGCCTGTAGAGTCTAGTTTTTAGAAAGACCCTTTGCACGTTGCTATTTGAAAATTTCAATATCAAGGATTCAATTGCTTCTTGCTATTTTTCTGCAACACAAGGTCTTTTTGGAAATATTTTCACTGAAGCTTTGACTTGAGGTAATATATCAAAATAATTGCTTTAAAGATTCCCCAAAGCACAGCTTCAAATGGTGTGATATGGGTGTGAGTGCCTGGAAAATAACAGCTGTAGGCAGAGCAGCTGTTGTTGCTTGTTCATTTTCAGTCTTGTCCGAATCTTCATGACCCCATTTGGGGTTTTATTGGCAAAGGTATTGAAGAAGTTTGTCATTTCCATCTCCAGCTCATTTTACAGATGAGGAAACTGAGGCAAACAGGGATTAAACAACCTGCCTAGGGTCAGACAGCTGGTAAGTAACTGAGGCAGGATTTGAACTCAGGAAGATGAGTCTTCCCAATGCCAGGTCCTCAATTCACTGGCTGAGCAGGTACAACAGGCTAACATTCAACTGCAGGATGACTCTTAGGCACAAAACTTATGCTTGAACAAGCAGAGAACTTCCTCACATCATAGAAGGCTCTCCAGAGATCAGTCATATTCTTATAACAAAGAGTCATTTTCGATGCACACATGGGATGGAAAGAAACATGGTTGATGTGTTGATGTCAGGGGAAGGAGTATGTGAACCCATGGCCCAGTGGATTTGGTAGAGCCTGAGAGATGATATAGAGGACCCTATCCCTGACTACAACAGCATATTGGTAGAAAAAGTAGCTGCCATTAGAAAATAAGAGTCTTGCTGGCCTGAATCTCTCCTCTAGGTTGCTTCCTGTCTCACCTCAAGGTAGAGATTGCTTTTCTATGTCTTTACCCATCACTCCTTATAAAAGGCTTGGGCCTTGTCTTCGTAGAAGCAATAATAGAGCAGGACATTCATCCAGGGGCAAGAACTCTAAAGTCAATCCATCAAATAGAGGGAGCAATCAGAAATCAAAGGTAAATTACTCATTTAGAGGCAGAATCATGGACTTCAGGGTCTCAGGAGAGGAGAAATAGACTAGGCAACAAAGGATATGCACACAATAACTCTCGGTGGATCACCAATAGTACCGGCCCTAGACCCTAGACCTGTTGATCTCCTCCACCAGTCCACATGGGGCATGGAATGAGGGGAGGAGATAAAGAAGAAAAAATTATCCCCACCTTACCTTTTCCCTCCTACTCATTGTCAGTGCCTAGAGTTGTTTTGAGTAGAACAGGAACAGAGTCACTCTGAGTCCAACCATTGTGACCTGTGAGCCTTGCTCATTCCAATGCAATCTCCAGAGAGTAAATTAAGAGCATCCCCAAATACCTGAATGGTCACTTTTCTTGTTTCCTTGTCAAAATTGTACAAAGAAATGTCAGAGGCTACAGCTGTGTGGTATAGCTTTCTGGCTACTGGACAGAATTCCTCTCCTGGAATTTAACTTAATCTCTGGAAGAGAAAGTTGTAGAGGAAGGAGCAAAGGGGAGAAGGAAGAAGAGAGGAGGAGAAAAAAAGGAAATGGCTGTACTCCCTGTCATGATTAGAAAGCAGTCAATAACACCCTACAGGGGAACAACTGAGTTAAATTGGCCTCCTTGGAGAAGAGAAACTTTTAACTGTCTCCCCTAGGCACCTGGTATGCCCAGAGACAGCTCTATATAGGAGCGTCTAGGACTGAATGAGACATTTGTAAAGCACTTAGCATAGTACCTGGTACAAAGAAGGAACTTGATAAATTCTTATATCTTTCCTTTCCTAAACCCTATAATGCCTCATCTGTCCAAGAATATCCCATTATTATATAATATTCCCATTAATCACTCCTTTGAGTAAAGATATTGTCTCCAGGAGGACATTGTTACAATGAAAGTGGGATATCTCAGAGGGGATAACAGACTGGCACCCCATTAATATATTCATTTTCATGTCATGTAGAAAAGTAGTAGGAGGGAAGGAGTGGCATACAGGAGATGGAATAGGGTTTAGGTTAGAGTTGAAAGCCAGATAAGGTACAAGGGGCATAAAACTGGTACATAGGGTACCCTGAAGGCTAATATGGAGTACTCCTTGAGGTGGGTACACATTTGAATGAAACATTGCCAAGGGAGAGTTACGAGTACCTGAAGTATACAAGATAGCCCTGGGTACCTAGGTAATGGGCAATGGGTTCTGTAAGAAAAAAGCAACTCTTAAGGGGGAGGTGGTCTGGGATAGGGACCAAAGCCAGACTTTTCCTAGAAAGGCAGCCAGTGAAATGGGCTTCCCCAGGGTACAACTATATACACTGTAAGCCCAAAGTTTCTGGGAACAGACCTTGGTACTTGAAATGCATACAGTGCATTTGAGACCGGTGTATATTAGCAAGAAAGAACCATCCTTGGATGAAGCCAAAAGACAGCCTTGAGTGAGGGCCAGGATATAGACTGTAGTACAAAACTTCCCTCCCCATCCAAAAGCCAAGCAAAACTTATTTGGGTTTCAAATCTCACCATCAAAGCGAGTATTGGCCCCAGCTCCCTGCATTTCTTCCTGAGCTCTCAGCCAACCTAGGCCGATGTTTGGATCTACTTTGATGGAATAATTAGGCTGAGCTCCAAACCAACCTATTATGAATTCACGTCAAACTCCATGTTTGGGGTGTGTCTGAGCCCCCAAAGTATTTTAGTGGTTGCACAGACCACAGGAAATGAAGCAATAGGGATTTTTACAATACCTCCAATGCACTGAGATCTGTAGGGTCTCACAGCCCCATAGAGCTCTTTAACTAAGAGCATATCCATTGAGTCTCACTACTCCCACAATGCTTAATTGTTTTTCAGGGATTGCTTAATTATCTACCAGTCTTTCCTCAATAATTATGACCTAGGTCACTGTCCACTTTGTACAGAAGGAAACTGGGGTACTTGTGAAGTTACAGGATCTCAGTCAAGGTCACGGGGAAAGAAAATGCCTTGTCTCATGCACCTGGCTACATGTATTGTTTAGTTGTATAGACCAATCCAAAGGCATTTAATAGACATCAAGCAGCTGATGTCTACAGGAGCAGTGGACAGAGCATTGGCACCAGAGTCAGGAAGACCTGACTTCAAATCTGACCTGAGACATTTACTAGCTGTGTGACCTTGGGCAGGTCACCTAATTTTTGTTTGCCTCAGTTCCTTCATCTGTTAAATGGGAATAAAAGAAAATACCTATCAAGGTCATTGTAAGGATAAAATGAGATAATATTTGTAAAGCCATACTAGCCAACCTGGGCCCTGTTCCCTGCAGGTTTGTGAACAAGAGCCCACTTACTGACACTTGTTACTGTCAGGTTTTATCTTATCACTCAAGCCACAGGAAACAGAAGAAGCAAAAGAGATGTATAGGGTCATGGCTAATGTCTAATGTCATAAAAGATAAGTTACAGGGCCTGGGACATGGTAGGTACTCAACAAAGGCTTATTCAATGATTGAATTAAAGATGACTATGAGGGGTATCTCTTGGGAAGTGCCAGACCTATTATAGGAGGGTAAAAGGTTTGGTAAGGTCACGCTATATACAGCAAGAGTTCTTAGCCATTTTTTCTGTCATGGACCTTTTTGGTTGACACTTTTTGTCTTGCCACTGGATTTTGCTGATTCTGGAAGAGAGAGTGATACTGACGACTTTGGACAGCTCTGCCTCATGTGCAAGTCAAGACATCACTCTCATGATGTCATTGGTCCTCTTTGAGAATGAAAGACAAACAAGCCTGGATAGAAATAGTTGGGTAAAGTCTTAAGAGTTGTACAAGAGTAATTTAGTCTGACTCCTATTATTAAACAATGAGAAACTTGACATATCTTTCTGGCTAATCAACCATCCAACTCAAGGCACCTTTAATGGTCTCTATAGCATCTTGTCATCTCCTTACAGTTTACCTTAGAGTGATAAGATATGATGGTAGCAGCTTGGATAAAGTTCTTATCCATATTCTCTTCAAATGCTACTGATAAATGCATACCCACAGTTGGAAATAATAATGTACTGTGTGTTGCAGACTATGGGTATAGAGCTATTGTTGCAATAGAAAAGGTCTGAGATAACCCTGGAGCAAGTCAATCAATTATGAGAAGTCATCATGAGCAAGAAATTTTTTCCTTGCAACAGTTAGTTGCAAAACTAACATGAATGAATGAAAGAGTAAATGAATGAGGCATGTATTAAGTGTTTACTGTATTCCAGAGCATGATGTTATTCCTCATGTTTTAGAGTCTTTATCAAGATTTCTTGGTTCCTTTCCACGGAAAAGTACGGGCAGTGCCTTTGGCAGTTCATGCTGGGTCCCTGAAGATGTGCTGTTTTCTCATAGGTCTGTCAATAGCAAGATCAAATCCAGGTCTCTATAGTTCCTAGACAATGTTTTCATGTAAATAATTCCTGAACAGGCTATCAATTGTGTGGTGAAAATAACTGGATAACTACTTTATGGAATAATGAGATACTTTCCCTATAAAGGGATCCTTTAGGAGCACATAACCCAGATTGACTACTTATGAATGACTTGAATTATTCAATTGATTTTTCTGCCAGCCACTCATTCCATACCACTTTAGGATGCTGACTTAATTAGGATTTTGTACAATTTGATCTGGCTAAAGAGGTAGATCAGAGCTTTTTATATCAGCCTTTTAGGGGAAGAAGCATAGCATGATCTGAGATCTGTTGGGAGAGGGGTCAGGATTCTTAAGACATGACCATTCAATTATCTTTCATCCTTGTAGATAAGTGGATAGCATAAAATCATACAATGTCAGTCACTGACAACTGATTAGAAGGCCCAAATACTGACAAGGAAGATATACAACACAATAATGTAATGAAGAGTATAGCCTTATCCTTAGAAGAGGGGAAGGGGGACAGGATTGCAGATGAGAGGCAGAAACCCAGTCAAATTCTTCCAACATTCTCCTCCAAACAACTTTAAAATAACTCCTCAAATCAAATTTTGGAGTAGCAGAGTCAATGAAAGGTAAAAGCAAGACATTTTTCCAGCCTAAGATACCTTAGGAAAGGTATCTGTGACACCAGGATGGGAGTCTGACCTAGAGCATAGCAGTAGTACCAGTATTGGACCTTGGAGGCCCCTTGGACAGCAGCAGCAATAACAAAAACAGCATCAGGAGCTCTCAGACCAGAGACAATAAGGCGGTTGGACAGCTAGTCAAAAAGAGATTACAGGAGACCCTATGCCAGCACTAGGTGCAGCTGGCACCGACTGGCAACACTATTGCCCATATGCAGTTCTGGATCACAGTTCTAGGGTGGAGAAGAGCACTTACGTTTAGTCACAAGGAAACAGGGACCCTAGTTGCCATTCCAAAGGGAAAAGGATCGCTAGGACCTACAGCTGTAGAAGAACAAGGGACCTGGTCACAGTTCCAGGGCTAAAAGAAGCACAAGTGCTTTCAACTACAGGGAAGCAGGGACCATTCCTGAGTAAAGAACAGAGTGCAGACTAAAAGAGCAGTGACAACCTTGGAAGCACAAAAGTGGTAGACCCCTAGAACTAGTTCTGAAAACAACAGCACAAAAAAGATGAAGCTTGGGACAACGCATCCCTACCTTCAGATGAACTCAGGTCAATTTTAACATAAAGTTCAAAGTCAAAAAATAGGGTGAAAAAATGAACAAACCACAAAAAATAACTGGAATATAAAAAGTTGCTACAGTGGCAGGGAAGACCAAGACATAAACTCAGAAGACAAGAATGTGAAAACAGCTACAAGCAAAGCCCCCAAAAATGTTAATTGGACCCAAACTCAATAAGAATTCTTGGAAAAGTTAAAGGAAGAGATAAGTGGTAGGAAAAAATGGAGAAAAGAAATGAGAGTGATACAAGAAAAATTATGAAAAGAGAAATAACAACTTATTGAAAAAGAGATATGCAAACAAAAAAATACTCAAGAAAATAATACCTTAAAAAAAAACAGAACTGGCCTAATGGATAAAAAGGAACCAAAATTCAATGAAGAAAAAGAACTCTTGAAAAAGAAATGAACAAATGGAAAAAGAGGCACAAAAGCTCACTGTAGCAAATAATTCCTTCAAAACTAGAATTGGGCAAGTGTAAGCCAATGCCTTGATGAGACATCAAGAAACAATAAAATAAAGTCAAAAGAATGAAAAATAGAAGAAAATGCGAAATATAAGAAAAACAACTGACCTGGAAAATAGATCAAGGAGAGATAATTACAGAATTATGGTACTGCCTGAAAGCCATGATCAAAAGAAAGTATCTAGATATCTTTCAAGAAATTATAAAGGAAAACTGCCCCAATATTTTATAGCCAGAGGGCAAAATAGAAATTGAAAGAATCTACAATTTCCTCCTGAAAGAAATCCCAAAATGAAAACCCCCTAAGAATATTGTAGTCAAATACCAAAGCTCCCAGGTCAAGGAGAAAATATTGCAAGCAACCAGAAAGAAACCATTCAAATATTGCGAAGTCATACTCAGGATCACACAAGATTTAACAGCTTCCATGTTAAAAGAGTAGAGAACTTAGAATATGATATTCTGGAAGGCAGAGGATCTAGGATTTCAATGGAGACTAATTTATCCAAAGAAAACAATTTTTCAGGAGGAAAAAATAGATATTTAATAAAACAAAGGACTTTCAGCTATTCCTGATGAAAAAACTAGAGATGAATAGAAAATTTCACCAAAAATAGCACTCAAGTGAAATATTAAAAGGTAAACATGAAAGAGAAAGCATAAGGCACTCAATAAGGTCAAACCATTTCTATTCCCATATGGGAATATGATACATGTAACTCCTAAGAACTTTGTCATCATTAGAGCAGTTAGAAGAAGTCTGCATAGACAAAGGGCAGTGAATGTGAGACAATTATGTAGGGATGATTTCAAAAAATAAATGAAGGGGAGCAAAAGAGGGAGAAGGCGAAAGGGAAAGATACAATGGGGAAAATTTTCTCACATAAGCAGACAGGCAAGAAAGAGCTTTTATAGCAGAAGGGGAAATGGGGAGGGTGTAGTAGGCAATGCTTAAATTTTACTCATTAAAATTGGTTCAAAGAGGGAGGAATAAATAGATACAGAAATGTAGATAACTATGTTTATATCTATATATCTATACACACATACACACACACACATGCACTCAATTGGGTGTAGAAATCTATCTTACCCAATAATTAAATATGGGGGGAGGGGATAAGAGATATGGAGAGGTGGATAATAAAAGGGAAGATGAATTAAGGGAAGCAGGGATCGGAGGTGAAATAGATTTTTGAGGACAGACAGAGTAAAAAGAGAGAGAAAAGGATAAAAAGAAGAAAATAGGATAGAGGGAAATATAATGTTGATAATCATTAATTTGAACATGAATGGTATGAACAAATCCATAAAATGGAAATGGATAGCAGAATGGATTAGAAACAAAATCGAACAATATGTTGCTTACAAGAAACACACTTGAAACAGAAAGACACACAAAATAAAGGGCTAGCACAGACTCTATTAGATATCATCTGAAATAAATTTTAAAAGGGTAGCAATCATGATTTCAGATGAAAAGAAGCAAAAATAGACCTAATCAAAAGAAATAATCAGGGAAACTATGCTTTGCTAAAAAGGTACCACTAGACAATTAGGTGATATTTTAGAAATTTCAGCATTTCTCTGATAAAGACTTTATTTCTCAAGTATATAGGGAACTAAGTCAAATTCATAAAAATAAGAACTAGTCTCCAATTGATATAATGGCAATTGGGTGGTGCAGTGATAGAGTACTGGGCTTGAAATCAGGAAGACATTTTCACAAGTGCCTCACATGACTGCTAGCTGTGGGACCCAAGACAAGTCATTTAACCCTATTTTCCTCTGTTCCTCATTTGTAAAAATGAGCTCGAGAAGAAAATTGCAAACCACTCCAGTATCTTTGCCAAGAAAATGAGGTCACAAAGAGTTGAACATGACTAAAACTGACTGAACAACAACCCAATTGATAAATGGTCAAAGGATATGAGCAGGCAGTTTTCAAAAGAGGAAATTAAAGTTATCTATAGTCACGTGAAAAAAAATGCTCTAAATCATTACTGTTTAGAGAAAGGCAGGTTAAAACAATTCTGAAGTACCATCACACACCTATTATAAATGACAAATGCTGGAGGGGATGAGGGAAAATAAGTACATCAATAAACTGGTAGTAGAGTAGCAAACTGGTCCAATCATTCTGGAGAAATTTGGAATGGAGCCCTAAGAGCTAAAAAGCTGTGCATACTTTTGATCCAACAATACCACCACTAGATATGTAGCCCAAACAGATCAAAGACAAAAGGAAAGGACCCATGTATACTAAAATATTTGCAGCAGCTCTTTTTGTGGTGCCTAAAAATTGGAAATTAAGGGTATACCCATCAGCTGGGAAATGACTCACCAAGTTGTGGCATGATTGCACAATAAGAAATGACAAGAAGGGTGGTTAAAAAAAATGTGACAAGACCTATATGAACTGATGCAAAGTGAAGTGAGAACTGGGAGATCATTGTGTGAAGTAACAGTGATGGTGTATGATGATCAACTGTGAGAAACTTGGCTATTCTGATTGTACAGGACTCATGATAAAAAAAAAAATGCTATTCACCCCAAGAGAAAGAACTGATGACCTCTGAGTGCAAATTGAAATATAGTTTTCTTTCTTTATTTCTTGTGTGGTATGTATAATATAGAAATGTTTCACATGATTTGACATGTATAATTGATATCATTTTGCTTACATTTTCAGTGGGTGGAGGAGGTGTAGATGGGAGGGAAAGAATTTAGAACTCAAAACTTAAAAAGAAAAAAATTTTAAACATAAATAAATAATATTTTAGAAAGAATGAAAGAAAAAAGGAAGGAAGGAAGGAAGGAAGGAAGGAAGGAAGGAAGGAAGGAAGGAAGGAAGGAAGGAAGGAAGGAAGGAAGGAAGGAAGGAAGGAAGGAAGGAGAGAAGAAAAAGTCTCCAAAAAGAGTGGAATCAAGACCAACTTTTAATAGCACAGCCATAGCAATGGTTGAAGACCTAAGGTGATAATATAATAACATGTCTTTTTTGTCAATGGGAGCATAGCTTCATTTTATAGACAACAGTACTTTGAGTCACAAGTGGTCAGTGTCTCAGTGCCATTTGGCATTTTGTGGATAGGAACAAAAAAAAATCCAACACCGCAGAGAGGACATGACAGTGGCCATAAACTATAGCTTATATGCATTTAAGACTCAGAAGTCAGTAGCTGCCTGGTACTCTACGGATCTTCTTCATGCTGGTGAATAAACTACCATAAAATATTCCTTTCCATAGGCACAATGAATAGAGTGCTGAGTCTGAAGTTAAGAACACAGGAGATCAAATTCAGCCTCAGACATTTACTGCCTGTGTGACCCTGGGCAAGTCACTTAACCTCTGTTTGCCTCAGGTTCCTGAAATGTAAAATAGAGATAATGATAGCACCTACCTTCCGGGGTTGTTGTAAAGATCAAATGAAATAATAATTGCAAAGTGTTGAGCATAGTGCCTGGCACACTGTAGGTACTTAATGAATATTTGTTTCCTTCTTTCCTTTTTACTAAGGAGGAAAGTTGTTCAGCAATAGTAGTCTTGCAGCAAAATCTAGTAAGAATTGAGGATCTACTGGGAAATATGACACACTAAGAGTCACTTATTATTACCATCATTGTTATTAGAAGACATTTATGTTATCACTTTAAAGTTTGGGAAGTTATGTTACATCTATATTATCTCACTTGGTCTTCAGGGCAAGCCTGTGAAGGAAATACTTTTATTATGCCCTTTACCTTTAGAGATCAGGAAACTGAGTTTAGACAAGATTAAACGACCTACCCATGGTAGCTATAGCTTACTATATATAGCTAGTAAAGATCTAAGACAGGATTCACACTCCAGTCTTTCTGACTGCAAGTCCAGCACTCTGTCCATTAAATCATCTAGCTGCCTCCTCTTGTGTGGGGGAGAATCGCAGAAGCACTGATGGCTACTGAGGCTTAAAAAGGGGCCACTGGACATTTTGACTTCACATTTCCATTTTTCCACTGAGATCACCATAGTGCAAGTCTTCCTGAGATTATTTCTTTTTGACCCTCTGAAATGAGTGTCAGCAAAAATATAACACCACTTCTGGCATCTTGGAAAGCAGGGTCTCCATGAAGTCCGGGAAAATTCCAGGGGCAACAGAAATTCTGAACCAAAGGCATTTAAATCTTGAGCACTTCTTGATGAGTGATGATTGTTTAGGCATCTGCAGCAGAATCATCAACCATCAGTTGTTGACAAGTTTGGGCAAGATCAAGTTCTGCAGAGACCTTCCCACTCCCACCCCCAACAAGAAATGCAAGGGCCAACTGCACAGATGGGTCCCATGTGCCTTATGAAATAAGGAAAGGGTGGAAGCATGAAAATATCCTTGGAATTAGAATCAGAACACCTAGGTTTGAGCATTGACTCTGTCATTTACTTACTAGCTATGTCAACATAGGTCAATTATTTACCCTCTGAGCCTCAGTTTCTTCGTCTATAAAATGGAGATAGGCATAGCACCCATCTCACAGGGTTGTCCTGAAGAGTAATAAAGATAATGTTTCCAAAGCGCTTTGAAAAACTTCAAAGTGTTCAGGTCCACTTCAGACATATATTGCCTATATGATCCTAGGCAAATCACTTAATCTCTCAGTGACCCCAAGCAACTCTCTAAGACTATAATTTGCCCAACACTTGTTTTCCGCATTGGTAGAAGTCACTAGGAACTCCCTAACTCCATGAAATTACAGGTCTTTTTTTAAGTAGAAAATTTTAAAGCCATGTAGTATTAGTTTCATCTGTAAAATGGACTCAACAGTTCATTATTTCTATTTGTAAAATGCATGTCGATAACTGATAATACTGGTGAGAAGTGTTTTTCAACCATCCTATAAATTCATCAAATTTCTCAATTTTAAGTAGACCTGAAACAGTGAGGAAGCATTGCTGTGGCTCATATTTGAACAACAAAGACCCCAGAGGGATGGCATGCTTCTATTTTCATAGAATTTAGTACCAGAAGTAAGCTTGGAAAAGATCTAGCTCAATTCTCCCATTTTACATTTATAGTCAGAAAAGTTTAAGTATTTTTATTGATTTTTATTATGTCAAAATACATTACAACTGGGAATTTCACCCATCTCATACTTCTGGTGATCTGTGTGAGTACTGTCGGAACAAGGTTCTGTGATGCATTAGGGGTGTCTATCTCATTGACTAAGAAAGAAGGAAAAAAACTCACAGAAATTCAAGAAGGTAAAGTGATTGGCACTGATATCTTCAGCGGAGCTCAGGGCACAGATTGCGTAGTTCCCAAGGCTGAAGCCTTAGACCGTTTACTTCCTAGAACACTTAATAGGGGACTGCACCATTTTCTGTTATACTTTTAAGAGGAGACAGTCCTTGTCATTGATGTTTTTATTTCCAGCAATAAGAGACCAGCAAATCTTGACCAGGATTGAAGAATTACCGTGGGTAAAACTCCTAGGAAAAACACTGCAGTGTACAACTGGGAAATCACAGGGAATAAAGCTAAAATCAATCAACCACCATATGTTTATTAAGCACCTACTTTATGCCAGGCACTGTACCAGGCACTTGGGTACAAGCAAAAAGAATGAAACAATCCTTAACCACATGGAGCTCTTTTATTGGGGGAGACTGCCCACAGAGAAAGTATGAGGGAATGGAACACACCCTGGACTAAGAGTTAAGAGACTTGGATTTTAATCTTAGTTTGCCTTCACTAGTTAGACAATATTGGGCAAGCTAATTAAGTCCTATGGACATCAAGATCCTCAACAAATGGTTCATTTGGACTAGATAATTTCTGAGTACTTTTCAGGTCTATAGTTTATAATTTTAATTACATTTAATTTTTTTAAATATGTATTCAACTCACTTTCATTTATAAATATATTCTTCCCTCCTCCCCTTCTCTCTCTAGGAAACTGTCTTTTTCATTTATTTTAAATTAATTTTTTTTCAGTTTTCAACAATCACTTCCATAGATCTTAAATTTTCTCTCCCTGAGATGGCATGCAATCTTATATTGCATACGTTCTTATTAAACACATTTTCACCTCAGTCTTGTTACATAGAAGAATTAAAACGAATGGAGAAATCATGAGAAAAATCAAAACAAAACATAACACAAGAGAAAATAGTCTGCTTCATTCTGCATTCCAGTTCCATAGTTCTTTCTCTGCATGTGGAAGGCATTTTGCCTCAAGAGTCTTTTGGGAATGTTTTAGGTTCATGCATTGTTGTGAAGAGCTATGGCTATCAGAAACAGTCCTCACACACTGTGGCTGTTACTATGTATAATGCTCTCCTGGTCCTGGTAATTTCACTCAGCATCAGGTCATAGAAGTCTTTTCAGGCTTTTCTGAAGTCCATCTGTTTGTAATTTCTTATAGCACAATAGTATTCCATTACATTCATATGCCACAACTTGTTCAGCCATTCCCCAATGGATGGGCATTCCCTCGATTTCCAGTTCTTGGCCACCACAAAGAGAGATGCTATAAATATATTTGTACATGTGGGACCTTTTCCCTAAGAAACTATCTCTTATGTAACCAAAAATTTTAAAAGAAAGAAAAGAAAAAAGCAGTTTAGGAAATACGAACACATCAGCATAATCCACACATGCAATGTTCTACATCCATCCTTCCCCACCTCTGCAAAGAAGGGAGAGGGTGCATTTTCATTTCTCTTTTTGAGGGGGCAGGGGGTTAGGTTTGGTTATCCAATTATATTTTGAAGCTTATTGTCCATTTTCCAAGTCCTTACAAGCTAAGAGAGACAACACTGAGTGAACTTTATTTTTCTTTTAGAATGCAAAGTTGTTGAAGAAAAGGTTTACCATTATTTTTTGCTGTGGCAATACTGCCCTGGTCTTTAGAGCATTCTCAGGTTGCTGTAGTTCCTTGTGCTGTGCTCCAATTAGATTTGGCCCAAAGATATCTCTAGTGAAAAGCAGTTCCGCAAACCCAAATAACCAGGCAACTAAGATACCAAACAATAGTCCTGGGATCCTCTGATTTCTAATTTTAACCCCATCTTTTAAAGAGCAGGTCATTCCTAGAGCCAATGTGGAAGACATCCATATAGGTTTTAATGGTCATCACTGACTTCATCACACAGGAAAATATAATTTCAGAGATTGGTGAGTGAGCTGTGAAGCTTTCTGGGGTCATTCACTTTTATAGCCTTTGGAGAACAGCCTAGTTAAAAACAAATATGGGCCAGAAAATTGTCTGAGCTAACTCTCATGATAACATTGTGAAAATAATGGAACAAGCATAGATTCATATGGAATCAGAAGATCTAGGTTCCAATCTCACTTCTGTCCCTTTCTACCCATGACACCTTGGGGAAATAATGGTGTCCTCCTAGGCTTCATCTTCCTCATCTGTAAATGAATGAGGTGGACCAGATAATCCATAAGATTTCTTCTATCATGAATAAATTTGATTACAGGATAGGCAATTCTTAGTTATTCTCCTTGGACCTGCAATCTAAAAGCCTATTTTCCTGTTGCATATCTACCACTTACTAGGTGTATCACCTTGGGTAAGTCATATAACCAACCCTGCTTGGCCTCACTTCTCTCATCTGTAAGATTTAGATAATCCCTAACAAGCTATGATTCGTTAATATCAGAAGCATTAATAATATTCTTGCTAGACTCATACCCATTATCTAATGTAGAGACAGCTTGGTATAGTGAATAGTGTGTTAACCTTGGAGTCAGGAAGACTTGAGTTCAAATTTTACCTCACATACTTTCCCTTCATCTCTGAGAACCCACTAGCTTCCTTCAAGTCTCAGTTCCATTGCCATCCCTTATATTAGGCCTGTCCTGATCTCCTCAGTTGTTAGGGTCTTCTACAATATTATTTTCATAATAACTTTGTGTAAAAATGAATTGTTATTGAGAGGCAGAGAGATATGATTGATAGAGAGCTGGCCCTGGAGCTTGTAAGAATTCTTAAAGTTAAAATTCTTCCTCTGCTACCTACTAGCTATGTGACCTTGGACAAGTCACTTAGCCTCCAGTGGCCCTAAGCAACTTTCTAAGACATACTATAAGTTACTGAGCAGGTGCAATGGTGGAAAAAGTTCTTCTCCAGAAGTACTCTACACAAATGAAAGCACAAGTCCATTAAATATATGTGATTATATATTTAATATATTATATTTATACATTATAAATCTTATATATTTCTATGTTCATACATACACACATATTTATTTATTCATTTGTTCGTTCTGTCATTTGCTTGTTAGACTCCAGATCTGGCACTCTATTCACTGAAGCTAAGGGAAGCAGTACACAGAGTGCTGGACCTGAGGTCAGGACAACTCATCTTCCTGACTTCAAATCTGGCCTCAGACACTTACTAGCTATGTGACCTTGGGCAAGTCACTTCATCCTGTTTGCCTCAGTTTACTCCTCTGCAAAATGAGTTGTAGAAGGAAATGGTAGAGCACTTTAGTATCTTTGCCAAGAAAATGTCAAGAAAACTCCCAATGGGATCACGAAGAGATGGACCTAACTCAACAACACACACACTTGTATGTCTTTGTATATATATGAATATAGATATATATTATATACATATATAAAATTTTGTATTTTATATTTTCTTATCCATGAATACATTAGTTCTTGCTGGCAGACTGTAATCTTCTTGCATGCTTGGCCCATTGTAGGTGCTTGAGATATGCCTCTTGAAGTGCAGGAAATGTTTTTGGTTTTGTATTTATATCTCCAACAACCTAGCACAGTGCCTAGGACATAGTAGGGCCTTAATCAATGTTTGTTAAATGAATGAGTGAGATAATGTATATAAAGTGCTTTGTACACCTCTCTAGCTGTAAATAAATGCCAGTTATTGTCACCTTCTGTTTGTAATGGTCTCCATCTCACCTTATTTGCTTTAGAGTAGATCTCCAGGAGTGGATTGCTGAGTTGTGAAAACCTTACAGGGCATCTGTTTGTTTTAAGGGAAGGAAACCTTCACACTCCCTGACACTTAGATCTGATAAGGAATACCTGGCTTGGGAACTGCGAGACTAGCTTAGCTTGGTACTTCTCACCAAAGATGTCTTTCTTCAGGATGAGTTTAGCTTCAGCTGTTTCAAATCATATCAGGCAAAGGCCTGATTAAAATCAGATAAGACTCCTTTGACAGACAGAAGGGAGAAAAAAAAATTTCAATTTTGACTACCTCGAGAAACTTTTGAGAGAGGGAGGGAGGGAGGAGAGAGAGAGAGAGAGAGAGAGAGAGAGAGAGAGAGAGAGAGAGAGAGAGAGAGAGAGAGAGAGAGAGAGAGAGAGAGAGAGAGAGAGGGAGAAATTATTTCCTTCTCCTTTCACAAAGGAATTTTGTAACCGCCTTTAGCAAAGCATAGGCTAGGTGCCACAACCATTATTCATTCTATGTGAGGCCTTTCTTATCATCCGGGAAAGGGACCACTCTTAGAAGAGAGTGCTCTAAAAATACGGAGCTTTGGATTACTCTCATAGTTACAGCAGACTGTTTCTATGTTCCGTGTCATCAGAGTACTGACCCGAATCTAGCACATGAACTGTTTCTAATGCTAGGCCACCGGCTCCTGGCTCAAAGGCACATACATATAGTTTGTGTGTGGTGCTGTAGTTTAGGTAGGAGTCTGGGCTGTGTTAGAACCCTAGAGTTGTTCCCACTTTAAACTAAGTGGCTTCTGGGTCAGTCTGTAACCATTCTGCATATCAATGAACCTCTCTGCAAAATGGGCCCACCACTTCTCCCTTTAGGGCATCTCATTCATTAAGGCACTTTAAATGGAAAGCAAATTAAACTCTAAACTTCAAGTGCCATTTCCTCAACCCAGGAGGTCTTCTCCCTCCTTAAAGACCCCTCAGATGTGAATCCACATCAATAGTCAAAATGTCCACCTTCTCTTTCAGGCACCAGCCAAGTTCAATCATTTCAGTGCCCTTCCTCTGATCTATTTACTAATTAGAACTTTGACATTCACTGCAATAGTTTCTTCATTCATTATGCTGGTATTCAAAGTTTCTTATTTGAATTTTATTTGTCCTCCCAACAGGACTAAGAAGATGAGATTTATACATTATAAATATATTTATATGTGTTTCATAGTTATATTTTATATTTTTCTTGTAATCCCCACAATATCTAACATAGGAGGTCCTCAACAAGTAATTTTTGAATGAGTGAATGGAAAAGATTTTCATCTGTGCAACGTGATCCTCAAATAATTAAGTGATGTAAGGTCTTAAAATTGAGATGTTAGTTACAGAATGAAGGCAAGAATTCAGTTCACCTGTCTCCATATAGTGTATGCAGATTTAAAGACAGAAAGGGTCTTAGAAGTTGCGTACTTAAACTCCCTCCAATATTTTATATAAGAAGAAATAGAGATTCAGAGATATTTTGCCCAAAGTCCTAAAGGTAGGAAGTTACAGAAATAGGGTTCATATCTAAATCTTTTGACTCTAATATTACTCAATGTGTGTTTTTTTTTGTTTTTTTTTTTTTTTATTTCTCCCACTAGCTTTCTCACTGGAGTGTAAACATCGCTAGGACAAAATACTTGAGTATTTATTTTGAGAGGTAAAGTAAGCAGTTGTTATTGGTGACCAGAACTCTCATGCCAAAATGAGAAAGGAGCTTTTTTAGTCAATAGCCTCTCCTTTCCAAGAAAGAAAAAATAGCCCTGGACACGATAAATTAGAGTCATGTGATGTGATTGGTCATGGCCTATTGTTGTTCACAGGCAAAAGCCACATACCAAGCATTTCATAAATAGATGGAGGGGAATGAGATATGGCAAGATGTGGAATGCATAAAAGGAATGTGAGGAAGACATGGGTTATGGACAGAAAAACGAAGAGACATAAAATAGATGGCTAGGTTAGTGGACTGGCAGAGGGGCTAGTGGGTGGGGAACTGAAATGAAATTGATTGAGGAAAGAGTCAGAAAAGAATATGAATTTCTCCCTAATGCCAAAGGAAGGAGGTTGAGTGGTTAGGGCTTCCAGTCTGGGAGCACCAGCAATGAAATTACGTGATTCTCTACTGTCAAGCCAATTCTTAGTCTCTAGAATTCTTCTCTACTCAGTTTCATAATACTTGCAAAGGGTAGTCCTCCCTACCTCCCAGAAACCTCCCATATCTTGGGTTTGGGGGAACATAATGATAAAAACCTTTAGTGCTGATAAAAATGATGAAAACACTTATTTAGTTCTCTACAATTGAATCAGAGCTTCCCTCAAACAACCTATAGGGTTAGGCAAATTGAGTAACTGCTATAGTGCCTCCCCTGTAATTTCATAAAATCTATGTTTCTTTAGGGATTGGATTGTTTCATTTTTGTCTTTGTACCCCCAGTACCTAGATACTTCCTAACACACAACAGGCATTTAATAAATGCTTGATTCACAGGGGTAGCTATTCTCTCCACAAATGCAATTTCTTTAACACTGAGTAAAACTTCTAGAGTTGTTATGTAAACAACAAACACCTCAGCCTCACCCCCCCCTCCCCCAGTTCTGATGAGCATATCCAAACTTAGCTGGGCTGGAACTCAAATAACAGCTATCCCTGGGTTCATACTGAAAGTCCAACTTGATAGAATCAGCTTTGAAGAGCTGCATAGTTTTCAAGAGCTGGACAATCTCCATTTGTCCTGATAAATATCTGGCCGCTGGACTTAGATGGCTCTGGAGGAGAAAGTGAGACTGGTGACCTTACACAGCCCTCCCTCACTCAGATCAAAGTCAACTGCAAGTCACCTCAGCATCTCCCTAATGTCTTGGTCCTCTTTGAGAATGATGGACAAACACAACAATAACAGTTTTCAAGAACACCAGGATTGGGCATCAGAGTAAGTTCCTAGAAAAAACAACATGTACAAATAAGAGCATTCTCTTTTGAGAAGGTATTCTCTTTAAAGCAGAGACCAGATGATCATTTGTAAGGTAAGTTATATGGATAATCAATTTGTATATATGTTGTACTACATGTCCGCTGAGGTCCCTCCCAACTCAAATTCCATAATTTCAGTGGTAGTTAAAGAATTATTATGACCATCTTACAGATGAGGAAACTGAGGCTCAGATAACTTAGGTGTCATGTTCAGTCACACAGCAAGTAAATGTGAGATGAAGGACTGACTTTAATTTCAACGATATTTCTAACTTGAAACCACTTTGACCCAATCTGATAGAGAGAAGGGAGAGATTGTATTTTAAATAGAGGAGAGGGAAAAGTAGTCATAAGAGAAGGATTTTGGTTACAGAGAAGCATCAGTTCCAGTCTCAAGGGAAACATTTCTACCACCACCAAACAACTGAAGCACTTACATAGCACGAAAAAATTTGCAAAGCATTTTATAAATATTATTTCATTTTATTCCCACAACAACCCTGAGAAGTAGTACTATTAATATCCCCATTTTTCAGAAGGAGAAACTGAAGCAGACAGTTTCAATGACTTGCCCAGGGCCACACAGCTAGTTTATGTCTGAAACAGGATTTCAACTCGGTTCTTCCTGACTCCAGAACCAGTGCTAAACCATTAATGGAGACAAGATAAAACTCCTTCCCCAACCTGGACCCAATCAATATTCGATTTTCTTCTCCTCATTCAAACAGCTCACAAAATATTCTATTTCTTCCATGAAGACACTTTGACTAAAAACATCTTTGTCTGGCATAGACAGAAAAGCCCCATCCCTACTCTACAGATAGCTTTTTATACACTCAAAATCAATACATTGAATTAAAAATTAACTAGCATAACTTCTTCATTTTACAAAGAGAAAGTGAGTTCAGAAAGGTTGTAACATGTTCATACAGCGACCTTTAATTTTTTTAACTTGAAAATTAAATAATTTAAATATTTGTATTATGGAACATAAAAGAGGATATTTATGAACCTCCCAAAATACCGATTCTACCATTTTAGTATTTCTCGCATTCCCCTGCCCCCATTTTCCACTTCCACTATAGCTACTCAAGCTTAGGCCCTCGTTGTCCACAAGAGGCTATTGTAGTAGCCTCCTAACTGTTCTTCCTGCCTCTATATCTCCCTTCTCCAATTGTTTTTTCACTCTGGTATGCTTGAGTAATCTTCTTGAAGCACTTTTCTAATCACTTGTCTATTCAAAAATTCTCAGCATGTATTCATTAAAGAAGAAACTCCAGATCCTGGTCTGCAAGGTCCTGTACTATCTAGCTCCAGCCTTCTCTTATACTCCTCCCCTTCTGAGATCTAGCCAAACTGGACTGTTTGCTTTCTCTTCCTCATTTGAGTCTTGCTTTCTCCCATATCATTACATTTATACTCACTCTCTTACACCCCTCTTCCTCCATACCTGCAATCAACTTTTCACTGTCTCGTAAGATTAAACAGAACTTTAGAGATCAAGCTCAACCCCCTCCTTTTATAGAAGATGAAACTGAGACACAGTGAATTTAAGCATTTGCCCAGGGTCACACAGCTAGTGTCTGAGTTGGGGTCTAGGTTTTCCTGACTCCAGGTTTGCTTCCTACGGACTTATACCCTGCTTCTTCCACCTATTTAAGTTGCTCCCTTTTAAGTAGCACCTGGGTGCCACTTCTTTCTTCCAAGAAGATTTCCCTATTCCACATCCCCACCCCTCCAATCCCCACCTCTTCAACCCCAACCCCATTCTCGCAAAAGGTGAAAGTGTTCTCTCTCCCTCAGTTTTCTTATAGCTCTTTGCCTCAACCTCTTTCTTGGTTTGCATTTAACACACTCTCTTTTGTGTCGTGGTTATTTGTGTACAAGTCTCTCAACCCCCACTAAATTATAAACTTCTCCAAAGCAAGATCTGCATCATATCTAACACAGTATCCTAAGTGCTTCAGCACAGGACCTGACACCTGGCACACAGTAGACACATAGTCACAAAGATTGGATGTATTACTCTAGAAGTAATAATGCAGAATACAAATGTTCTCCAATCAAAAGGTGCATTAGCCAGAGATCTCAGAATCAGCAAGTATTCGGATCACAGGAGCATAAATTTAGTGCAGAATGGCTCCTCTGTAGACCATCATTCTAGTATATCCCTCTTATTTTTACAGAGGAAGACCCAGTAATGGGAAAGGACTTCCCCAAGGTCATCCAGATGATAAGGATCGGAGTTGAAACTGGAGTTAGCTCCCGCCTTTGAATCCAAGTCCCATGGTATTTCTGCTTGTGGGAACTTTAAACTTTGAGCCCTGAAATTGTTATTCTTTATACACAGAGGGTCTTTTTAGTGTAATTTCTACCCCCAGATAATGAAGGAATTAATTAATTGATGTATTCATGTAATCAATTATTAAAATCATGCCACTTGCTCTGAGAGATTTCAAGAGGCGTGGACAATGCTTGAGGTGACGAAAAGGGGGAGATGAGAACTCACAGATCTATTATCGCTTCAACAGTCCCGCAGGCAGAAAACTTATTCCAGACCCAGGTGGGCAATCAGTTCTAATCCCAAACCCAAGGATTCAACTCAGATTTCCTGCTCACCCTAACCCCCTCCCCATCCCCAGTCTAAGAGCTCATTTTCCAGGCAGATGGTGGCTATTCCCACGTTTGGGGCTTTAATCAGCAGACGGTTATTGAAACTTCACTTGTCCACCCCCACCTCACCCCCTTTCTTGAATCTTGGAAAATCTCGGAGAACTTTCCCCAGTGCTAAAAATTCTGAGCAGAGAAGGGGCCAAGATACTCAAGGCCAGTGTCGGGGGAAGACCCGACCAGAAGGGAGAGAGGACAGTGCAGAGAAGAGCCTCCCTCCCCTTCAGCTTACTTCCCCCACCTGATGAGGAAAGGAAAGGGGGAGAGAGAGGGCCGGGAAGGGGGAGAGGGAAAGAGTGGGAGAGTGCTCACTGGGACACATCACTTTAAGCCTAAGGTACAAAGACCCCGATTGTGCAACGTGCACTCCCCTAACAAAAGTAGTCCATGCAACCTCCCTATACATGGCAGAGCGCATTTTCTGAGAATCAATCAAGCCCCCTCATTCAGCTGCAGCCCAATCGCATTGTCTGGCCCTTCCTCTAGAAGCCGATTTCTGCCAGGTAGAAAATTAAGTTTCCTTTCCTCTGCTTTCAGACACAATGCTCCAGCATCTCTGGGCTGTTGTTCTGTGTGGGAAACCGACTTCCTGTCTCAATAAACAAGCACACACAGGCTTTTCTGGACACATAATGGGGCCTTTTTTATTTTATACAAAAATCATTCCACACTTAACACATCAATGAAGCCACTTAAGCTCTACTGCATCTGAATTAAAGGGGAATTGTGTGATCAAAGAGTGTGAAAAGAACCACACATGGCGTTCCTCAGACACTTTACTTTTGTTACATTTGATACACAACAAACCCAATAAATATGCTTATCCCAGGAGCTAGTTTCATTATCTTCTCCGCTTATGGATGGTAAAAAGTATTCCCGCCTTCCCCTGCTCCCCCAGCACCGCCACGTTTTCACCCAGATGATTTTGGTGAAGGAATGAAAAATATCGGTATGTCCTGAGGGCAGAGGAAAAATAATTTCCTCTGCCGGTTCTGTTCTTGTTTCACTAGAGTGGTGTATGTGTGTGTGTGTGTGTGTGTGTGTGTGTATACTAGAGTGGTGTTGTATATTTGTGTGTGTGTGTGTGTAATGTATACGTATATACATTACACACACACACACACATTATACAGTGACATGGGAGTTTTCCCCCTTACCCACTCATAGAATTAAAAGGAAAAGAAAGACTTGATGAAAATTATTTATTGCTCAGAAATGAATAGGTGAATAGGATATCCTATAATCCTTTTATAACTCTATGTTATTAACCTAGCTTCTGTGAAAGTTATAAGGTATTTAACATTCACTCCTCTTTTCTTAAACATCCAGCATTCTAGAGCGATTTGAAAATTCCTAGAGCGAGCATCTACAGCTCCACCGAGGCACTGAAATATATTTTATGAATGATAACGCAGCCTGTGCAAAATACTGCCTTTCGAAAAGTTGCATAAAATACGATGAAGCTGGAGAGGCATGTTCTTCGAATTGGAGTCTACTTGAACACATCATTATTGTTGTAATGCGAATAATCCAATCAACATTAAGCGTGATCCTTCAAGTAGGGTTTATGAAGATGGAATGAAGAGGAGAACTGTTGGGGACAATTACCCAAATAATTCAGGTAAAAAGCTTGCTTTAGAAAACGAAGGCGTTTGAGACCTGAGTAGCTGTCTGGATGAGATGTTTGCATCAATCGGTTCCCTGGATTCAGCCGGCAGTTCACTTGGCCTGCCTGTGAAGGCACACAGGCTGTCTACATAGCTGCTAACATTAAGATGAAAAGAGCAATCTAGTCAGTCGCCACCCTGTTTCCTTACACTGGGATGTTCGACATCATAAGAACCATTTAGCTGATAGACTGAAGGGTTCTGGCGTCTTCCAGATGTTTCAGTGTCCTGTCGACAGTTATAAACGCTGAGGGACAGACTGTGTTGTGTAAGCAAAAGCCCCTTCCCCTTCCCTGAAAATACAATATTGGTGATGGTATCGCTAATAACAGTTCAGTTTATATACAGTTATTGAGATCAGATGACCATCTGGTTTCTGCTATTGCTTGTGTCTGAAATGCGTTGTCTAACTTAGCATGCAAACCCTTGTCTAGGGATTGCTTTCTGTTCCACAGAAGAATGAGCTCAATAAATAACCATAAAACATAACATATTGATACAGTTGTACATTCCCTTCTTGATTACTTCTGTGTGTATGTGTGTGTGCGCACACGTGTGCACATGCATGCTTACAGTGGTCAGCACAGATGCTATTTCTTCCCAATCTGGCTTTCTCTGTGGAAAAATAAGCCACACAAAGCTTTTTCTTTTACTAATCTTTCTCTAGGTTTCATGTCATCTTCCACTGACACACACATAAAACAATGATTTTCATTTTGCTTTTGAAAGATGTGTGGAGAGTCTCTATTCTTGAATTGCATTTGGGACTGACTTGCTCTTGGATTGTGCCACTGTATTTGATATTTTGATTCAAATGCAGTCTAAGGCGAGATTTTTCTCTGCAGCCTGACAAAATTTGGGAATAATGAGGAAGAAGTTTTCAAGCCATTGTGTACTAATGAATATGTGAACTTAATACAACAGAGAAGAGCCACATGTGTATTGGTCACAAGGAATAGAAATAAGTGGACAGCCAAAAGAAATCCATAATTGATCATGGGTCAGTTTGATGTGATGTGTGGCTCACTGTGCTCTTATTACAGCTCCCTCCTCTTTTTCAAAAAAGTAAATTATACCCTTGGTTAGATTTGCTAAGACCTTGAAGAGAATTAGATAGCCTAAGCAAGCTGGGGGAAGGGAGGTTAGAGAAAAAGAGATCAGTAGAAGTTTCTTGATGTTTCAGTCAATTAGATTCTTTAGTTGTACTCTACAGTGGTATGTAGGTTTGAAGCTGGGTCCTTTGCCTTCCCTGGACTAGATGACCCTGACCTCTGGTATTCTTGAACATGGCTTAACAACTTGAATTCTGATCTTGACTTTCTCTCCATTATTATGTTTTGTTCTGCCAGTTTTACTCCAGATCTCAATCTCTATTTATATATTTTTTATTTTTCATATTTTTTTTAGTTTTCAGCATTTTAATAAGATTTTGAGTTTCAAATTTTTTTCTTCCCCTTCCCAAAACAGGATATACTATACATTCACAATCATATTAAACATATTTCCACATTATTCATGTTGTGAAAGAAGAATCAGAACAAAAGGGAAAAGCCACAAGAAAGAAAAAGCAAAAAAAAAAAAAAAAGTGAAAATAGTGTGCTTTTGTCTGCATTCAGACTCCATAATTCTTTCTCTGGTTGTGGATAGCATTTTCCATCACGACCCTTTTGGAATTGTCTTCAATCATTGTACTGTTGGAAAGAGACAAATCTACCAAAATTGATTATCACACAAGGTAATTACTGTGTGCAATGTTCTCCTGGTTCTACTAACTTCACTCAGCATCAGAACATATATGTCTTTCCAGATTTTTCCTGAAATCCACCTGTTCATTTCTTATAGCATAATAGTATTCCATTACAATCGTATACCACAACTTGTTCAGTCATTCCCCAGTTGATGAGCCTTCCTTCAATTTCCAATTCTTGGCCCCCACAAAAAGAGCTGCTAAAAATATTTTTGTACATGTGGGTCCTTTTTCCCATTTTTATGATCTCTTTGGGATACAGACCAAGTAGTGGTATTTCTGGGTCAAAGGTTATGCGCAATTTTATAGTAATTGGGGTACAGTTCCAAACTGCTCTCCAGAATAGTTGGATCAGTTCACAACTCCACCGACAATGCATTAGTTTTCCAATTCTCATACATCTTCTCCAACGTTTATTATTTCCCTGTTTTGTCATAATTTCCAGTCTGATAGGTGTGATGTAATACCTCAGAATTACTTTAATTTGTGTTTTTCTAATCAAGTGTTACTCTCTCTTTTTACAATTCTCAATATAAATGATCTCAATTCTTGACGTTTTCTCATTATTTATCCTTTTTGACTTGCATTGACACTATTGGGCATCCTCTCCTTCTGGATACTCTCTGGGTATGCTCTGGGTTTTTATGAGCCTGGTCTTTCTCAGTTCTCTGATCCTTCTTAGTCTCCTTTGCTGTAACAAAGGATTCATATCATGCCTTTTCATTGATGGTATGCAGATGACCTGGTTCCCTTTCTCTTCTCTTTCTGTACTCTATCTCTGGATAAACTTATTGGTGTGCATAGGTTTGATTTTTTAATTGACCTTTTTTCAATTAATAAGAATTTCCTTTTCTCTCCCGCCTAGCTCTCTCCACTTCTGAAACAAACAAATGAAAACGGAATGACAGAAGTTTGCAACACTGTGCTTTAGTCAAGCAAAGCAAATTCCCATATTGGTCACGTCCAAAGATGAATGTCTCATTCTAAGTGTTTAGTTCATCATCTCTCTGTCAAGAAGCAACTTTTTTTTTGTCATCAGCACACTAGAATCATAATTGTTTATTACATCAGAGTTAAATTTTTCAACGTTGTTTATCTTTGACAACGTTGTTGTTACAGTATAAATTGTTTTCCTCATTCTGCTTACTTCACTCAACATCAGCTCAAACAAATCTCAGATTTCTCTGAAATAATTTGGGGATGTTAGAGGTGTTTTCTACAAGATCTAGGATAAGTCAAGGATGCCCCATTTTTACCACTATTTGATATAGTGTCAGAAAAGCTAGCTCTAAGATAAAGAAAAGAATGAAAAGGAATTAACATACACAAAGAAGAAATATAATTATCATGTTTGGGCAAATAATATGAATATTTATTTAGAGAATCCTGAAGATTCAAAATAGAGGGGAAAGGGCTAAGAGAAGGGAGAGGTGTGATAGAAGGGAGGGCAAATTGGGGGAAGGGGTAGTCAGAATGCATGATCTCTCAGGGTGGGCAGAGGGGAGAGATGGGGAGAAAATTTGGAACTCAAAATCTTGTGGAAATGAATGTTGAAAATTAAAAATTAATTAATTAATTATACAAAAAAGAATCCTAAAGATTCAACTAAAAATTAATTGAAAGTGTGACTTCAGCAAAGTAGTAGGATATAAAATAAATCCACAGAAATCATTAATATTTCTGTACATCACCAATAAAACCCAACAGGAAAATAGAAAGAGAAAAAAATCTAAAATAACTATAGACTATATGAAATACTTTAGAGTCCACCTCATAAGAAATACATAAGAATTATATGAATACAGCTAAGACACTCTTTTACAAATATCAAGACAGATTTAAATAATTGGTGAGATACTATTTACTGAGGAGTAGGTTGAATCAATATCATATATTGACAATGTTGCCTAAAATAATTTACTTATTTAGTGCCATAGCAGTCAAACTGCCAAATGTTTAGTTAATAGAATTAGAAAAAAATGATAATAAAATTCATCTGGAGGAACAAAAGATCAAGAATATCAATTTTATTTTAAAAAGTGAAAAGAAAGGCAATCTAGCATTCCCAGTTCTCAAACTCTACCACAGTGCAGTAATCATCAAAATGATTTGAAAAAGACTAAAATATAGAATGGAATCAATGGGCAGATTAAGCATACAATGATCAGAAGCAAATTAACTTAGTAATCTATTATTTAATAAACCTAAAGACCCTAGGTTCTTGGACAAGAACTCATTATTCAACAAAATTATTGGAAAAAAAACAAACTGAAAAATTATCTGGCAGATATTAGGTTTAGACCAACACCTCAGTAAATAAACTGTTCAAACCTTTTGACTCAGAAATTGCATTACTAAACCTATACCTTAAAGAGATCAAAGAAAGAGAAAAAGTATTCATATATGCAGAATTATTTGTAGCAGCTTTTTGTGAAGTCAAAGACCTGAAAACTAAGGAATGCCCATCAATTGGGGAATAGCTGAACAAATTTTGTTATATAAATGCAATGTAATGCTATTGTATCATAAGAAATCACATGACTTTAATGATCATATCTGTCGGTTACATTTTATCATTTCAGATCTTGATACTCGGTCTTGGTCTCTCTTCTGAGGTCTAATCTTCATGTCACCACTGTCTATTGGATATTTACAACTGGGAGTCTCTCAGGTCATTCAAACTCAAATTATCTAAAATAACTCATAGTCCTTTCCCCAAAACTCAATCCTCTTCTGAACTGTGCTTTTTCTGTTATTGGTATCACCATATTTCCTATCACTCAGATTTACAACTATCATTAATTTCTCCTCAATTTTTTACTCTTTCTCACACCACATTTCCAGTGAGCTGCCAAACCTTGTCATTTCTACCTTCTCAATATCTCTTACATCCATTACCTTCTCTTTGACTCATACAGCCACTGCCCCATTTCAGGGATTCATCACCTCTTAATTAGACAACTGCAATAGCCTCTTAATCAGTCTCCCTGATTCATTTCTCCCCAATAAAATCCTTTTATTCATATATCTGCCAAAGTCTGACCATTTTGCTCCCTTAATTCTACAAATTTTGGTGGGTCTCTATTATTTTAAGAATCAAATATAATCAACTCTTTTATTTGGCATAACCTCAACCTGCCTTTCCAACCTTATTCCATATTACTCACTTTATGTAACCAAAGCCAAACTTGCTTTCTCAGCATTCCTTACATACAATGAAGGAATATTGCCTTCATGCCTCTTAATTCCAGTGTCTTTCCTCTGTTAATTATTTCCTATTTATCTTGTATATAGTTTGTTTTGTATATATTTGGCCGCATGTGGTCTTCCCCACTAGACTGTAATCTCCTTGAGGGCAGGGATAGTCTTTTGTCTATTTTTGTATCCCTAGCACTTACCATTATGTCTGGCATATAGTAGGTGCTCAACAAATGTTTATCAAATTGATTTGAATGCTCTACCTCTTGATCCCCCAAGCTGTTACTCTCCCCCAAATAACCTTGTATGTAGTTTGTAAATACCTATTTATATAGGGATATCATAAGTTCCTTCAGAGCTGGATCATTTTATCTCCAGCATCTAGCCCAGTGTTTAGCACAAAGTCGGTGCTTAAGGTGTGTTTGTTGACTAACTGGTCAAAGATTTGGTTTTGTTGTTCTTTTTTAAAAAATTTCAATTAATTCATTTTTAGATTAGAACATTCAGTTCCACAAGCTTTTGAGTTTTGAATTTTCTCCCCACCTCCCTTGCCCACTCCCAAGATGGCATGTAATCTGATATAGGCTCTCTCTCTCTCTCTCTCTCTCTCTCTCTCTCTCTCCATATATATATATGTATGTATATATGTATATATGTGTACATATGTACATATATGTATATATGTGTATATGTATATGTGTACATATGTGTGTGTATATATACACACACATTCATATTAAACATATTATCACATTAATCGTGTTGTAAAGAAGAATTATAGCCAATGGAATGAACCATGAGAAAGAATAAATAAAAACAAAACAAGAAGGAGAGAGAGCAAATAGTACGCTTCATCTGGATGTAGAGGCCATAATTATTTCTCTGGATATGGAAAGCATTTTCTATCATGAACCTTTTGGAATTATCTTAGGTCCTTGCATAGCTGAGAAGAGCCAAGTCCATCCAAGTCAGTCATCACACGATGTGACTGTTACTGTGTACAATGTTCTCCTGGTTCTGCTCCTTTCACTCAGCATCAGTTCATATAAGTCTTTCCAGGCTTTTCTGAAGTCTGCCTGCTCTTCATTTCTTATAGCACAAAACTATTCCATTACATTCACATACCACAACTTGCTCAGTCATTCCTCAGTTGGTGGGCATCTCCTCAATTTCTAGCTCTTGGCCACCACAAAAACAAAAAGAGCTACTATAAATATTTTTGTACATGTGGGTTGTTTTGGTGTTCTTGATCCCAAACTAGATGCCACGGTGACTTGGCTAGTAGTGTTCAAACATTACAATTGGATATAAAGAGCACTGAAACAACCAGGAAAACCAGGTTTACTTAATCAAGTGACTTACTCTGTGTTTCACTATCCTCATCTGTTCAAATGAGAGGGTTGAATTGGATTTCCAAGCTCCCTTCCAATTTAAGATCCACCACATTCTTTCCTGATTCACGTAGCTTGCTAGTATCTTCCCCATGACCCTGTATCTATTTGTATCTCTCTATGTCTACGTGTAGTTTACCCCCAATAAAAAATGGAAGTTCCCCCAAAGGGCAGGGACTGTTTCAACCTTGTTTTACATACTGTTCCTAGCACAAAGTGAGGTTTTTATAAATACTCCTTCATTGATCAATTGATCCTATGTCAAATGTATCCTTTCAAAAGTGTCCAGATATATTAAAGTACTTCTGAGTATCGTGGCATATATTTAAACAAATGGATGAGGGTGAAACCTCATGGAAATGGTCCTGGTTTACATCACCTACCTTTCTGAAAGTTTAGTGATTATCCAGTGACCCATTCCTTTTACAGTATTTTACCCTTCCTGATATTATTAATCAACAATGAGGGAAAATTTTTTGGGTCCAATTTTCAAAAGCTCTTCAACCTGACAGCTCTGGAATTTCCCAACCAGTTCCCAAATTTCGTGGTGAGAGCTGTCCTCTGTCAAACAAAACTTCCAGATGAGAAAAAGAATTAACAAGAATCCTTCAGTATCTCAGGCATCAAGCATACTCTTGCAACACGACATTTTGATGAGAGAAGTGTAAATGAATCACAGGCAAATGGATTACATTACCTTCTGGGCACTTGCAGGTTTCAACATGATAAGGGCAAGGATTTGGTAAGTGGTAGCCTCAATTCCTCAAAACTCACCTCATCTAAACATGTCATCCAAGTATTTCTGCAGAGCCCCATCACTTCCCCAGCTTGGCATACATATTTATTTCTAAAGCTGACTAAAACCTTCCTTGGCTTGTCATCACACAATTCTCGGATTTGGGGAAAGTGAGTATGGATTTGGGAATGTGTTTGATGGACCTATAGGCATCTCTCTGAGCTTTAGCATACTAGCCTATCTTTTTTTTTTTTTCATTTCAGAAGGTAAGTACAGAGCAGAGACCAAACTGATGAACCATATCTTCCCCTTATGGGAAGACTTCAAATAAGTTCATGTGCATAAGTGAAAGAAAAAGAGATCATGGAAATAGTAGAATACTACTGTGCATAAGTGAAAGAAAGAGATCATGGAAATAATAGAATATCCACGATAGAAGGGACTGCTGAGTCCACCTAATCCAGTTTACATTGAACCCAAAAAGAAGTTCTCTATTCCAAAAACTGAGCCCTCTACAGAGTTCTTTTTCACTGCTCTGAGAAATGGCAGCAGACCTTTAAATTTTGGTCTTAAAATGGTTTCTGACCTAATATGCTACAGCGGGTCAGTGTGTCATAGTGGAAAGACTACTAGATGTAGAGTCAAAAGACTTTGGTTCAAGTCTCACCTGTCTCATTTACTAGAAATCAGTTCCCTTCTCTGGGCCTCAGTTTCCTCATCTGTACAATGAGTGTTAGAATCTCTAAGGACTCTTCTAATCCTCAGATCCTATCTTCCAAATACTTACCATAGTACACGTAAAGAAGCATCAGAATTGTAACAGTTTGGATGATAGTCCCTAATGTAATTAGCAATAATGTAAGATGTCATTAGTTAATAGTAATAATAAAACAGTTCTAATAGTAATAATAAAGCATCTCTTATTTATATAGTGCTTTATGATCAAAGTAAGGTAATTTACATGCACTATCTCATTTGACCCTCACAACAGTCTGGGGATATAGGTGATGCCATTGTGCAGATGTCAAAACTAGGGCACAGGGAGGTGATATAACTTGTTCAAGATGATATGGTTAAAACAAATGACAGGTTCCAGCACTTGAAGTCATTTGATTTCTATTACTCTATGTGGCCCACAGCTACCTGGTGTGTTGTCAGAACTCCATCAGAGCTATGCTCACCATTCTGTTGCTGAGGGTGAGGGAAAGAGGGCAACAAAGTGGGGAGAGAGACACACACATAGACACAAAGATAGAGACAGAGAGAGATAGTGAGGAGAAAGAGAATACATGGAAGATGAGGAAGACGGAGGAGGAGAAAGAAGAGGAGGAGGAGAGAGAGAGAGAAAGAGAGAGAGAGAGAGAGAGAGAGAGAGAGAGAGAGAGAGAGAGAGAGGAGAGAGAGAGAGAGAGAGAGAGAGGAGAGGAGAGAGAGAGAGAGGCAGAGAGGCAGAGAGAAAGAGAAAGAGAATGAATCTACTACTGAGAGCACAAAATATGGGAAGTTTGGACTCTGGGGTCAATATTATCCATTGCTGAGATGATTCATTCTTTCACTTTAGCCTAATTCCTCTGACTTCTTGCTCCTTAATTTCGTTTTTGACAAAACAAAGCCAGTTTGAATCCTTTACAAAGTGCTTTCTGTCATTTGGGTGAAAGGTACTATGTAAGTACAAGCAGAATTCAAGGATTTTGAGCTGGAGGAACCTGAGAGATCATGATGTTAACAGTTGACTATTTTAGTCTAAATGCCTCATTCTGTTTTGGATGAGAAACTAAGCTCTGGAGATACAAAACGACCTTCCCAGGGTCACAGCAAAATACACAGGTACCAGCAATGGGATTAAATCTGGATCCTCTGACTCCAAATTTGGAGCTCTTTTCTCTGTACCATACTGCCTTTTATTGGGACAGCTAGGTGGTATAGTGGATAGAGTGCCAGTGCAGGAGTCAGGAGGACCTGAGTTTACATCTCACCTCAGACACTTGACATTCACTAGCTGTGTGACCTTGGGCAAGTCATTTAACCCCAATTGCCTCATCCTGGGTCATTTCCAGTCATCCTGATGGATATCTGGTCACTGGATTCAGATGGCTCTGGAGGAGAAGTGAGGCTGGTGACCTACACAGCCCTCCCTCACTCAAAACAAAGTCAAGTGCAAGTCATGTCATCACCTCTCTGACGGCATGGTCTTCTTTAGCAACAAAGGACAAACACACACTGCCTTTTATTAATGCTGCATTTCCATCATATATTCATAATTTTCAGCAAATATCTCTCAAATCTGAATTATTTGAGGGTGTTTTGTTTGGCATCTAATTCCCAATCTACAATTTTATGATTAGCCACAAATATTAGTTATCAATGTAAATTTTACTTTTTTTCTTTTCCTTTCTGTTTCTCCCTCTCCTTCTTTTTCTTTTTTCTTCCACGTTCCCCTTCCTCCTTCTCCCTCCTCTCTTTTATTTTCTTCCTCTCCACCTCTCCTCCTCCTCCCTCCCTTCCTTCCTTTCCCTCCCTCTTAATATCATTTTCTCTTTCTCCCCTCTCCCTTCTGCCCCTCCCTATTCCTCTCTGTCTCTTTCTTTCTTTCTTTCCTTTCCTTATTTCTGTCTGTCCATCTGTCTACATCTGTCTATCTCTCTTTCCCCTTCTTATACTTAATTTAAACAGTATCATTTGTCTTTTAAGCAATTTATAGTCATCTAATTTAGCTTCAACACAATCATGCACTACCAGAGGTGAGGAACCTACAGCTTGGAGGCTACATGTGGCCCCCTAGGTCCTCAAGCGTGGCCCTTTGACTGAATCCAAACTTGATGGAACAAATGCCCTTAATAAAAGAATTTGTTCTGTAAAACTAGAACTCAGTGAAAAGGCCACACTCAATGACCTAGAAGGCCACATGTGGCCTCGAGGTTGCAGGTTCCCCACTGTTTTCTGGTCCCCATTTTGAAGATGAGGACCCCAGAGGACAGCAAAAATCAAGAATTTGTTCAAGTGCTTATAGTGAATTGTTATTAGAACCAGGACTTGAACAGGCAAGCTCTTAGAATCCTGGTGAGAGCTCATACTGCAAGACCACACCTCAGTCTGCAAGTTTCCTTTCTTGCTTTTTTAATAGCTCATCTGGAAGACATTAACAACCTAAATCCAAATATTAGAACTGCAGGTTGTCCTGAGGGAATAGGGGAGGCAAACAGTTTATCCCTGTTCTTTTCCAAACTCATTTCTTCAGGGCTTCAATATGTCTATCTGAGGGTGGGGGGCAGAAAGCAAAAGCTTGCAAAGAGACTCACCAACTTCAGCCATGGGGCGGAGGCTGTTCTTTTCTTCCCTGCCTCTGTAGGACTGAACATGATTTAGGACAAGTAGCAGCATGATGGGGGGCAGGGAAGGTGATTCCTTTTATGCCAGAGTACCTACCCAGGGTCAGAGGAGAGACATGAAGCACCAGAAGCAGGGGTCCTATTGAGAAGAATACCAAGGACCCTGAGAGCCCAGGGATAGATTCAATTCCTCTCTTTTCCCCTCTCTTCCTTAAGTCCCATCTCACGTGATCAAGTGGTAAGAGTACTGAACTTGAATTTAGGAGATCAGACTTGGATGTGTATCCTGTCTTTGGTCCTAACTGGCTTTGTGACCATAGGCGAGTCAGTTATCCTGTCTGAACCTCAGTTTCCTCATCTTTAATGGAGGTCTCATGATATTTGGCTCATACCTTGCAGGGTGGCGGTGAGCAAACCACCTCTAAAATTTAAATCGCTCTGTAAATAAACTGTTATCTTCTCTATCTCAATTTACGTTCAACTTTCTCCCAACATCATCTTCTTTATATTTTTACTCTGTTCTCATTCAACTCTTTAGATCACTTCCTCCCTCTTCCTCCTCCTGCCGTGCCTCACATAATGCCCAAACCAACTTTCCAAGGGGAGAAAATCAATCCCTTTCTTACCACCCCTTCTTCCATTCTCCATCCTTTCCCAAGAGCAAAACAGGCTAAAATTCTTTCTGAGATATAATATTCATGTTTTGGGTCTTTTCTATTACATTTGACACAAATGCATATTGCATGCTACTCTGCCTCTACACCACAGTGAATTAGTTTAAATATATAGAAATAGTCATATTTACTACTACTCATTTTAACACCCAGAAAGCCTAGCCAAGCCCCCTGGTCTCTTGGCACAACTAAGCTGATACATAAACTAAATGTAGTGCAATGGGCCAGTTCTATTTACAATCTCTCTCTAGTTCATTCATTCACTGATTCAATCAGCAAGCATTTACTAATTACTTCAGGTAAATATAACATGGTAACAGGGAGCTATGCGAATAAAAAATGGTAGAATAAGGGGTCTTCAAAAATTTTAAACCATAATTAGGAAAGGAAAGATGAAATCACATACATGCAACAGCTACGGAACAAAAAGTAAGCATCTGGTAATATATCCCAAACTAGACACCACGTCCTGAGAAATTATAAGTGAGGGAGTGACCAAAGTGGGGGGAATTAGTCCGGGAAAATTCCACAGAAGAAATGCATCTTCAGTTTGAGCTTTAAGAAAGTAATAGATACAGATTGGTGGGGAGGCAGTTTGTGTTCCATGGTGGATAAATACAACCCATGTGTTCAGTTATTTTAACTCATGTGATGGTGCCCTGTGTATATATTTATGTCTATGCATGCATCTTAGAATATGTGCACTATAACAACAAAGGAATAGCTTTCCTTGAATTAGCCTCTCAAGCCAAGCATCTGGGCCAGTCTCGCACATCCAGTGGATACCATAAAAGTCTGATAACATAAACTCTATTGTTTAACATGGTACATAATATAGGAGGAAATAAAATAGGTCACAGTACAAAACCACTGATCAAAAACATGTTCTTGTTTTTAATTGGAGGGAGGAACGGAGGAAGGAGATGGAGACTATGGTTATGTTCATAATATTCCTATGGGTCCTTGCTAGTCTTAAATGATCTTGTTAGGTTCTCTTAGTTCTAGGCAGTACCCCCTCTTCTCTGCCATCAAATCAGCTGGTTCTACTTATTAGGGTACCATAGTGGCACAAATTTGACTGTTTGGAATAGACATCTAAAAACCTATTTCACCAGTCCAAGATACCACTATTTATTTATATTAACAAAATATAAAACAGCTAATTCATTTTTACCAATATAAAGGAATACCAAAACAAAAGAGGGAAACAAAAATCACATACAAGATATTTGTCATTTTCTCTCTGTTTTTCTTGTAACGTTTTTCTTTAACTCACTTAGACTCAGCAGGATTTTAAACACAGTCCCATTCATCATTTTTTAGTGAATGTTACTTTTCTACTTAGCACTAAGAACTACCAGTTGAGGAATGTCCCTTATGTGCCTCTTCCTTAGTTTAAAAATGACTAGCCTCATGGAAAAAACCCACCTTCTATTCCTGTTCTTCCTTCAAAAGCGGGCACCTCTATCCTTTGAAGCGTCTCCACATTTCTGAAATTAGTCTCCTGCTTTTCTTCTAAGCTGAAACACATCTTTCCTGCGTTGCCCTTTTAATACTAAAGGCCTACAGAGATGTCACTTAGCCTCAGATGATTTCAATTAAATTCTTCAAGTTGCAGCTGAGAGAATGGGTGAATCTTAGAAAGTTGACTTATGAAGGAACCAAAGGGCTTTTAAAAAAAGAAAGAAAGAAAAAAGAAATGTTTGGTTGAAATTTCTATAGTTTTTTTTTTTTTTTTGGTTTACAAAGCATTTTCTCAAGCATAACTCTGTAAGATAGGAAGTGCAAGTGTTATGATACCCATTGATAGCCAAGGAAAGTGAAGTCTATTGGGGGGAGGTTTTTACAAACACAAGACTTTAGAGCTGGAAGGAACCTTTGAAAACATCTAATCCAACACCCTTATTTTATAGATGAAAAACCTGAGAGCTAGACAGATAATGACTTGTCCAGAGTAACTCAAAACTAGTAAATTACAAGTCAAGATTTGAACCCAAGCCTTCGGAATCCAAACTCACTGGCATTTTTACAATGTTAACCATCTTATAAAAATAAGCAATGATATGAAACAGATTTCTTCATCGTGCCTATATGGTTCAAAATATTTAGTCAATTTAGTGAGAGGAAAAATTGGCCAAATTATCACCAATCTAACTTCTGCTATACTTCATCCTGGTCCAGCAACTTCTGGAGTAACATGCTTAGTTCTAGGCAACATATTTCAGCAACCAAAGTGACAAAATATTCAAAACTGATATTTTTGCCCCAATGCACAAAAATCTAAGGGGATGAGGGAGGGAATGGGGACAGCATGAGCCACTTATAATTGAAATGTCCATTGTACCCTGTGCTCCCCATACCTCTGCAGGCCCTCACCTGTTTTCCCCTCCGTAGAGAAAAAATTCCTAATGTCTCTGAGGATAGACAAATCTTTCTGAAGCATGTCCAGAGAAAAATGACCAGAATGGTGAGAGGCCTGGAAATTGTGCCCTATCAGAATCCATTAAAGAGCTAGGGATATTTATCCTGGAGAAGAGAGGATTTGGATAAAGATGAAAGATAACTTCAAGTATTTGAAAGACTATCATATATGGTGTTATTATATGTAAGAAGGATTTGTCTTATTCTGCTTGATCTCAAAGAGAAGACATAGGAGCAATAAGGGAAGTAGAAAAGCAGCAGATAATACTTGGTATAAACCAAAACTTCCTAACAATTAGAGCTGTTCAAAACTGGAATAGGTTCTCTAAAGAGGTGGTGAGTTCGCGTCACTGCAGGTTTTCCTGCAATCCATCAGAGTCTGTTTGATCCACTTGCCAGGGATGTATTTTGTAGAAAAGATTATTGTTCATGTATGGGAGTGACTAAATGACTGCTGGTGATTTGGTGAGATTTTATGGCATAGGTGAGAGAGTAGATGAATTTAAAACAAAGACCTGGGTTTGGATTCTAGCCAGCTCTGGTCCTTATTACCCTTATGGCTTGTATGAAACATCAGAGGCAGACTTTAATGTAGTGTGTATGGATATGTGTGTGTCCAGATGTTAATGACCTAATCCTTCAAGCAGAGGAAAGAATACACAGTACATAGCGTAGTCTTCATAGGAAAAAGGTCTGCACGTAATTTTCACTAAAGAAAGGGTCAAATACCAAAATGTGTATGATTTTTCTTGAGATATGTCATCCATTTAGAAGTACTGTCTTGAACAGACACAAAAGCAACCTGATCAACTCCGACTTTGTGCTAATCTCAGGTGAAAGAGGAAGTCGACTAACAAGAAAGCCATTTAAATCCCCAGAGTACAACTTGGGCTTTATGTATTTTTAGATGAAAATCACAGAAATTGATCGTAGTTTGCTTTCTCACAGGCTTCTGGTGCCAGCAATAATAAACCTCATGACTGAGGCAGTATATTGTACTTCTAGCCTCCAAGCCATCAGACTCCTTACCTGATAACATGCCTAGCTCCCATAATCTCTTGAAATGATTTACAGACTGATTAACAGATGCATCTCATGCAAAATCTACCCCAACCTGTCTAATTTATACCTAAAGATAGTAATTCTTATATGCTAGGTGATGCATGACTCATCAAAATGGGGGGGTTAACTGTATTCTTTGAGTCATTCTTTGGATCCTTGTAAGGTTATGATTGGTTCTACCCAACAATAAATCAGATTTGTAAGCATTAAAACTGTGTTTCTATTGCTTTAACCAGAAAATGAATCCCTCAAGAATTCATTCTATTTTCATACATGTGAGTATGGTTTTATGACCAAAGGCTTTAGGAAAGCCATCAAGTTAACTTTTTTAAAGTAGTTCCCACTCTGATAGTAAGGACATACTAACCTCATTGGCCAGGTATAAGTAGTCAGGGTGACAACCGTCACTGTTGTTGGGTTAGTCCTTCGTTGCCAGAGAAGACCATGCCATCAGAGAAATAATGACATGACTTGCACTTGACTTTATTTTGAGTGAAGGAGGGCTGCTATTACTGGAAAGGTGTAGGAGATTGTTCACGTGGCTTGATTGTTCGGTTACCATGTAGAAAATTAACATCATGTCATCTGTATTGATTATTTATACACTGACATAAAGTTCTCTCTGAATACTTTTCTCCTTTGTTGACTTCATCATCATCATCATCATAATTTACTTATGTATTGCCCTCTTCCAAAGAAAATCATCTGGACAGAGTACATGCCATCTGAGAATTTATAAAATGTAAGACTTATTATGCATTTCTTGATTAATGGTGTAATAGAAAATGTAATGGTTTTGAAATCAAAGAACCTGAGATTGAATGCCATCTCTACCACTTACTCACCTGCTTGGCCTTCAATAAGTGTTTTAACCTCTCTGAGTCTTAGTGTTCCCATTTGGACCCCATAACTTACTTCTAAGATCACTTCCAGTTCAAAACCTATGATTTTGTGAGCTTATATGCCACACATCCTTGGGCATTCTTAAGACAATCTGTTGAAGACACACATAAGACTAAAACCAGATTTGATATTTTAAAATTCCCAAATAAAATATTAACCAAATGCTATACAAATTCTGTTGACTATTTGTTGCCTGCAAATTAATGCAAATGAATTTTTATTCTCTGGACAAAAGAATCATATGATTTAGATATAGAAGAAACCTTTGACTTCATCCAGTCCAATACTTCATATAAAGAGGACACAGTTAAGGACCTGAGAAGTTACATAACTTACCCAAGGTCAAAAAGTCAGTAGGTTACAGAGGCCAGGAATCCATGTAGAAAAACAAAATTTGTTTCAGTCACTAAGATGATTTATGAACAATGTACTTTCCAAATCAACCTTATGGATCACATAGTAAATTTATTTTGCTCTGCTGGTCCTTTCAAGTATTTTAGGTTTCTAGGAGACTGATTTGGTTATAATTGACTCCAAATTGCCTTCACACCCAATTGTATCATCCTCTACCAGACATAAGTGGCACAAAGAAAATGAGAGAAATTGATTTGTGTGAAAGTAAATCAAAGAAATTGCCTCCATTTCTGGATGTTGTAGTTATAATTCCGAGTGTTCCAAGTGATGTCCAGTCACACCAGAATAGATGTTTGAGGGATATGAGAGGGAGATTTCACACTCAAAGCCAAAGACTTGTTCCTCTTCCTGTGGAGTAAAATTCTTTTGGATTCTATGGAATGTACACTTAGATTCAGAAAAAGCTTTCATAGGCATAGAAAATTTAATGCAGTACAATTATTATGAGCAAGAGAGTACATGCTATTTTGGAGAAAATGTCTTCCCCAAAATACTGGAAACTAAAATTGTAAAGAATGTAAATCTCTGACTCATTTAGTCATCCTTATAAATCATTCACCACAGAATAGGTTAATTTTGTAGTGAGAGTTTGGTTATTCACATTTTGTTCTTACCAGTACATTATATCTTAGTTTCTCATATAAGCTATGTCTACATATACATCTCAGTGTCTGGCCTCCAGGATGTTGCCAAGGCTAAGGTTATAGGTAACAAGAAACCCATGTCCTAAACTCTCTTTTTTTAGAGATCTTCATAGTTCAATGTTCTGAGAGTGACAATGTGGATGAAAAGTGCCAGTGTAAACCACCCTTCCTCTAAGTAATTCAATTCTCTTTGGCTAAGTTGAACTTTTCAACAGGGACAATGAACATCAGATGAACGAAGGTTGGAGTCAACAACACCTACAGAAATGGTCCATCAAGTTGACTTGGTAGGCAAGATATGTCCTAGCTTGGGCTCCAGGCATAAAAGTTGGCAGTTCTCTCATCATTTCAGAGAAAAAAATTCCTTTGAATTCTTTTATTTTGCTTCAGATCTCTGTAGTTGGCCTTATTGTTGCTCTCTTCCTCCTCCTCCTCCTCTTTCTTCTTCCCCTAGACTTTGGTTTTACCAAAAGTCCTCTGGAATACCTTACTTCTTTGACTTGTCATTGTGTATAGATAGGCTTCTGATCTTTTCAACTCTGATTTTCTCATCCATTGCTGATCCTTTTATCATGCTTTGGACAAGTCTCTTGTTCTTGCCTCTGAATCTGTTCATTTAGACCGGGTCTTAGACCCAGGAGGCAATGTCTGAAGCCACAGATGTCAGCTCTTCCTTTGCCAGCTCAAAGGCATCATATCATCACCACATCAGAAGATATTTGGTTATTCAACTCAATTTAATAAACATTTATTACATGCCTACTATGCCAGGCACTAAGAAAAAGGAAAAAAAAGTTCCTGCTCTCAAGAAGCTTAATGTCTAATGGAAGAAGACAATGCACAAAAGGAAAACGTGAAGTGAGGGAGAGACAACTGAAGGAACTGAGAAGTTGTACCAACATCTGAATGAACCAGCATTGTGATGAGATTTTGGGTGATTTGCTTATCCTGGGGAGATGTGATGGTTCAGAGTCAAAATCAAGCAGAGCTACTGCTGGAGAATGGAAAATTACCTGAAACTACCCATCAACCAGATGAGAAGGATACCTAGAAACATTTATCCAGCAGTTGCTCTATGGAGAGGAATTTATTATCTGCTAAGAATACAAAATAAAATAATACTCAGACTTTGCCTTCAAAAAACTTATGACCCATTATGAAAGATGACCATGGCCTTATACGGATAAGTAACTACAGTTCAAATTACAATATACACATTAAAAAAATAGGGAAGGTAGAAAAGTGGTTTAGACAGGGCTGGTCTTTGGGTTAGTTTATGTTTAAGTTTAATAGTTTAGTAGTTTAAGAGAAATATTAGAATGAAAAATGAGGTATTTGTAGGTCATTCAACAATGAACAAATCATACTTAGCCAGGGAAATGACATTCTTCAAAGATTTTCATCGAGGACATCTCAAATTGCTTCAGTTGAAAGAAGTTTCTAAGAAGCTTATAGTCATCAACCAGTCAAATATCAGAGAGAGGAGTTCCTCACGGATGTTTTGTATTCAGGTTACCAGGAAGTGATATCGAGAGTTTTTATTCTTTTTTGTGTGTCATGGACCCTGTGTCAACATGGTTAAGTCTGTGGACCTCATTCAGAATAATATTTTTAAATATACAAAATAAAATATGTAGGAAGATTACAAAGAAAACCAAAGGTTACTGAAAACAAAGATTCATTTTTTTTCCTGCTCAAATTCATGAACCCTCTGAAATCTATATACAGTTCCCTTGGGAGCCAGTAGTCTCTAAGTTCAGAGTTTCTGATTTAGATCTTTGAACTTCCAGGATGGTTTTAATGCCTTTTATGAAAAAATATAACATAATTTACATGAGTGCAAAGGGGTTGAGTGTTTTAAGTTAAGGTTCACCACACAAAGAGATATGAGAGTCAAGGAAAAAGAAAAGAATTATCTTGTAGGGATCAGGGAAGACTTAAGGAAAGAAATGACTTCTGAGCTGGGTTTTGAAGGAGAAGTATTTCAACAACTGGAGATGCAAGGGGAATTTGTCATAGGTATGAGAAATAGTCAAACAAAGGAATAGAGATAGGAGATGGCAGGAGCACAATGAGTCTTCTAGTTCGGGAGGGACATGAAATGCATGAAGAATAGTAGTGTAAACCTAAACTATGAAAGATAATGTTCAAAAGTCACAGTGGTAATTCCAGATCCACCATAGAAAAACATCGATTTTGAATAATCACATGAAAAACTTCCATCCTGCTAATAACCAAGGAAGAAAAGGACGATGACTATTACTTCTCTGGTACAGGAAGCTCCCAGGTAAGGAAACTCCTTCTTCTTCTGCAGTTTGGTACCTTCTCTGCAACTTAGTCTTAGAGAGCTGTGTAAACCAAGAGATTAAGCACCTCGCACAAAGTCACATAACCCCAATGTATCAGAGATAGGATCTGAAACCAAGTCTTTCTGGCTCTAAGATGGTTTCTCTATCTACTGTGCCTTGCTTACTTTCAATTAACCAAAAAGATATAAATTAGAATAACTTTGAAGTACCAGCCCACCTCCAATAAATAGATAAAAATAATGAAAAGCAATGATTGACTTCTGTATAGAAACAGATACATTCTGTTGTGGAATAGCAAAAATTGATTCCTTTTGGAAAGAAATCTAGCAATATACAGTAAAAGTTGAAAAATAATCTTATCAATCCTTCCTATCATTAATACCAAAATTGGTGGGGGTGGGGTGGGGTGGGTGGGGAAGAGCTAGTTGTTCAAAGATTTTCATAATAGCATTTTACCTGACTGGACTCTACAAAGGTGTCTAAGAGCAAGTGGTAGAGAAAGTTCCAAACTGCAATGATAGAAGAAGTTTTCTATACCAGAGAAATCACAACTCTAGTGTCAATTTGCAGGCAACAGCTGGAACCAACCTACATATTCAACTCTGGGGAGTAATAGAAAACAGGGATTTTTACCTTTCTTTGTATCCCCAGCACTTAGCACAGTGCCGAACACATAGCAGGAGGTTCATAAATGTTTATTGACTAACTGACAATAATTAAATTTTAGTAGATTAACATACGGATTTTTAAAAATAGATGTGTGATTTCATGAATGCAGAAAGAAATCCCTCTGCCAATGCATAACAATATCTAATCTGTAATGGAATATACAATTTATTAGAATACTATAATGTAACTAAGATCAGCAAGAATGAAGAATACTGAAGAATGAATGAAGTTCTGAAAGGTCTTTGGTTCTCTGATCTTTCTTTTTTCACTGTCTCTTCATCTATGTCAAGGCCATGAATGATGGCATCACTCGAGGCTCTATCCTGGTCCTTCTCTTTCCTTTCTATTCTCTTCCGCTTGTTGATCTCATCAACTTCCATAAGTTCAATTATCATCTCTATACAGGCAATTCTAGGTTATAGATACTACCAAGCATCTAGTCATAGATTCTATTGAAATCTACTCCTGCATTTTGAAACAAATATCCCATAGGCATCTCAACCTCAACATGTCCAATGAGAAATCATTATCTTTCCTCAATTTCTCTCTCTTACTCACCCCACATATCCAATAAGTTGCCAAATCATATCGTTTCCTTCTCTCATATATACCTCTCTTCTCCACTCTACATCTCTTACTTTAGTTTAAGCCTTCATTATCTGGACTTTTGTTATAACTTCCTAATTGGTATCTACTGACTAAAGTCTCTTCATGTATCTTTCACATAGCTGCTGAAGTGATTTTCCTAAAAGTTAAGTCTGCCTATGTCATGCTCGACCTCATCCCCTCCCCTCACTCAATAAACTCTAGTGGCTCCTCCTGATTACATTCAGGATCAAATACAAATCCCTCTGTTTTGAATTTTAAAGCTCTGCATAACCTGGCTCCTTCCTACCTTTCCAATCATTATAATTTTATTCCCTTCCATTCACTGGCTGAATTTCAGACAGTAAGAAAGGGAATAATTTCCAAAAAGGTTGGAAAGGAAGGTTGAGGCCAGGTTGTGAGGGATTTTAACAGAGGAGTTTATAATTTATCCTAGACGCAATAGGAAACTGTCGCTCACATTGGTTGAGTAGGGGAGCAATATAGTTGGATTTGTGTTTGAAGGAAAATCACTTTGGTAGCAATGTGTAGGACGGATTGTAGCAGTAAGGAACTTGAGGCAGGGAGAGAAATTAGGTAGCTGTTACAATAATCTAGGAGAGAGGTGATGATGTGAGTGAAGGCATGAGATGCAAGAGATGTTCATGTAGAACCGCAAGACATGATGTAGGATGAGAAGAGAGGGAGGAGTCAAGGATAATGCTGAGGCTTATAAACCAGGGAATCTAAAAGGAGAGTACCTTCAATAGAAATAGGGAAGTTTGGAAGATAAGAGTTTGGGGAGAAAGATGAGTTGAGTATTAGATACATTGATTTTAAGATGCTTCTGGGACATCCAGTTTGAGAAGCTGGAAGTGGCTACCCTGAGGCTGAATATATTGATCTGGTAGTTATCTGCACAGGAGCTGATGAGGTTACTGAGAGAGAAGTGCAAAGAAGAGAAAGGCCAACACAGAACCTGAATATCAACACTTAGGGAATTTTGAGATACAGAGAAATGTTGCTGAGGAAGAACCAACTGGACTTGCAATTAACCGATTAGTTGTGAAGGGGAGGGGAATGAGAGAGAAAGAAGAATCAAAGAGGATACTGACATTTAGAACTGAGGCAATTTGGAAAAGGCTAGTTCTACTGAGAGAAATAAGGAAGTTGGGAGAAGGGACAATTTAGGAGGAAATTATCAGACAATCAGAACCCTAGACTCTCAAGTTGGAAGGGATCTCAGAAGCTATCTTGTCTAGTCCTAAATGAGGATTCTCTCTACAACACATCTAACAAGTGCCTCCAGTAAAGCTCCTACCTTTTTGAGTCAGTCTATTGCATCTACATCTATTCCAAGTCAACTATTGTGGTCCCCCTAAATCATCTCTTCTCCAGGGTAAATATTTCTAGTTTCTTCAGCTAATCAAGATCATCATATCAGATGAACTTGAGGTCCTTTTTCAACTTGAATCCCCTCCTCTGGATGTTTCCCGGATCACCTATGACTTCCTAAAATATTGTGCCCAGAATTGAATATGATCCTCCAGATATAATCTGATACAGGAGGATTATCACTCCCTCGTCCTGGCCACTATGTTTCTCTAAATATAGCCTTAAATTGCATTAACTTTATTGATTACCATATCATATTATAAACACATATTGAGCTTAGAGTTTACTAAGATCTCTAGACGTTTTAAAGATGACCTATTACTATCCAGCCATATCTCCCCTGTACTGTACTTAGGAGGTTGATTTTATTGAACTCAAATAATAATTTATCTTATTCCTATTATAATTAATCTCATTAAATTGACCCAGAATTCTAGCCCACCAAGACTACTTGAGATCCTGATTCTATCACCGAATAGTTTATCTATCCTTCTTGTCTTTGTACAGTCTGCAACTTTAGAAAGAGTACTATGTTTTTATTATGTACATCATAGCTAGATAAGTGATATAGCACCAAAACCAGAGTAAGACCACTAAGGACCTCCTTCTAGCCTGATATGAAGCCATTAATGAATACTTTTTGCCTCCACCTTTTGCCTCCAGCTATTCAACCAGTTCTGAATTCATATAATTATATTGTATCTAGTCCCCATCTCTCTATCTGTGTCTCAAGAATAGCATGAAAGTCTTTATCAAATGTCATGCTAAAATAGAGGTAAATTACACTTACAGCATTCTTCTGAGGTGCCTATCTAGTAATCCTGTCAAAAAAGGAAATAAGGTTAGTATGGCATGATCTATTTTTGATGAAGTCATGCTGATTGTTTATTAAAATCCATTTCCTTTTCTAGATATTCACTATACAGTCTTCTAATAACACATACTACAATTTTGTCAGGAATTGAAGTCAATCTACCTTACCTATAATTTGAAGATTCCACCAAGAGAAAGAAACAGAAAGATCATTCTGACTTGAAGTAGATGGATATTCAGGTTGAAGCTAATTAAAATCCAGGACTTTGGAATAATGAATCATCGACCACTAAGTTGATACAATCTTGGAATGTGTCTTCACCCTTAGAACTTAGAAATTGCCCTCCTATCTTTCATTGCAAGTCATTGCCTCCCCTGTCCTAAAAAATTCAAATGCCCTTTGGAGGGGAGTAAGGTACTCTTTAACCAATCATTTACACCTTAATGTGAGTTAGTTTATCAAATGTCTTTCTTCTATGTAAGCAAGCAAATATCACATCCTAAAGGAATAAAGCTGGGAGAGAATTTAGAGATCACTAATCCAACACCCATTTTTCATATAAGAGGATACTGAGGCCCATAGATATAATGACTTGCCTAAGGCCTCATTCAGTTAGTTGCAGAGTTAGGACTAGAACTAAGGCAGTGAACTCTCAATTATCCAAGGGCAGGATTTCCTTTTAATGGATTATTCATGCTCCTTGTTTTCTTTCATCTAACTTGCTGCTTGCAATGTGGCACTTGATTAATCATTTGGTCCTCTATAGGGGAGCTAGTAGGGAAAAGGAAATAGAATAAAAGAAGGTAGTTTGGATTTTTTTTTCGACCTGGTGGCAACTCCTTTTTCAATAGCAGACATCATCATGATTGGGCTTTTACTAAGTGAACAGAAGAATAAAATAATGGCAAAAAAAAGGGGATGTGCTATAACGTCAATTTGGGGGAGTAACAGTAAACTACAAAATGCATTATTGACTTATTCAGGCTTAGCACTTTTTAAGATCCCTTACACAAGTACAAAGCCCAATACCATGATTCTCTTGGCCCCATTTGTCCAAAATCATAGTGACCAAAATTACAAGCTATTCCTATAAAGCAATAAGACTGATTCTCAGGTTGGGGACAGAATCATCCTAATTGATACATAGAAACCCAAACCATAAAAACAGAAGGTCACAAGATTAGAGAATTTTAAGGATGGTACCAACTTTTACAGATGATTTATTTCCCTTTCTTCCCATAGACACACCATCAAGAGCTGTTCAGTCTCATTATCCTTAAAAGAGAGATAAGCCACCTTTTCCCTCAAAATAAGAAGATAACACTATTTGAAAGACCCTTAAAGAAAAAGATTCTAATGCTACTTTGGTTTGCAGTCTTAAATGTTTTAGGACTGCATCTTCAGGAAATCTTTGCTGATTTTCATCAGATCTCTCATACTGCTTTTTAACTTCGTCCTCTCAGTCTTGGCTCTTAGTCTTCAGAATTTACAAGCCTCCAATTGAGAACTATTTGGAGAAATAGAGCCTTCTACTATGGAATTAATTTACATATTTTCTCAGGTTTTCTTTCACCTGTGTTGAAGTAGCAAATGCTGAGAGAACAAGCTGGACTTTCACCTGTTTGGAACTGATTCAGTCTATTGAAGCCACTGAAAGAAACTTGTCAAGTCTAAAGAAGTGTCTTGACCCTCATCCACCCCCAACACAAGTAAGAATCCATATGTCTTCCCTAATCATTTGCTATCGGGAATCTTGGACACCTGAAGGGACCACATTCCCTGAAAAATGCTCATGTCTAGACATAATATATGTGTATTTTTCACAAATAACAAAGGAAAATAAGTATGCTGGGGTTTTAACAAAAATAAATTGCTTTTTTTTCTTCTCAGGGAAATGTTCCCTATTACGTGAAGACAATTTCCATGTAACCAGACATTTGCTAGGGTAACAAATTTGCCCCATCCTGGAATCTCAAATAAAAAATCCATCGTAATACCATTATATAGCTCATTTTATGTTTACTAGCAGCTGTCTTCAAATTCTCACTATTGCAGAGTAAACCATTATACTGGTATTAAAACAAACAAACAAAAAAACCGCAACAACAACGACAAAAATACAAAGTCTTTGGTTTACAAGAGGTGTTTTATTGGATAATCCTAAAGGACGTATTCAGTAAAAGCTCCATATGCTGCTCAGCAAAACCTTGTGGAAGCCCTCCTACCTCTGCACATTCATTACCGAGGTGTTGTGTCACCTTGCAGTGGATGGCCATAAGAGCTGTACTAGGCTGAGGTTTCACAAATTCTGGTCCTTATAAAGCACATTTCTAATTTGTAACATCTTTTGAAATAAAGAATGACTTCAAAAATAGACTCACTGCCAATAAGGTTTGGAAAGTGGCTTTTGTGAGCTCATGCCAGACAATAACACAATGCCATTTAAAATGGCGGCTGACGGTCGTCATGGTGTGTCGTTTTCACTGCTTTCCCTTTGATATCTTGTGCCCAGTTTCTTGTGTAGTTGAGTAAGAGAATTATTTCTAATTTAACACAGCGAATCAAAATTAAGATGGCCAACCTCTTGCCATGTGAAATGTTACAGGGAACTCCTGACAAAGAGGCTTTATCCTTCTTATAAAGTATGACCACATACTTTTTCGGGATACAGTTGGTTCTTTCCTTGATAATTTCTGACAGAACTTATCAAGACACTTTACAGTCCCACGTATTGACTATTGACATGCTTATGTATAGAAAGAGAAAAAGCTGCTTAGGAGCAAAATTAAATCTATTCCTTATGGATAACTTGCCTATCAGATTTTAGATGTTTCAGTCCTTATACTGACTTGATCCTTTTTTAATGACATTCATGGCCATAATCAAGAGTGTATAAACAGTCCATATTTCCATTCCATAAAGACATATGTGAGCATTAAACAGGATTTGGGAGACATTTGCAATTAAAAATATTTAGATGGATTTGATTCTGAGAGGTTGCCCAGTAATAGCAAAATATAGAGAAATATTTTCAATGCCTATGATTTTTTAGGTATAGCTGAGGTGACAAACGTCTCTTCCCTTGGGGTGGGGGCAGTGGAGTAAGGTGGGGTAGAGGGACAATGCATTTAGTATGGATAAAGGGCTGAGTAGGGAAGTATTGGGATGTGGAAGACAAATAATAATAAATCTAAGTAAGACTTACTGCAGGAAGATAAAAAGCAAAACAGAATTCCTTCGTACACTTCCATTTCTGTGAAAGTGCAGTGGTGTTGGTTTTCACTGTATCTGCTCACTTAATTGTTTCTGCCTGTTCATTTCATTCTTTACTGAAACCATTAGCCTAAGGGAGATTTGAAAATCAAAAGGTAGAATTGGAGTTGAACAGGAAATGAACAGTGGTGTTGCGGCAATATTAAAGCCAAAGTTGAGCAATGAGGGGAAGTGGCAAGAGTCCTAAACATAACACATCTTCTGCTTTATTTTAGCCTTTTCTTTTGTTTTTTTTCCCCTCATTTTCTTTTCTTTCTTTCTTTCTTTTTTCTCTCTCCCAAATTTCAAGAATAAGAGAAAAACAGCCTAAGCCTATGGTCTCCACATTTGCATGGCAAGGATGTGGGTGGATATTTACAGCTTCTGCTCCCTGACTGAAATATAAACGTGTGGATATAGTCATCTCCAAGAAATGGTCAGGAGAATATATGTTTCTTGAAGACAGGCATTGTTTTGGTTTTTGTCTCTATATTCTCATATCTAGCACAGTTCCTTGAATAGAAAAGGCATTTTATAAATGCTTGTCAAATTAAATTGAAGGACTATGCAGGTCCTTCCCCTATACCCCAGATTTAAGTCAGGTCATTTGAGTAGTGTGGGCAACAGCCACTGACTACCATTATGACCATGCAAATCTTCTTGTCTCAGTTATCTAAGAATCTGAGGTGATGGGATATGGTTTAGAGCCTGGACTGATTCACTGCCCAGAGTCACTGAGAAATGGTTGAACATCCTCCTTCCCTGCTGTAACTGCATTCATGTGCTCCCATTGTCCTAAAGCTTCAGTTGAAAGATAGTCTTCAGAGTGAAGAGAACTGGATCTTCACAAGTTCCTAACACTTCAATCCTTCATGTTCAATCAAGCTCTGTGTAGATGGCCCTTTAAAACTAGTATCAGTTACATTAAGATCTGGCATCTAAGCAATCCAGGTGGATCTGTGCTATTTGCTATCTTCCCTATGATCTCCAGGACAAAAGATTCAACAGATTTAAAAACCAAGCTAAGAAGACCTCGACTTAAAATCCCACCTAGCCCATAAAGACTCTTTTACTATTCAGTCACCCCTTTAACAAGGAAATCAGCTGGTACCAGGCAGCTCTGTAGAGCACAGGCTTTTACAATGACCCAACCAGATACAGATAGTTTAACAACCCAACAATTAACTGGGAAATAATCCCAGGTTCTTAATAACAAGAAAGAAAGGGGAAAAAAAGTAAAAGAAAAAGGCAAGGTGTTTAAACCTACAAATGTATTCATTTACAAAAGGTATTAGGCCGCATATTTTCAGAATTAATTTGGGTTAATTCAGATGGCGAAGATGAGGAATGGCCAAATAACAAGTAATTACCTTTTCCTGCCTTTGAAGAATGAGTTTGGTTGAGATCCAACTTTGTAAAGAGCAATTACTGGTTTATATTCTACCCTCTCCTGGAAAGACCTCCATTTGGGGGGGGGGGGGTGCAGAAACCTTCCCTTTTGAATATTTCAGTTCGTAGGCATTGCACACTTGGAAGATCCGCTCTGGTCAAAGGTTACGCTCAATTGTTTTTTGGGGTTTTTTTCCATAGTGCACTAATTATCTTTCTAAACGAGAAGGACAGCAGAAGCTGATGAGCACAGGGCACAATTAAGGGGGGGGGGGAGTTGGCTTGCTTTTTGAGGCACCTGGACAATGGTCACTCTCTTTGGAGAATGTGACCATTTAGCTGTTCCCCTCACTGAGGTGGAAGTTGAGGGGGGGTGGAGTATAGACTGAAAATGGGGAAGCAAGACAAACAAGCAAATTGCAAATTAAACACTTTGGAGGGAGGGGGTGTATTTTTACAGGTATCAATTATTGCCGTTACAAGTAATAAATAATGTTAAATAAAACATGTAACGAAACGGGCATTAAAGACCTTTTACATACTCAGAAGAAAAGAAAAGCACCCCCCCCCCCCCCCTTTTGCTGCAGACTGCAGGCATTCTCCTCTCTCTCTGTCAAGTGCAATTCTTTCTTGATGAATGACAAGGCGGGATAATAGGCTGTGGTCACCATGGCAACCAGACAGCAGCACTGTGTGCCCAGCATTTTTTCATCTGAAAATGAAACCAGAAGGAAAGAAAAGCTGAAAATGTAACCAACAGATTAACTCATACAAAAAAAAAGAAAGAAAGAAAGAAAAGAAAGGAAGAAAAAGGAACAAAAAGGGAAGTTAGATTACAAGCAATTAAAATTACAGTACCTCCTCTCTCCTGTCTCCCCTTTCTCTGTCTCTCTCACACACAGACATCCCCAGCTATTGCATATTTTCAAATTCTATTTGATAAACATGAAACAATTATGTTTTATCTTTATTTCTCCAAATGCCTCATTTGTTTTTGAAATCTTATGAAGAACTTTTGTTCTTATTTTCAGATAAAAAGAGGCATTTAATTCCTCCACATGTTCTTTTCTTTAGTGCCGTGTTCACTCTGGAATTTCTAAACACCTTTCCTCTTGTCGCTATCCTGTAAGTAACCTATTCAGGATCCAGGAGTTTTATCCTAACATGGCAAATGACCAGCGGCCTTGAACAAGACAGGGCAATCTCAGAACCAGCATTTCACATCTCTACCACTGCCCGCTGAATCGGCGTGGTCATTGTTGTTTTTTAGATTGTAAGAACCAACCATTTTTTGCTATATTCTCCAAGTACCCACTCTCCCAGTTCATTCCTCCCACTCTCCACCCCCATCTCAATTCCAGCGTATTTAACTGGTTCTTCAACGTCCTCTCAGATCACTTGAGATTCTGTTGGAGTACTGAGCTTGAATTCTACCTGTCTCTTACCCAACTGTATGGCCTTGGGCAAATCACTCAACTTTCATTTTACTCTTCTGTATAATGGGGATAATGCTTTCTGCTCTGTCTTCCTGGCAGGATTGTTGTGAAGACTAAATGAGGTGATGTATGCAAAGTGATTTTTTAATCACAGTGAGTTCTAGAAGTATATAATCATTACTACCACCACTAATTATAAGAATAACAAGGCAGAGATATGAAAGCTCATTTTATCAACTATCTCCCCTGAGCCCACATCTTTCTCAACACAAATGAAAAGGAAATAGAGTGAAGAGATAGGAAGAACATGCAACAGAGAATCTCTCACACACACAGATCTGCCTGGGTCACTTTCGACCTCACTTCCCCTGTAATATGAAGGGATCCTAGTGGATGCATTCTTAGGTCCGTTCTATTACTGTACTTGCCACAGGATGGATTGAGGGTAGACACAAAGAATAATTGTGGAGATAATTGATTTTGGTGATACAATGTAGTGGAACGAAAGCCAGACTAGAGTTTTGGATGCTCTCAGGATTTTTGGCTGTCATCTAAGTAATCATCTAACTAGTTGTGCTTCTGTTTCCTAAAGAAAATATCTCTGTAGCTCACATATGCAGCTGGATGATGCAGAGTATAGAGTACAGGACTTGGAGTCAGAAAGACTTGAGTTCAAAATGATCTCAGACACATACAGCTAATAAGTGTGACCCTGCACAAGTCATTTAACTTCTGACTATCTCATCTATATAATGTGAGTGAAAATAGCACTTATCTCCCAGGGTTATAAAGATAAAATGAGATAAAATTTGTAAAATGCTTTGTAGACTTGAAAGTGTTTTTATAAATGACAGCTTTCATTGTTACTATTATTATTATACTAGGATTGTTGTACAGATCAAATGAGAATAAAACAGAAAACATAATAAAAGAATAAACACTGAAAATTTGAAGTAGCATTATTATTTTTTTCCCATCTTTTCCTGGAGTCTCTAAAACATGAGTTCCATCTACCAATGATAATTTACTTAAAGCCCTGCCTTACAACAGAGGAAATGACTGATTAGCTGACCTCCAATAGTAGCTAACCCTATATATGGTAATTCTTCTTTACAGGAGATTGAAACACAGAAGGTGGCTTAGAAAGCTAGCCAAAGTAATTCAGCAAGAGAGCAGAGAAGTACAGGGCTTGGCACTTATCTAATACGTGTCAATGAAGATCACGCCCAATTATCTTCTAACATACCCACTGGTTGGACTGACCACCCACAGGAATGACTAATAAATCCTCCCTTTGTCCTGATTTCCCTCAACACACACAAATGCAAAGTAAACAGTTGGATCAAAGCTTCTAATGTGCTTTGTACTGTTTTATTTGAAAAGATCAGGTCTGATATTTGAGAGGGAGAGTCCATCTGGCCTGGCTGAGCTCAAGACGCCTCAGACAATTGTAAACACCCACATGGCGCAGACCCCTCTCACTTGGTGCAACCTGCTGCCTGCCATCCACTTGCCAATGCAGGGATCGACAGTAGGCATGCTAGTCAGGCCACCGTCTTTAGTCCAAAACAGCAGTTTGGGAACTTAGAAGGGGTTGCACAAAAGAATCAGATGGCCATTAGCCCATAAAGCAAGAAGTCTTTATCTGGGTGAGTTTTAACTTGCATAAGGACCAAGGCTTAGAATCAATCCCCTTGCAGAAGTATGGCAGCAGGGGCAACAAAGGAAGAAATGTTTGGGGCAAAGGATACCACTGAGTCTTAAGTCTCCAGAGGAGAGTAGATACAACCTGGTTTTAACTGCTAGTCAGTCACCAGACACTTGGGTCTTCTAGCCAAGGCAGGAAGAGGAAATGAGTTTAGTAATGGTCCTGCCCAGGGGCTACTTTTAAACTACATCCAGTTCTTCAAAAGCTCTCGCCTCGGTCACCCTTCCTAGTTGGTGTCTGCATTCCAGTCAACTAAAACAAGACCACTCACTGAGGCAGTCAAAGTCAAGGGATGGAGGAGGAGAGAGGTGGCAGTGGAAGAGGTAAACTCTTGATGAGACCCATCTCTGATGTCATAGATAGAAAGATCAACTATTAGCTAGGTTGAGTCAAACAGGGAAAGTGATCACAAGGAAAGTGACTTGCCCAAAGTCACATAGTTAGTAAGTGACAAAGTTGAGACTTGAACCCAATGCTCTTTCCATTAAACCATTTGATTTTTCAGAGACATAAAGTATTGAGGAGTCTCAAAGATTGAGATTAGTGTAGCGCATTTTCAATTTAAAAGATGAATGTGGATTCTTCTGGACTTTTAAAGAGGTGAATACTGGCTTGGAGGACTGCAAATGTGGTTGGACTTGGCAGATTTGAGTAGAGGTGGCTTGCTGTCTCTGATTCTTCTTTAACCTGAACTGACAGTGGTGCATCTTTCCTATCTGCTCCCCTCAGTCCAATCTCTAGGTCTAGGATCCCTTTTCCAGACTTGTACTCATGTGGCCATCCTTGAATTAATGGCCCTAGCCTTGCTGTTATTTTAGTCTATCAGCCTGTAGATCAACACTTTACCTGTCCAGCCTGCCCTAGGGATTTCTGGCCCTCAGGATAGACAGCATTTTCTCCTTTCTAGTAATGACTAGGCACATATCTTCTGATCATCTCAACTTAACTAATTGGGACTCTCTCCTCCACCTTGCTGCTCAGAACCTCCTTCTAATATACGCATTGCATTACCCAGAAAGAATAAGGTGACAATCTGAACTGATAAAGATGATGTCTCCAGAGAAATGCAAGGGGGAGCAAAGGGGAACTGGAAGATGGTTTATTTCATTACAGAAAAGTGCTTGGTTATAAGTGATTGTAATGGTCCAAAAAACTTCCCTGAGACTCATAAGGTTCATTTGGAGCAGGTGAGTTCTACTTTGGGCATCCTTTCCTTCTTCCTTTTTATTTCTGAAAATTTCCCTAACTTTTAAAAGATATATATTTTATTTTTAATTTTTGGAATAAAACAAATATTTCCATAACATAGTACAATAAAATAGATGATTGCACATGAAACTGCAAATCTATGTTCAATTTGCTATTCCTTTCAAATATACAACAAAATTATTGTGTAAATTTCTTTTTCTCTTCTTTTCTCCTTTCCCTACCCTAGAAATGGTTACCATTAGACACAAATAGGTATATATATATATATATATATATATGTGTGTGTGTGTGTGTGTATGTTTTATATGTATGTTATATATATGCGTGTATATGATTTATTATACATATATATATAATTATTCTTTATATACTTCTCTTTATCAATTCTTTTTCTGAATCTGAATAGCATCTTTTTCATATATCCTATAGAGTTAATGTGAGTATTTATAATAGACAAAATAAGTTATTGAGCCTGAGTTGTGACTACTTAATAAATATGCATTTAATGAAATGGAATTAAATTGTCAAAGAGATTTGTCAATAGAAGCCAGGGAATCTATACCTGGGTAATGGGAGCAGCCAGGATCAGAGGCCAGGAATTGGTATTTGGGGACCTAAGGGCTTCTATTAACTTATGATTTTATAATGTGATAGCAAACTGCCCATTCACTATTTGTCACTTTTTTCCATAGCAAATCTTTCACTCCAGACAGACCAGTACCTGGTCCATATTGTCTTCATTCCATCTTTGTAAAGCAATCAATCAATAAGCATTTTTTGTTAAGTGTTCCCCATATACCAGACCCTGAAATCATGTAAAACATATTTACATATTATCCATGCCAGAAAAAAGCAAGAAAAATAAAGTGAAAAATGTATACTCAATTTGCACTCAGACTTCATCAGTTCTCTCTCTGGAGATAGACAGCATGGGTCCTTTGGAATTATCTTGGATCATTGTATTGATCAGCATCATTGCTGTTACCATGTACAATGACCTTCTGGTTGTGTTCACTTCATTCTGCATCAATTCATATAGGTCTTCCCAGGTTTTTATGAAACCATCCCTCTCATTGCTTCTTATAGCACATTATTATTCTATCACAATCAAATACCATAACTTTCCAGTCATCCCATTATTGATGGGCATCCCCTTAATTTCCAATTTTTTGCCACTACAAAGAGAACTGCTATAAATATTTTTGCATATATAATTTCTTTTTCTTTGATATATTTGGGAGGGAGAGTAGTAATAGTGGTAGTGATAGTGGACATCACTAGTAGTGATACTGCTGGATCAAAGGGGGGGCAGTTTTATAGCCCTTTGGACATAGTTCCAAATTGTTCTCCAGAAGAGTTGGCCCAGTTCACGACTCCATTAACAGCACATTGTTGTCCCTATCTTTTCATATCCCCTTCAGGACTCAGAATACAAAATATGGCAAAATAAAAGACTATACTCTCAAAAAACCTAGATTCTAATAGAGTTTATAACATGTAAGTAAGTAAGTGCATGCAAAATATAGAGAGATCAATTGAAAGACAGCAGCTGGTAAGGAGGAGAGTGGGATCTGGAAAAAAGCTTCCTGTAGAAGGGAGGATTGGAGTTGAGTCTTGAAGGAAACCAGGAAAATTCAGAGACAAAAGTGAAGACAAAGAACGTTCCAGATCCAGAGAACAGCCTTCGTGCATATTTTCTTTCTATCCCTAATAACACCTCCATCTTTTTGCTTATCTGCATTGTACCTATTAATCCCTACATCTGTTATGAAATGATCCTGTGATATTTCAGCCCACATTGATGTCTACCTTCTTTGACTTTCTAGGACACTTCCTGACTCTACCACAAATTTTTGCATGTAATCTCCTCACTATCTCCTTACAGAAAAGAAAAAGAACAACAAAGATATATATATATATATATATATATATATATATATATATATATACATATATATATATATATATATATATATATATATATATATATATTGAGTATGAGGAAGAAACCAAATAACTTAAGACACCATAGGATTGTAGCAACATAGATGTATTTCTGGAAAGATTTTAGACACTTTCTAAACCCACTCTTGATTTTTCAGATAAATTGTAAGCTCAAGTAAAGTATAAGTTCTATGAACACAGAGACGTAGCTAATACTTATTTTGTGTCCTCCAAAGTAGAGCACACATAGATACTCAAAAAAATTTGTCAAACTAAATTTAATGTTTACCACTGTGTAGACAACCTTAGCTCAGCACTCCCATTAAATCAATTAGTCAACATTTATTGAATTTTATTTTTTAATCTTTTGTTTGCCCAGCATTTATGATAACCTAAAAGAAGGAAAGATACCAAACCATTAGAAAAAGAATGACTCCAAAAGGAGTTGAGAACACATCAGTAACTAATGATTCATATGCTTCATTTCTCTGCCCTAGAAAATCTTTGTGAGGATGTTCCACACCCATCAAGGGTAACCTTCATAAAATATAAGAAGGGAGGAGACTTCACAAAAAATGTGTATGGTCATACAATTGACTGAAAGGTGTCAGTAATACAAGATTCTGCAGCAGGAAAATGAGCTGACCCAAAGGAATTGAAGGAAGATAATGGGAAATGACACAACACTTTCTAAGACATTAAGCTGCTCCCTGACATAGAAATACATATTTTCAAAATCAATGCAATCTAGTCGTGAATCATGCAATGCCATAATCTCTGAAGAATTAAAATTATGTGTGAACCAAAATGACAATACAGAGACTCATGGTGAAAAATGGAATGAAGAATAACACTCTAAAAACTCATGAACAGAGAGGCAGTCCTGTCATGGTATAAAAACAAGGGAAAACAGAGAGACAGACTGAGAATCACACTGCAACCCACAAGACAGTAAGAAAATAGAAGGCAATTGGAGTTGATCCTCTTGGAAGGATTAAGGAGAGAACATACATGAGAAGAATGCAGAAGATAGAGCCAAAATAAGGAGTTTCTATTTACATTGTTGGAGAGGGTATTTCATCAGTGACATCCTAGATCCAATGACATGATATATTGAATATTGAAGAGGAATTGATGATGAAGATGATGATGACTCTTCAACCTATTGATCAGCAAGCCTGATTTTGATTTCCAGAAACATTATAGATTGTATTAAAGATGTGGTTTAGCAGCACTTCAGAAAGGCAAGTAATAATCATTATGAGTAAACATGAATTCTTAAAGAACGAATCATCAATTTTTTTTGCTTTTTTTTTTAAAAAAATTGAATTACTATAATATTACGGCTATTGGTAGATCAGGGGAATGCCATGGACTTGGAATATTTAAGTTTAAATGAGGTTTTTGACCAAGTCTTTTATAATATCTTTGTGAAAAAGATAAACATATGTGGGGTGTATGACAATATAGTGAAGTAGAATCATAAATGATTAAATGAAAAGCCTCAAAGACAGGTGATTATTGGAGCAATATCAACTTGAAGAGAGGTCTGTGTTGGAGTGCTTCATGGCTCTGTATTTCTGGCCTTGTCCTATTAAACCTTTGTTTTAATGAAGACATAAATGGCATGCTTATTAAATTTATGTTTTACTTAACAGTATGATAAATAGCTTACACATTAAATCATAGGGGAAGGACCTAAAATGTTAAGATTAAATTTACTAAAGATGAATTTAAAGTTGTACACCTGAGCTAAAAATAATCAATTTCATAAATGCAAAATATGAGACACTTATTTAAACTAATAACTCATGTGGAAAAGCTCACTCACATTCAGATGAGCGAAAGTTTAAAGTGATTTTTCAGAATAACCCAGCACCCACAATTTCTGGTATGATCTTGGGCTACACCTATGGAGTCATAATATCTATAACGAGGGAGGTTATAGTCCTCCTGTAATCTATGTACTCTAAGTATATAATTCTCTGTTCTGAGTGCCACAGGTTAGAAAGGATGTCCACAAGCTGGAATGTGTTCACAGTACGGCTACCAAAACGGGGAAGGAACTTAAAATCATGCTGTTTCTGTTAGTCCTTTGTTTTTGTAGAGAACCAATGACAACACAGACTGATGTCTTGATTTGAAGTGAGGCAGAATTGCATAAACTCTTTTCTAGATGACTCTCTTTTTCAGAATCATCCAAGTCCAGTGGCAAGACCAAAGTCAGGACAACTGGTGATGTCCTAAGATACTGTAGAAGACCTTGGCATATTTATGTCTGACCAAGCTCGAAGCACTCTACAGCATCAGCCTCAGTGGCTTTCATGGCTGTTGGAACAAACTGTTCTCATCCATCCGTTCTACTGGGGAATGTCTTCACATGCCTGGGGTAGACATCCCCTCAACTCACCCAGAGACCAATGTGTTTGAGGGTTATTGTTTAACTTCAAACTGGTTTAGCCCATCTCTGGAAGTGGTCTTACCAGAGTGCGACTCTGAGCCTGAAACCATGGAGCATAAAGTTCAATCAAAGAAATTGGGAATGAGTTTAGTGATGAGAAGATAGAATTCAAGAACACATCATAGTTGTTTTCAATTATTTGAAGTTCTGTCAAGTCGAAGAGGAATTAAACTTGTTTTGTTTTGTCCAGAGTATAGACTTTAAAGCATTGTATGGAATCTGCAGAATGTCAGATTTCTAGTTGATATATAGGATCTGCAGAATGGCTTCAAAAGAATGTATTGATTATATATATTTTCACATTCTTTTTAAAAAAAATGAGTTCCAAATTCTCTTTCTCCCTTTAGCCCCTTCCCTGCCTATTAAAAAGACAAGCATTGTGATATCAATTATATGTGTGAAATCATGTAAAACATATTTATATATTAGCTATGTCACAAAAAAGCAAGAAAAATAAAGTGAAAAAAACATACTTCAATTTACACTCAGTTCATCAGTTCTCTCTCTGGAGGTGGATAGCATTTTTCATCATGGGTCCTTTATGAATTGTCTCAGATCATTGTATTAATCAGAGTAACTAAGTCACAATTGATCATCATTCAAAATTACGGTTACTATATACAATGACCTGGTTCTGTTCACTTCACTCTATTCATATAGGTCTTCCTAGGTTTTTCTAAAACTATTCCTCTCATTATTTCTTACAGCATGACAGTATTCCATCATGGTCAAATACCATAACTTGTTCAGCCATTTCCCTATTGATGGTTATCCTCTCAATTTCTAATTCTTTGCCACTACAAAGAGAGCTGATATAGTCTTATTTGGGATACAGACCCAGCAGTGGTATTGTTGGATAATAAGATAGACACAATTTTATAGCCCTTTGGCCACAGTTCCAAATTGTTCTCCAGAATGGTTGGTCCAGTTCACAACGCCACTAACAGTGCATTACTGATCCTATTTTTCCATATGTCCTCTAGCATTTGCCATTTTCTTTGTTATGTTAGTCAATCTTATAGGTGTGAGGTGGTACCTGAGAGTTGCTTTAATTTGCATTTCTCTGATCAATAGTGATTCAGAGCATTTCTTCTGAAAACTGCCTGCTCATACCCTTTGACCATTTATCAACTGGGGAATGACTCATTTTTATAAATGTGACTCAGTTCTCTATTGAAATCTTTATCAGAGAAACTTGCTGTACAAATTATTGACGTTACTTCAATATTTATGATTGTAGTTTCCTCAATTATTTCTTTTAATTAGCTTTATTTTTGTTTTTCTTTTGTCCAGGCTCATGTTTGCTAACCCTGCCTTTTTTTTAGCCTCAATTGAAGCATAAAAGATTCTACCTCAACCCCTGATTTTAACTCTATACATGTCTTTCTGTTTCTAAGTATGTTTCCTGTAAATGACGTATTGTTAGATTCTGGTTTCTAAACCATTCTGCTATCCATTTCCATTTTATAGGTGAATCCATCCCATTCATTTTCAACACTATGATTACTAATTCTGTATTTCCCTTCACCCCTTTTGCTTCTGTTTATTCTTCTCTTTCTCTTTTTTACTCTGTCTCTCCTCAAAAATATGTTTTGTTTCTGACCACTGCCTTCTTTAATTCACTTTCCCTTTTGTCACCTTCTTTTATGTGTATGCATATTCTTCCCTCTTTAAACCAATTCAGATGAGTGATGTTAAAGCATTGCCCACCACCCTCCTTCATTTTTCTGTTCACTGTAAAAGTTCTTCCTGACACAGCTCTTTTATGTAAGATAATTTTCCCAATTCTTTCTCTCCCCCCTTCTCCCAGTGCATCCCTCTTTCTCACCTCTTTATTTTTTTAAGATCATCTCAACATAATCAGCTCATACCCTTTTGCTCTGCTGTGTTTGAATTTTCCCCCTCAAAAATTATTCTCAGTTTTGCTGGGTTGGTTATTCTTAGTTGTAATCCTTGTTTCTTTGCCTTTGAAATATCATATCTTAAGCAATCTGCTCCTTTAATATGGAAGCCAGTACATTTTGTGTAATCTTGGACATAACTCCTAAATATTATAATGATTTCTTTTTTATTGCTTGAAATATTTTCTCCTTGGACTCAGAGCTCTGGAATTTGGCTATAAAATTACTCAGAATTTTCATTTGGAGATCTCCTTCAGGAAGTGATTGGTGAATTCTTTCAATTTCTATTTTACCCTCTGGATCTAAGACACTGAGGGAGTTTTTCTTTATAATATGATGTTTCAAAATATGATTTCTAAGTTCTTTATTTTTTATCATGGCTTTCAGGCAGTTCAATAATCTTTAAATGACCTCTCCTTGATCTATTTTTCAGGTCAGTTTTAATGATGAGCTATTTCATATTTTCTTATATTTTTCATTCATTTGATTTAGTTTTACTGTTTCTTAATGTCTTATGGAGTCATTAGCTTCCACTTTCAACCAATTCAAATTTTTAAGGAATTTTTTTTCTTCAGTGAGCTTTTGAACTTGTTCAATTTGGCCAACTATGCTTTTTAAGGTTTCTCCCTTTTATAGTGAATTTTTGTGCCTATTTTACCATTTGGCCAGTTCTGATGTTAAGGTGTTATCATCTTCAATATCTTTTGTGCTTCTTTTTACTGTGTCATTAATTCATTTTTCACAATTTTTTTGCATCACTCTCATTTCTTTCCCCCCTTATCCTATACCACTCTTATCTTTTTCTTTAAGTCTTCCAGGCATTTTTGTTAGGGTTCTGTCTAATTTGTCATTTTTCTTTGAAGCTTTACTTGTAGCTGTTTTCACATTGCAGTCTCCTTCTGATTTTGAGTCTGGACCCTCCTTGCCCAATAGTAAGTTTTAATGATCAGCTTCTTTGTTGTTTGCTCATTTAACAGTTTATTTCTTGACTTTGAACTTTATGTAAAAAATTGGGCTTCACTCACCTTGGGGGTGGTTGTAGGGAGGCACTGTCCCAAGTTTCAGGGGTTTTGTTTTATGCTGCTATTTTCAGAGCTGCTTTTGGTTGTTCTAAAAGGTTTTAATGTTTCCAAGGTGGTGTAGTCCTGGGAGAAATGTAGTGTCACTGCTCTCTTGGTCTATGTTCTGGTCTTTACCTAGGAAGAGACCTTGCTCCCTCGCAAATACAAATACTAGTACTCCTTTTTGTCCTTAAAATGCGATCCGGTCCCCTGTTCCCCTCTAGCCATAAGTGCTAGTATTCCTCTCTGCCCTAGAATCACAACTAGGGCCCCAGTTCCCTTGTGATTGATCACAAGAGCCCCACTATACCCTAAAACTGTGTATTGGGACTGGTCCTCTGCCAAGCGTCAGTTCAGGGTCCTTTGTAATCTCCTTTTGATCAGTGATTCAATTCCCTTGTAATTAGACTGAGAGTTTCCAAAGCTGCTACTGTCACAGCCTCTTCCAAGACCCATTGCTCCCATTCCTGGTGTGGCCATGCCAACACTTTGATGCATCATTTTAAAGTTGTTTAGAGGAGAATGTTGGGAGAGTTCAGCTGGCTTGCTGCTTCTATTCTATCATTTTACCTCTGCCTCTCTCTCTGTTCAGTCCATGTTTCTGATTAATATAAGGGAAAGACACCATTCAGGTCCCTTGTCACTCTGATTATGGATTTTTGTGATTCTATGCTGAAAAAAAAATGATGGTGATGAAGAGAAGGTTTATGATGAAGGCTGTGAGGATAATAATGCTAAGGACAATGAGGAGGAGGAGGAGGAAGAAGAGAATGATTATTAGGCCATGCGAGTCAACAAGAAACAGTCTAATATAGAAGGAAGAAGAAGAATTCACAAAAGGAAGAAAACCATGATGCTATAGAGCCCATCTTTTGCTGCTAAATGTTTCAAAAGAAAATTTATGGATGGTGAATTCACAAGTGTGTTTTAAGTTTGGTAGCAGTCACAGCACAGCTTTGTAGAACAGCATTTTTCTTCTTCATGTAGTTCATAGTTGCACTGCTTCCATACTTAAACTTGCTTGTTTAATGACATCAATTTAGATTTTCACTTTGATCAGATCAGCTCGGAGAGGACAGTAATGGATGAATTGGATACCGTTCCTTCTCATGCACCATATTCCCAGTTGCTCCATTCTAGAGGAGTAAGTCCTGCTGAGGACACCAGAAAACATCAGAGTGAACCCTTCTACTTCTTAGAACTACTTCTCAGGTGGGTCAGTATTTGTCTTGCTATATGCGCAGGAAACCAGATCTGACTATCCTAAGCAAATCTCAAGTTTTCCTGGATCACCCTGCAAGACCACATTTGATTTCACTGGCTTTCAAGAGTTTTGTTTTGGTTTTTTATGCTTTGTTTTTTCTCCCAGTGATTTAATTATAGGATTATAGGTCTCAAATTGGAAGGGACCTCAGAGGTCATCAAGTTCCACCCCCTCATTTTACAGTTAAGGAGATAGACAGTATGGTTCAATCTCACTCACTTCTATGCCAGCTGAGGCAGAGGGAGCATTTGAACTCAAGTTCCCAGATACCAAACCTAGAAATCTTGCTATTACACTCTGAGCACTCCACTTCCCCCGACCCCATACATACTTCCTATATATGCTATCTCAGTTTCTCCTTTGTTTCCTGGTCAAATTCATACCTCTATCAATTTCTGCCATGATAAGAACTCAGCTCTGGAACTGCAAACTTTAGTCCAAAAACTTATTCATAAGCTCCAGCAGGTGCAAAAGCTGGTGCAATTCAAATTTGAACACACACACACACACATTTCATAATGAAAGGTCAAAAGAAGGATTCAGGGGTATTGTCAAAGGGGAAACTAGGTATGGACTTCCATGAAATGAGAAATGTCCATGATTAAGACCCAGTCTGATGGAACAGAAACCCTACTGCTTGTCAAATGGTCGGGGAAAATAATCTCTTCTTTGGATTAGTTGGGTTATAGGGGCAAAAACAAGCAAACTTAGATGGTATTAAAAGGAAGAATAGAAGCCAACTAACGAGTCTTTGTTTCCAAAGCTAGCCTGAAGATCCTTTGTTTAACATTCTTCTAGTTGAAGTCCTGAAAGCTAAACATGCAAAAAATAAAGGAGCTAAACAAGATCATCTCTAAAAGACTAAGATTTGAATAAGTGGAACAAGGAAGGTGATTATAGTGTTTGCGTTAATTAGTTCAGAGCCATTCTCCACCCTTGATATAGGCTCATCCTCTGCCTATATCAAGGCTTTTGCCCAATGAGAGCAACAAACTGCTTAGCTGTAGCAGGCAACCTATGAATGAAGCAGAGACAATGCACATTTTACAGAAAATTGGAATCGGTCACACCTAATGAGTATCAGAGGAAGGAATTGAACCCAGGTCCTCTGACTCCATAACCAGTACTTTTTAAAATTTAATTTTTTAAAAGAGCATTTATTTTTTCCAATTACATGTAAAGACAATTTTCAATGTTTATTTTTTAAAATTCTGAGTTCCAAATATCCTCTCCCTCTCACGTCCTAAGATGTTTATTATCCCTAAGATAACAAACAATTTGATGTAGGTTATATGTGTGCAATCATGTAAAACACATTTCTATATTAGTCACATTGTGAAAGAAGAACCAGACTAAAAGAAAAAAACACATGGAAAACAAGGAAAGTAAAAAATAGTATGCTTCGACTTGCATTTAAACTCCATACTTCATTCTCTGAACATGGATAGCATTTTCCATCATGAGTCCTTTGGAACTGTCATGGATCTTTGTATTGCTAAGAATAGCTAAGTCATCCACAATTGATCATTGTATAATATTGCTACTCCTATATACAGTTGTCTCTTGATTTCGCTCATTTCGTTGCATCAGTTCAGGAAAATCTTTCCAGGTTTTTCTGAAATCTACCTGCTTGTCATTCTTATAGCACAATAGTAATCTATTATAGTCATATATCACAACTTGTTCAACTTTTCCCTAACTGATGGGCATCCCCTCAATTTCCCATTCTTTGCAAATACAAAAAGAACTCATAATTAGTATTCTTTCCATTGTATCACAGTGCTCCTGATTCCCTCCCTCACATCTCACTTTCAAAAGATTTCCCCCTAACTTTCCAATCTCTGAAAACTCAGAGATTATTTCCTTTGAGTAATGTTGAATTGGGAAAGTAACATATAAAATAACTTGGGAGAGTTAACTCATAAAATCTTATCAGTCATTTATGTCTTGGTATGAATGTCTCTTTTCTATGACTCTCCTAATAGTAAATTTGTCTAAGGAGGTGAGAAGGAAAGAATATTAAAGTTACTAGTGCTCTGATCAGGTGGGTGCTACCAAGGTGCAAAGGGATGCAAATGGAGATGAAGTGCGGCTGGTAGGTGATGTGCTTAGACATGGAGGACATACTTTAATTATTTTATTCCTTATCCCAGGACACATTGTCCCGTGAAAGACATTAAGGTGATGCAGTTGGAAATTGGGGACCATCATTGACACTCAAAAGGACCTGAGTAGGCAAGGGGCATGTGATGCCAAGGATATATGATTTGAGGGTTAAGAGGATTCACTCAACAAATTCTTATTAGGTGCCTACTTTGTGTAAGGTGCAGTGCCAGACACTGATTTAAGGACAAAATGAATAGTCCTTGCCCTCAAGGACTTTCTGTTCTCCTGGGCAAAGGTTCTAGTAAAGAAAGAGAAGAATAAGGCTAAGGTTTAAGAAGTTTGTCTTTGGTGCCCTCCCACTTTCTTGAAGGCTTCCTTTCCCTCCCTCCTAGGAACACATCCTTTATGGATGATTTATGGGAAGACAAAGACAAGAAATGCATGGTATAAGAAAGCATGGACGGTTTGTGATTTACATCATTAGAAGGAGTATCCATAGCTATCAGATCCCAGATCCATTTTATGTTTGAAGTGTGTGTATGTGTGTATATGTCTGTGCCTATATGTATGTACATGCATACATATGTCTGTGTGTTTTTAGCATATCCTTTATTACACTATAGCCTAGGTGGTTCAGTGAATAGACAAGTAGAGTTGGAGTCAGAGAGACTGGAGTTCAAATTCTCACCACAGACACTTTCTAGTTGTGTGACCCTGGGGAAATCATTTAACCTCTGTTTGCCTTGGTTTCTTGAACTGTAAAATGGGAATGATAATAGCACCTAACTCCCAGGGTACTTGGGAGGCTCAAATGAGAAAATACTCCCAAAGTGCTTAAATACATAATAAGCATGGCACATAGTAGGTGCTATATATATGTGCTTATTCTCTTCCCTTAAATACTGGCTTTTACCTGATTGGTGGATTCAAACCTGAGTTCAAATCTATCCTCAGACGCTGCTGTGTGATTCTGTGCAAGTCATTTAACCTCACTTAGCCTCAGTTTCCTCATCTGTAAAATATGATAATAGCACTTATCTCTCACAGACTTGTGAAACTTTGTCTGGAAAGGCAATGTCTGTAAAGTGCTTTACAAACTTGAAAGCACCATTAAAATGCTCTCATGATATCAGTAACCATATGGATAGAAACTATGCTACATACTATGATCTGTTGAATAAGGAATATTTAGCCTGAAGATAAAAACATTTCTGGACACATGGTAACTGCCTTCCAGACTAGCTTTTGGTCGAGATACTAGAATCCTGTGACCTTATTTGCAGTATTACAATGTGGAGGAGGGATTGGATTTGCTTTGTTCATAGTCCCCAAGGAAAAAACTATGAACAGTGGGTGGAAATTGCAAAAAGGCAGATTTAGGACCCATATAAAGAACAACTTCCTAACAATTAGTGCTGTCCCCAAAATAGAATGAGCTTCTTTGGTAAATAGAGAGTTTTCTTATCAATGGCGGTTTTCAAATGGAAGCTTCAGGATTGTAACTTACCAGGGGTGCTCTAGAAGGGATTCTGTTCCCCATCTAGGAATGGGCCACACGATCTCTGAGGTTTCTCCCAGCTACAAGGTTCTGTGACATATATTTCTGCCTCAGAATCTGGCCCAGTACTCTACACATAGCAGATGCTCAATAATTGTTTATTAAATGGAGTATATAATCAAAAATTTGGGGAATTGAACTTGAAATATAGTACTCTGAATTACCTTCCTACATATTAATAATGCCTTAGAGGAAAGCTATTGAGAAAACAAAAATCTAAATGGTCTCTCTTCCCCTTACTGCCCAACCCTGGGGCTTAGCTGGTTGTCTGCTGGGAGTAGAGGCCATCTAGACATAGCATATTGGAACAGAAAGCAATATTGGCAATCACATATTTGGAGGAGGAAGCAAATGTCAAGCTCCAGGGTTTGAACCATCCCTGTGATTCTATTAACACTGCCTTGGGCAAGTCACAACTTCCCTGGAACTTTCTTCATCTACAAAATGAGGTTGGATTAGGTGATCTCCCAAAATCCTATTCTCCCTGCCTTAATTTGTAGATGAGAGAATGGAGGCCCAAAGAATTTAAGTAACATGCTTAAGATCAGCCATCGAGGTTAGTAGAATCTCTGTTCTGATTTTTAGGTCAATGATCTTTCTAGTTTGCCATGTGGTCTCTCCTTTGCTCTAGCTCAGTTCAATTCAGTTAGTATTCAGTGAGTATGCTACTCACTGACTGCAAACTGTGCTCCTAACCCTAGTCATCCACCTTCTAGGAATAATTTGCCAAACCAAATTTTAAGCATCTTGAGGGCAAAGATCTTTGGGAGGGTGGTGATATTAAGACCATAAATACACAGCTGGAAAAGACTCCTGAAGCCATAGATTCCAGACTCTTCATTTTACATATGAAGAATTTGAGGTTTGGGGGGCTACGGTGTCAGAGATGGGATTTGAACCCAGGTGTTCCTGTCACTGAGTTCCACACTGTATCTACTACATTCTGATACTTCCTTGTATCTCCTCCAGCATGTAAAAGAGCACATATTACATAGGACCATATGATATAGGTTTGTAAAAGAAATAGGATAGGCAAAATTTGTCCATAGATGGACAAATAATGTTTCCCATATGTGTTTAGATGTACGTCAGTCAGATCCTCTGCCTATATGAAGAATACATTTGGGTAATGGCATTTGATGGGGAAGGGAGAATATAAATAAATATAGAAACACTACAGTGGATACTTCATCATTGCGGGTGACTCTTGGGTACATCCTTTTACAATTATTAACTCTCAATCATTCATGTGAAGGATGAAAGTAAGAGATAATCCAAATGTTTGGCAATAAAACATTCTTGAAGCACATTCACCTTCTTAATTATATTATGTCTAAGCTAAAATAATTAAATGAATGTTTATTCCATGTGCATATGGACCTGGAGGTAGGTTAGTTGACTCTAAACTGTGGTAGATCATAGGATTGTAGACTGAGTTTGAGAGTTTGATGGGATCTTAAAGGTCACGTAGCCCAACCTCCTCATCCTCCTCCTCCTTGTCCTTGTCCTTCTTCTTCCTCTTGTTCTTCTTCCTTTCTTTTTCTCCTTTTTCCTCTCTTTCACTCTTTTCTCACTCTCTCATTCCCCATCCCCCATCTCTCTGTCTCTCTGTGACTCTATGTCTATGTCTCTTCTTGTTTGTTCCTATCTCTGTTTCTGTCTAGCTGTATCTGTCTCTCTGTCTGTCTGTCTGTCTCTGGCTCTTTCTCTCTTTATCTCTCCCTTCCACTGTCTTCTCTCCCTGTGTCTCTCTCTCTCTGTCTCTCTCAGTCTCTCTCTTTCTCCCTCCCTCCCTCTTTCTGAGACTAGTCCATCCTATTTCATCCAAGCTAGAAGTATAGCTGCCACTCACGGTGCTGAACCCACTCCCACTGCTAATCTGCTTGAAGCTTTAGTCTGCTCTGTTTTTGTGAACTGGATTGGTTCACTCCTTCTTAGGAGCCTGGTGGCCCTCCAGTTCATCCTTTTAGCACCAGACTTAGTGTAGGCACCTGATTGTTCCTTAGGTCTCCTGTAGGTTAGAACTACAGCCTCAGCTTTACACAGTAGTTAGGAAACAGGAAGTGTATGTACACCTAGCTCTCATTTTTCAAATAAAGAAACAAGATCTAGAGAAATTATTGTTGAAGTTAAAAGGAAAGGCCTAGTAAGATACTGGGAGATCCTGAGTACATGGTCAAAACTGATTGGTACCAAGAGGAGTTTAATACAGAGGACAACCACCTACAGAAGTATGAGACCAAGTCCTGATGTTACTTTGCAGAAGACATAGTAGTTGGAGTTGTTAAGACAGTGCAGAGCTGAGGTGAAAGTGATATGGTTGTATAGCATTCTATAAAGCATTTTATGTTTGATATTTTTAGTATCAACCTCTTAGGAGATTTTTTTATTTTTATATAAAATTTTATATTTATATTTTCATATTTATGAATTATTTGCTTCATGTTGTAAGTCTTCAATAATGTGTTTTAGACATTTCTTTTGTGTGTAAGAAGAAAATAAGCTATATTTTTTACCCTATCAACATTGTACAATGAGTACCTTTTACATTCTCTTTGGTGGAAACTGTACACATAAACCATGTTGAAGTTTTTCATGATTTTCCCCAGGGCTTCAAGGTAGAAGTATAAAGGACCAGACACAATGAGAAAGAGCCTGATCCATCTTTTTGGAAGCTAGGCTCCCCCAGGAGTAACTCTGGTCTAGGCATGTGCACCCAGAGTTCAGTCTCTTTAGTAAGAGAGGAAGTACCTAGCACAGGACCAGTACCAATCTACACAAGAAATGCTTAGCCTCTTTGGACAGTACCTGCTTTGATGTAAGGGCAGTTTGGTGGCACAGTGGATACCTGGAGTCAGATTGACAGTTCAAATCCAGTCTCAGATGCTTATTAGCTATGTGACCCTGGGCAAGTCAGTTTCTTTATCAGTAAAATGGCAATAATAATAGCACCTAACTTCCAGGGGTTGATGCAAGGATAAAATGAGATATTATTTGAGAAGTGCTTCGCAAACTCTAATGCCCTTTATGTGTTAGCTATCGTTGTTGCGGTGGTAGTAGTGGTGGTTGTTATTAATGATTATGTCAGTACTTGAGAACCCTGCAAACATTTTGATATTGCATATTTTTCACAGTATTATCCTCTCAGGTAATTAATACATGACTAAGAAAAATTATAATGACACAAGGGTGTACAAATGATTGTATATCAATGGACGCTCAGAAAGAGTTATGAGGTACATGAAAATATATGCCAATTCAAAATATTTTATAATTTGCCATCTGTCACCAAGCTGGAATTTAAAGTAAGAAGAAGGAATCATTTCCTCCCCCTTGGTCTATAAATGTCATTGGCTAGCAGAGGGGGCAGTTAGTATTAGTTAGTCCAGTCAGCAATTGTGTCAATCAGCTCTTTTACTGTCTCTGGCTTGCTGGATGCTGATTGACCTCTCTACCATCCAGTGACAAGAGATACAGGAACCCTGGAAGATAGATGCTTAAGGTATCCAGCTCCTACCCTTCTCATCTGACAATTTAATATGAGAAGAGCCTCGGTAGCAATTTTTATGTTAAGTAGACATTGCACCAACTTTGAGATTGCTAGAGAAACAGAGGGTACTACCAAGACGTCAGACTCCACGCTTGTGTCTTCCTTGCTAATTTAGAGACTAGTTGACTGAGCTGAGTGCAGGAAGGACTCAAGGAGGGGAGGAAGAGAAGTAAGCAAGTGGACCTTCAGTTGGCACCTGGAAATCCCCAGCTGGGGCAGAACCCCTAAATCTTTCATCAATCATTGAATCTCCCACAATGAGGTGAATGCAAATGTAAATGAGCCAGTGAAAGATATGGAACTATAACCCCCGATATTTTTCATACCCAGTCTCTCCTAATTCATTTTCTCCAAATCTCTTCTTCTTAGACCCAAAACATACAAGATCTCATATTCTGAAGTTTTCTTTGGACTTCACACTGTCCGGGGCACAGAAAAGGGACCAAGTCATATATTCTTTAATCAACCCACCTTCTTTTAAAAAATTAAAGTACTAACTCTTCATTGGCTAAGATAGCCAAACTTTACTAGGTTAATTAAAGTATATTTTTTACTATTTCCTTGCAAATAAGTGTAAGTAATGTACCAGTCTAATAAAATATTTTGCTCATCCCCTGTATGAAATATATTATTTAATGTTGGCCTATGATACAACATTCCTTACTCTGAGCAAGGCAGTAAGGGTCCTTTTTCTGGGCTGATTTATATATAATAGGACATAATAATATAGTCTAATGTGTGGATTGATGTGGGTAGTCTAATGTGAGTGAATGGCAACCATTCTATTGGTTTTATTTATTCATTCACTTATTTGTTGGTAATAAATGAGATTCCTCCCAATGTGACCACCACGACCATGGCAATTTGTGGGTCAATTGAACAGCTGGAGACCTTCACTTTTGCAACAATGGTTTGGGAACAAACAATAGGACCCTGGAAAAAATCTACCTAATCCCCCTTTATGGTTTTCTACAATCATAAGTTGTCAGAGTCTCTGATTTCTTTGCCAGTGGGAGGGAGATATAGAAAGGGAGTCAGACTGAGAGGGATACAGAAAGAGAGGAGAGGGAAGGCAGTGGGGTGGAGAAGAGAAAGAACTATGATTTGAAAGAAGGCCTGTGGAGTTTCTCGTAATCCTACTGATAAAATGGATCTGTTGGAAAAACCTCCCTTTTTTGAAGGGAACTGTAATGCTGATACTTCAATGTTTCAGGGATCCATGATATTAACTGTGCAGGTGCTCCATCTTCCAATGCATAGAAAAACCCCTCCACTCCTTGGTAGGCAGATTCATGGGTTTCTATGTCCAAAAAAAAAAGTACCCACTTGGTGGCCACCCCTCCAGTGATGGGTTTGTATTGACATAGAAACTGGAATGCAGACACATGTGGAAACTCCAGAATACTGTACTCAGAATATTGACAGAAAATTTTGGAGAAAGAAGCTTAAAGTATAACAAACTATTGCCAATTTTGGGGGACACCATGGTAAAGTTGGTTTTATGATGGTAAGTGACCCTTTGAGGATGTGTTATACCCCCTTCAATAAAGTATTGCTGAGAGGAATTGGAAAATTCACACACGGAGACAGCTGAGAGACATGGAACACTGGACATAGTAATCAAAATGGAAGTTTTAAGCATTACAGACTTTAATGGTTATTGAACTCCATGTTGTTTGAGCAAAATTCTCCAAGGCAGGCTCTTTCTAGGTCTCTACAGCAAATGTTTACTAAAGAAACAAAGCAATTCTTTGGACAATACAAATGAAAAACAATAGTAAAACAAAACCATTATGGCCCTAGGAGTCCACAATGTAAATGATAAAGAATGAGAGTGTTGATTTCTCTGTTCTCTGGGAGCTAATCTTCTAGACTGAGTAGATTGAGTCTTGGGTTTGGTTTCATGAGATCTGGGTTCTAATCCTGGTTCTGTCTTTCTTTATAAACTGGAACAAATCACTCAGCACTCTTCTTCTCTGACACAGCAATCTCTTCCCTTCTCTATCTGACACTGACATCACAAATGAGAGTCTTCCAAGTCCTTTAGGAGGAAGGAGCTATAGAAATGAAAGAGATTGTTATTTTTATTATGTCAGCTTTGGCCAGAAGCCCATATCTATTTCTAAGTTCTCTAGCTAAAGGTGGATTTGAAGATAGTTGAGTAAGAGTCACGTAGATAATCAAAAGATCCAGAAATAGAAATCAGTAAAATAGGTTAAGGGATTTGGGATTATTCTATCTATAGAAGGGAAGGTTGTGGGTTTATGCAAAAATGGTTCTCCTAAATTGAAAAGAATGACAATAAGAGTAATGTTGATGGGTTATTCTTCTTTTCAAATGAGGACTGAGCAAGAAGAAAGGAGTTTACAAAGAGTGAACCTGGAAGGACTTAGAACAGATTAAAGAAGTACACTCACTAAAGAATTACTCTATGCCTCATGTTGGCGAGGAGGCAAAGGGTAAGCATGCCTTTAGGAGAGCAGATTCTGATAGGCTCTTCCAAATTTAAAAAAAAATTAGTATAGGCCTGGTGACAGACTGTAGTCTGAGAACCAACCTAGCTAAATTCAGAAGGTAGAAGATGCCAGAAACCAGAAGATGATTGGTAACCAGGAGGTAAAATTTTTCCAGCCTCAGAAACTTAGAAAATCATCTATTGAGGCTTTGCGAGTGGTGATCTGTGTTACTGCAGGAAGTATTTCTATGGATAAAATGATATTTCTTTTGAAGTACTAAAACTTATGCAGGACCTGCTGACAATGGGCTTTACGTGACTTTGGAAATACTGCTTGAGTGTGGTGATGGACTCTTTATGTGCTAAATGCACCACTCAGCCCTGGAGACCAGATAGCATTAGAAGACAATCAGGATACAATTCATGTCAATTTACAAAATAAAACAGATTCCACTGGAAGTTCTTGAGTGGGGTGTTCATGTGGTCAGATGGCTTTAAAAAGATTATTTTTAGCAGCTGCATGGAGGATGGATTGGAGAGGGGAGTGATGCTAAGGGGCAGAGATGACTTGACTGAGAATTAGAGGCTGAGTATCAGAAACATACCTTCTTTAACTAGTAATCCTCACCTTCCATTCCCATAGCAAGGTGGTCCCCTGGACTTCACGATGTCCAGAAATTCATCATCCTACAAGATGGAGTCAGTTCTGAAAGTTCTATCTCCTCAAGATGAAGGCAACTGTCAAATTCATATTTCCTCATTACCCACTACTCCTGGGGTCCCACTCTCCCTCTGGTTGGAAAAATTTTAATTTGAGGAGGGGACACAAGGCATTCATCCTCATTTCTTAACCAGATGGTCTCTTAGACTTCATGATCTTCAGAAACTAACCATCCTGCAAGATAACATCAGCTCTACAACTCACAGGTCCTCGAATGATTACCAACCCCACTACAGGACTTCATCATGCCCCCAAATTTCATTATACCTCCTTAATGGCAAGGACTGTCCTATACCTTTCTTTGTATCCTCAGAATTTAGCACAATGCCTGACACACAGTAGGCACCAAATAAATGTTTGCTGACTGACTCATTCAGCCTCTAGATTCCTCTGACCCCTGCCTTGACCATCAGGCAGGGCCAGATACTTATGTACTCTGCTGTCATATACATACTCCCCTATCACCTATTCATCTCTTGGTCAAGGATTGATAATCATATCAACATTGCCAAACTACTCTAAAGTGGCAAGGATTCGGTGTTTTCACAGCTGTGGCTCCAGGTTCAGTTCCTGGTCAGGGAACCATATGGTGAGGCTTAAGGGCGTTGGGATAGTGATACATGGATCCTACCCAAATGAATTCAACTCAAGGTTTCTTTCAGCCAAAGACAAGATTTATTAGAACACAGTTCAGGGTGGGTCTGATTCTAAAAATCCTCTATATTGGCCAGACTCTTAAAGAATCTGAGCACCTTAATGGAGGCAAGTTGGATCTTATATACAGAAAGACTGTCAGAAGGATCTAGGAATGACCAAGTAGTCTGGGATGACTGGGAAGTAACAGAGAAGGGCCTGGAACACCAGGAGAATGGGGTCTAGATGGGATCAAGGGAGTGGTGGTCTAGAGTGGGGCCAGGTGAAGAGAAGGAAAGGGCAATTAACTAAATGGGAAGGGTCAATTGCCCCAGAGACCTGGGCCAAGTAGGAAAGTCCAGGGGCTTTTCCCCCTTGGGGGTCCAGATCCCAAAGACATGGTCTTCTCCCCTTGGAGGTTCAGATTCCATCCCCCCCTTGGGGGTCCAGATCCCAAAGACATGGTCTTCTCCCCTTGGAGGTTCAGATTCCATCCCCATCATTTTGGGCTGGAGCTCCTACTCCCTGATCTTATACCTTTCCATGGCATCCTATCTCTTCCTGTACCCTTATCCTACTCTACATTGACTTCCTATCATGCCCTCTGGGACCTCAGTAATAATAATAGCAATAACAACATTTTTACATATGTGCATATGTGTGTATATGCATATGTATGGCACTTTAAGGTTTGAAAATGTATATATGTGTGTGTAAGTATATGTAAAGGTATGCACATATACATATACACACATATAAACATATACACATATGCATGTGTATATATACATATGTGTCTGCACGCATGTGTGTATGTGAGAGAAAGAGAGAGAACCACAATCCCACCTTTCTGAGTTTTCTCTGACCTAAACCTCCTCAGTGCCCTCAACCAATCTTCATAAGACATCAATTTAGGGCATCCTTTACCAACCTGGTTTTCCTCCTCTGGATTCTCTACAGTTAATTACTGTCATTCCAAAAGAAGGTGCCCAGAACTGAACACAGTACTCCAGATGTAATCTGACTAGGCAGAGGACAAAGGAATGATTGCTTCCTTATTTCTACAGGCTATGTATCTCCTTAAGGGACCCAAAGTTTTAATGGATTTCTTCTACATCACATCATTGACTACCACCAGAATGATAATGAATAACATTAATTACTCCATAGATGTTTGTTCAATTTAATTTAATTGAAGTCCTTTTCATTCTTTCCAGGCCTAGATCAGGCACCATTGCCTCCATGAAGTCTTCCTTGGCCCCCTTAACTAGAAGTGAGTTCTCTCTTCTCATTCTACTTTGTTTATCCTTTCCTTTGCATAAGTGTGAAGTCTATCTTGTATTCTACTCACATTTTATCCCCTCCTAGGTCATCAGCTCCTTGAGGGCAGGGAATATGTTACTTTTCATCTTTCTATCCCCATGCATTGCTTAGTTATATTGCACAGTGTAGATACATACATACATACATTCCATCTCTCTATATGTGTGTATGCATATATATTTAAATATATATGTATACATTCATCTACATATATACATATGCAAATATACATATATAAGTCTACATCTGCATATATACATCTATATGCATGTGTGTGACTAAAAAAAGTATGTTGAATTTCAAGAAAATCACAGGGCAAAATGTTTTTTCAACTCAGTCCTAGATAGCTGCTTCATATTCATCAACCCTAATAATAAAAGCACTTCCCCTGTCTCTTCATGACTTGTTCAGCATATAGCCTTCCTTTCAAGGTTAACGAGGCTTACCAGCTCTTGATGTCTTCCTTTATTTCACATCCAGGTTTCTTCTTGAGAAGAATTATAGCCAAACAACTGCCCTTCTTCACCCCTTGAATTTGAGAAATTGGTTTAATAAAGAAGTCTTGATCCAACTGCAAAGGAGGACTAAGGTTATAGATTCTTTAGTTTCTCAAAGCCACCTTCTTTTTCTTGGATACTTGATACAATTACAATGGAGTTAGTTTAAGGAGAATAACTGACATTCCATAGGCAGGTTCTGAATACACACTCATAATAGTTTCAAGGTCACCTCACATTCAAGGGATTCCAAGTTCCTTGTACGAAAAGCTATTCCATCTGAAGCAAATATCACTTATGTACCAAAGAAAGAAACCAATGTAATGACATCCAAAGAGAAGGGGGCTATGCATAGACTATCTCTTTGAGAAATGTACTTGCTTCAAAGTTCACTTTTTCTTGGCAGGAATTCTATGTAGAATTTAAGAATTCTATCATTCTCAGTAGTATTGGAGAAGGCCCAGTAAGAATTAATCCCTTTTCTATGACAGTTTTCTTCTAGCAGATGTCTTTCCAGAATACCCAGTCCATTCATACAACAGGACTCATTTGTTGTAAGTGTTAAGACAATCTGGAAGGATAAATAATGTTGCATGAGTGTTCAGGAATACAACATGTTTTCAAAGCTGAGTCTGAACACGCAACCCCTTAAGGTTTGAAAATGTTGTCATTACTATATTTCATGTCACTTCTACTGGTTCATTCCTCCTCACACTAGTGAGGAGTAGTGTAAAGTTCTCCATTTTCATAATACAACTCCTATCAACCAATCAAAACATATTTATTAAGGACCTGCTATATGGAAGACCCTGTGCTAGGCACTGGGGATTCAGAGACAAGAATATGATATTTTCCCTTAGAGAGCTTAAAGTCCATTAAGGAATGTAACACGTACATATATAAGTGTAGCATATACACATACACTGTTTATACATATGCATCTATATATAGTATGTCTATATGTATATATGCCTATATAAGATATATGCACAATTTATTTGTACAATTCAAGGTAATTTTCAAAGAATGATAGGAATACAGAATTTGAGAGGTAAAAGGGACCTCAGTAGTCATCTCATACATGAGAGGGACACTCACTATAGGTCAGTAGCCTCTACTCAAAGATGTCCAAGGAGGATAAATCCCACTGCCTCTTGAGGAAATCTATTGCCATACTGGGGTGAGGATGCCAACATATAAAAACCACAAAATCTCCAAGTGGAGATAATATTTCATTGAGATTTGCTGTTAGCTTTTGTTGTTCCTTTTCCACTTGGCCAATTCTACTTTTGAAGGAGTTGTTTTCTTCAGTGTACTTCCCCCACCCTCCCCAATTTTGTTAATTGTATTTTTAAAGGAATTGTTCAATTTTTCTTCTACATCTCTTGTTTGACTTTTAAAATTTTTCTTGAGTTCTTCCAAGAAGGCTTTTTGGGCTTGAGACCAGTACATATTCTCCTTTGAGATTTTGGATATGAGTATATTGACCATGTTGTCCTCCCCTGAATTTGACTTTCCCTGTCACCAAGATATTTCTCTATGGTTACTGTATTTCTTTGATTCTTCTTGCTCATGTTGTTTGACATTTTTCTGACTTTTAACTTTGACCTCTGCTTCTGGGGCCTGGGAACATTGTCCCAGACTTCTTGTTCTGGAAGTAAGAGTCTAGTTTCTGGTTTTCTGTGCTGGGACCTCAGAAGCTGGCAGCTGGATGTTGTAGTGGTCTGGTAGTTTATCTGGTGTTGAGCTGGAGCTGGTGGTGGTAGCTGATGTGTACCTGGTGTTGCCACTTGCCTGGTCTAACACCCTGGGGCTTAGGATCTCCTGCTAATTTGCTAAGGTGGGACTTGCCACTGGCTTGTTAGGATGCCTCCCATCCTATATTGGTCCCCTCCAGCCACAGCAAGAGGGACCTTTACCATTAATCCTCCTAACCACCTGAGCCAAAAGAGTCAAAGAGCCATCTTTCTGCTGGGTCCATTATTTCAGGATTTTTCCTGCGGCAATATCCTCTGGGTTTTTCAAAGTCTATAAGGGAGGGTGAGAGTGAATTACTATTTATTCTGCCATCTTGGCTCCCAGAAGTTTAAATAGGTCTATTTTATTGAGATCTGAAGGAAACAACGGGTCCTAAGAGGCATAAATGTGGCCAGAGTTCATTTCAGGCACAGGGACAAGAAATGGAATGTCATGTGTGAAGAATAGCAAGAAAGGTAATCTGTCTGGATTGCAGAGTGTGGGAAGTTGAATAATGTGCAAGTACATTGTCAATATAGGTTGAGATGAAATTATGAAGGGCTTTAAAAGCCAAAGGACTATATATTTCATCCCCAAAGCAATAAGGAACTACCACGGTTTTTTGTATTAAGGGAATAAAATGCTTAGAACTGCACTTTAGGAAAATCTCTTAAGCAGTTGGCTGGAAAATGAAATAGATGGGGAGAGACTCAAGGCAGAGTAGGAGGCTATTGCAACAGGCCATTTGAGAGGTGATGAGAGACTAAACCAGGACGGTGTCTGAGCAAGTAGAGAGAAGGAAACAGATGTTCTGGAGGTAGAAATGCCAATATTTGACAACTAACTGGATATATGTTGTGAAGAGGAGTGAGGAATTGAGGACAAAACTGAAGTTACAAGCCTTTGTGACTTAGAGGATGGTGAGGACTTCAGCAGACATAAGGCAGTTCATAATAGAGATTTTTTGGGAGGAGAGGGATAATGAGTTCTTTTCTGGATTTGTTGAATTTGAAACGTCTGTGGGACATTCAGTTAGAAATGTCCTATACATAACTGAATATGCATGACTGGAAAGCAGGAGAGAGACTAAGGCCAGCTATTTGACTGTGGAAGTCATTTGCCTAGAGATGATAATTAAATCCATGGGAGATGGTGAAATCATTGATAGAGAAAGGACAGAGAAGAGGAGATGGTCAAGGAGACAGCCTTAGCCATAGCCCATGACTATGATATGGATGATGAATCAGCAAGAGTATCTGAGAAAGAACAGATAGTCAGAACTGAAGACCCAAGAGAGAAAATCATCAGGAAAATCCAAATCAGAGAGAAATGCAGAAAGAGAGGGTGGTAAGGAATTTCAAATAGTGTAGAGCAGTCAAGCAGGATGAGGATCGAGGAAAAGGCCATTAGGTCTGGCAATTAAGAAGTCATCAGTTACTGGAGAAAGTTTCACTTGAGTAAGGAGTTTGAGAGTTGGATGAAGAAGGTTGTGAATCAGTGAGAGGACAGGAAGTGAAGGCAACAAATGCAGACAGCTTTTTCTAGGAGTTTGTGAAAGGAAAGATTTAGAATGACAGTTTAGGGTGATAATAGAGTTTATGGAGAAATTTTTTTAAAGATTTGAGAGACTTGAATGTGGATAGGTAGTAGGTAACAAACCACTTAATAAAGATTGAAAATGAGAGAGAAGAGGTGATTAAAAGGGCGATCTGGAGAAGTTGGAAGGCGAGGGTATGAAGGATACGTATTAGAGGGCTGGTAAGGAAAAGGGCCACCTCTTCATTACAGACTGAGGGAAAGGAGAATAGAACAGGGGACAATGTCAAAGGACTTTGAGATGTAGAGAAGGGAAGGAGAGGGAGTTCATGGGCAATGACCTCTGTATACTCAATAAAATAAGAAGCAAGGTGCTGGGCTGAAGTGATAGGGGAAAAGTAATATGGAAGAATTGAGGAGAGATTAGGTTTGGAACAGCCCCCATGGGGAGAGGACAGAAAATCTATTAGAGAGAAGTAAAAGTGATGATCAGCAAACATTTATGAAGAGCTTTCTATGTGCCAAGTTCTGGGGATACAAAGAAAGTCAAAAAGACAGAAACAAGGAGCTCCCATTCAAATGAGGGGGAAAATATGCAAATTACTATGTACATATGAGACATACATACATACTATGTAATTAACATAGATAAGGAAGGTAATCCCAAAGTGAAGATACTACAGGAAGGTCAAACATGGAACCAAAAAAAGGGTCCCTGCAGAGTCTGAGACTTGAGCTGAATTTTAAAATGAAAGCAAGGAAGCTCACAATTGGAAGGGAAGAGGTAGAGCATTCCAGAAATGGAAGACAATCAGTTCAAAGGGAGAGAGTGTGGCATGTTTAAGGTATAGCAAGTAGTCCAGTATAGATGGAACATTGTGGAGGAGGATACAATATAAGAATATAAGAAACAATACATACATAATATATAAATAATATATTTATTATTATTTATTATAGTATATTTTTAGTCATATAATATATTATATATTATATGCAAATAATATATGCATATAAGAAATAAAATATAAAACTAACATGGTAAGAAGGGGTCAGAGTGAGAAAAGTTTTGAATGTCAAGCAGCAGATTTTACATTTGATCTTGGAAGTAACAGGGAACCATGAGAGCTTTCTGGTAGAGGTGGAGGGATATAGTAAGGGATATATTGCTTTAGGAAAATCACTTTGGCAGCTGAATAGAGAATATATTGAAGCAGGGAAAAATCTTGATTCAGGGAGACCAATTAGAAGGCTATTGCAATAGTTCAAGTGAGAGCTGATGAGTGTCTATACTAGGTATAATTGAGATTACATTACATAAGTTTGTAGTGGACTCAGTACGCTTGTTGTATGACTTCTCCAGATCCATTCAGAAGCACATGAGTAAGAACAGAAGCAGAAGGTGGGAGTGGTCCAGGGTTGGGGTTTGGCAAAGCATGAGCATCAATAGGACAAGAGGCCAAGGGATTAGAGAATAGAAGGGGAGATCAATAAAAGTGACAGCTATCCACATAATTACTCCTAGAAAGATATAAACAGAGTACCAGACAGAGTAGTGATCAGAAGTCATTTTTTTCTAGTCGTATAAATATAATGAATTAGGTCCACAGTCAATTGACCAGGGACAGAAAACTATGGAACAGGTGTGATTCTGAAATGCTATCACACTGAGCCTGGAGCAGAATCTTGGATTTGATCCCCATGCAGGCATAGACCACTAATGGACCAGCAATTCTGTCACTCTGATTCTGGAGTAAGATATCTGACTTAATCTCAAGTAGAAGATGAGAGCTGGGCTGGCAGAGCTTTGACCCTGGAGCCATTTCTAGGATTGGCCCATGAATGAATGATGAAGGCAGAAGCTGTGGAGCCATGGGTTGACCTACAGCTCAGTTGCTCTGAACCTGCAGGACTTTCCATCTATCTGACAGAAGTCAAGTGTAGCAACTGTCTATTGGAGCTCCTCCCAGGGAGCCAGTCTTCAGTTGTATAGCCTACACCCAAACCAAGGCCTGGACACTGGAAAGTTCAGCTCAGGAGTGTAGCAATAAGATCACGTAGGGCCTGATGAAAGTATAGAGCAAACCCTAACCTGAGCTGCCACTGTGATCCTTGAAGAACACAGCACTCAATGCCAGTATAAAATAAGTAGTAGGACCACACATAATACAGACTAGGACTGTACAATTAGAGATATTACCTAAAAAAATGTACATATCCTGGACTTAACTGAAAGTTTCAATTCAGGAAACAAGCCTAGAAGAATCAGTAAACAAAAAAAACTCCCATAACAAAGACCTATTTTGGTACCAGGCATGCCTACAACCACAAAGGTAGTAAAGGAGAATAATGCTAAAACACCTATAAGCAAAGATTCAAAGAAAAACAAAACTTGGCTATGAAGTCAAGTAGAATTCTTAGAGGAAGTTAAGCAAGTTTCTTTCTTTAAATAAGAGTTCAAAATAGTATAAATGAAAGCAGAGTAACAGATAAAAAAACTGAAAAAGAAATGAGAGTTTTGGAACAAAAATTTGGTGGAAAAAATTTGGAGGAAAAAAGTTGAAGGAAAATTAACAGCTTAGTACAAGAGATACAAACCATACCCAAATCAAACACCTCAGACTTTAGAGTGAAACAGAAATGAATCCATGAGACAACAAGAAATATTAAAACAAAGGCAAAAGACTAAAAAAAAATAAGAAAATTCAAGGTATAACTTTAAAAACAATTGACCTGGAAAACAGATCAAAGAGAGATCATTTAAGAATTATTAGATTACCTAAAAGCCATGGCCAAAAAAAAAAGTCCAGAAATCATATTTCATGAAATCATGAAAGAAAGTTGCTCATATTTATTTGATCCAGAGGGCAAAGTGAAAATAGAGTCACTTCCTAAAAGAAATCCCAAAAGAAAACTCCCACAAACATTATAGCCAAAATCCAGAGCTTTCAGACCAAAGAGAAAAATCCTACAAGCAAGCAGAAAGTTAGGAACACAGAAGATTTAGAAGCTACCACCACAAGGAAATGGAGAGCTTAAAATAAGATATTTCAAAAGATAAGCAGGATAAGGGGAACATCCCAGGCAAAGACATAGGGAAGGGAAATGGAACATTAAATTGGGAGAACCGTTAATAGACCTCTTTGAATGCAATGCAGAATATGTCAAAGGGGGTAATATGAAATGTCTAGAAAAATAGATGGATCTTGATGGCTTTCAGTGTAAGGATAAGAAATTAGCATTTTCTCTAGAAACAGTAGGGAGCCAGTAAAGGTTTTTGAGCAGAGGTGTGATTAAATTAATCAAGAAGGTTTTATTATGAAAATGGAAGAGAATAGAGAAACCTGCCCCCACATCTCCAAAAAGCTTAATATCACAGAAAGTAGCAGGTATAAGACTGGAAGATTAGTAGTGGAGAGGATTATTTCATTCAAATGAGAAGATAATCAACATGAAGGGCTATATTGGTTTGGATAATAAATAATATAAATTAATGATATTAAAGTAAAGAGGTAAATTTAATCTCAAAGCTATTATTGAGACATGAAAATATGTAACTAACTCCTAGCTGTCATGTGGCTGTGGCAACGGTATATTTTCTCCAAAACTGAACAGATTAACAGATATCAAGGTGAGGAAGTCTATGAATCAGAGGTTGCTATTGTTTGTTCACTATTTTCAGAGAGGACTGATGAGATCACAGGTGATATCTTGACTTGCATATGAATTTGTTTAAATGAGGCAGAGTTGCAAGAAGTCATCAGTTTCACTCTCTCTTCCAGAGCCATTGAAGTCCAGTGACAGGACAAAAGTCAAGACAAGTGACCACAGCCTACGATGCAGGGGATAACTTCAGTGTCTTTGATGTCCGACCAAACGCCAAGCATCCCACAGACCCTGCTTCAGCTGCCTTCATGGCTGTTAGAACAAATTGTTCTCATCCACCCATTCTGCTGGGAGAAGTCTTTGCATACTTGGGGTACACATCCCCCTAACTCACAAAAAGGCAACTAGGTTGAGTGCTGGCAGTTACTCTCAATCTGGTTTAGCCTGTCTGCTGAGATAGTTGGTGTGGCTGCTGCATGCTACAGGTGAGAGTTGGGTGAAAGATGGACACCAAAGGTGGATGAGCAGCCCTGAACAGGGCTTGGCAAGTGTCCCAGTCCTCTCTGAATGCCCCATGTATTCCGAATCAAAGGTAAAGAGGAGAAGAATTCTGAGGAACATCTGAGTGAGGATCAAGGTGCAAATGTGGCTGGAGTATACTATCAATTACAGGAGAAACAGATACAGATTTCAGGAGATAGATCACAAAACTGGATCAAAGGATCCCACACAGGAACAGAGATCTCTAACTATTCATGTATCTGCCAGAGTTATTTGCCAAAAGTAGATCATCTTATGTTTTCCAGTGAATTTTTATGATAATTTCATTCTTCAAAAGGTGACAGAAGTAACCAGGGAATGCTTATTTTGGACCTGATTCTGACCACTAAGAAGGGTATGTTTGTGGGATAATTGGGACCTGGGGAAGAAGGGACTACTCTATCACCCTATATGTAATAGAGAAGTGTAAATCTGAGCTTATATATTGCACCTAGATTTACGGAATGGTAATATTTCATGTATTCAAATTCTACAGGGAACTACTTCTATCACTCCAAAAGGTTTAGGAAGTTCTCAGGAACAGAATTAGGTCAACATATACACAATTTCTGACAAGGGAGAAAAAGATGAGCTGTCTAAGGAGGCTGATGTGAAGGCATAGGAAATGTACTTAACTTATATATTATATGTTAGAAGTGTTATATATAACATATATATGTTATAAGTTATATATAATATATGTTATATAATGCAAGTTATATTATAAGCTATAAATATGTGTTTATGAATATATAATGCAAGTTACATTACATTTTATAAGCTATAAAAGTAAGAGCATGAAGACAAATAAATTGGACATAAGACTATTACAGTAATATCAAAGAGTTTATATACATGTTATATTATGTATGATATATTATTGTATCTTATACATAATATATATTACATGTTATTATATATTATAAGTTATAAAAGCAAAAGCATGAAGGCAAAGAAATTAGGCATAGGACTATTATAATAATATCAGAGGTCTTAAAACTCAGAACAAATCAAGATTGACAATGAATGTTAAAAACAATGAAATATTTAGGGGAGCTCTCTTGGGGCAAAAACATTAAAGAACAGAAAGGACCACTGCTTGTGATGGATAGTAAGATGATAAGAGACAAAGAAGAATTAGAACCTTTCGGTTCTCATTTTATTTCTCTTTTATCACCAAGGGGGGCTATCATTGGATAGGGAAGGACATTCCTTTATGCATTCTCTGTACTTTTTCTACTCTACATGTCACAGAGCAGCCCCAGACTTTCTCACACTGGAAATATTCTCCATTTCTGTGACCCCTTCTTCTCAGAACCTCCAGAATTTTAAGGACAGTGCCTAGACCAGCCATATCGTAATTCCTCCCTAGACTCCACTTTTGACTTTCCAGATTTCTTTCTCTTCCATATCACAGTTAGGGTGTATGTGATTTGTCCTTCATTTTTGAAGAGGACCATGATATCAGGAAGATGACGCCATGATTTGCAATTAAATTTACGTGAGGAAAAGCTGGGCAAAGTCATAAGCCTCACTTTCTGCTCCAGGGCCAACTAGATCCAGTGGCCAGATATAGATCAGGACAACTGGAGATGACCCAACACCACAGTTAGGGTACCTTTTCTACCTTTTCAATTTTTAGCTTCCTTTTTTATGTTGTTTTCTCCACTGGAATGTAAGTTCCTTGAGGGTAGGGACTGACTTCCTTTCTGATTGTAATTGTATTCCCAGAATGTAGCACAATGCTTGGCATTTAGGAAGTCCTTAATAAATGCTTTTTGAGTCAAAGGAGAGAATAGAAAAAGGGGGAGGGGTAGAATGGGATTGAAATATATAGTCTCACAACATGACTATTATGGAAGTGTTTTGCATGACTACACATGTATAACCTACATCAAATTGCTTGCCTTCTCAATGAGGGTGGGTGGGGAGGGAGGAAGGGAGAGAATGTGGAACTCAAAGTTTTAAAAACAAATATTATAAATTGTCTTTACATGCAACATGGGAAATAAGATATATAGGCAATGGAGTATTGAAATCTATTTTGGCCTAAAGGAAAATAAAAGGGAAGAGGATAAGAGCAGGGGAAGGGTGGCAATAGAAGGGAGAGCAGACTGGGGAAAGGGGTAATCAGAAAACATGCTGTCTTCAGATGGGGAAGGGGAGAGATGGGGAGAAAACTTGGAATTCAAAATCTTGTGGAAGTGAATGTTATAAACTAAAAATAAATTAATTTTTAAAAATGTTACATGCAAAAAAGTTGCTTTTGACTTCATTTGACAGGAATTGTTAAGATGAAAATGAGGTAGGATAGTCAGTGAGTTCCTAGCTGCCCTTAATGAATTCAAGGACCAGACAAACTACATCCTAGAGTAGTGGAAGAATTGGTTATATGACTGCTGAAGTATTATCATAGAGAAGGGAAGAGATGCTCCAAGACTGGTGACCAGAGAACTTAGCCCTGATTTTAAGAAAAAAAAAAAGAAAGAAGAGAGTGGATTCCGCAAACCATAGTCTTTTAAGCTTGGCTTCAATTTCTATCAAAATTTTTGAATATATTATTAAAAAATAATTTGTGAGTATTCAGAAAGATATTTTCCCCCTTTCTTAGAAAAAGAAATCATTAAACATCTAGTAATTACTAAGATTCACCATGAGTTCATTAACAATAGATCATGCCAGAACAACCACATTTTCTTTTATTCTTTTTCTTTTTTTTTTAAATTTTTTACCATATATCTAGATTGGTAGACTGGGAAAATATTATCAGTGTAGTATACTTAGACTTTAGCAAAGCATTTTACAAGGTCCCTCAGACTATCCTTATGGAAAGATGAAAGGATGCAGACTATATATAATGGCATAGTGAAACAGATTCAGAACTGGTTGAATGATGAAACTCCAAAAGTAATGATAGTAATAATTAATGTCCAGTTAGGGTGGTCTGCTAGACCTAGAGGTTCAAGATACCTAAAACAATAAGCTAGATCTGTTAAGATGAAATTTAATAAGGATAAATGCCATTCTTCACTTAGGTTTGAAAAATCAACCACACAAGTGAGGGATGGGATAAAAAAAGGTAGAAAACATTCATCTGAAAATGGTCTTGGGGTCATAGAATTCTACAAATTCAATTTGAATAAATTATGGTATGGGCTTCAGAAATGCTAGTGTAAGTTTAGACTGCATTGAGAGAAATATGATTTCCAGAATCAGAGATGTGATAGTACAAAAGTACTAGACTTTGGTCTCCCTCTGGACTATTGTGTTCAGTTCTGGGCTTTACTTTTTCAGTAAGGACATTAACCAATTAGAGCAAATCCAGAAAGGTGATTAAGACACTAAAAGAAATCAAAGTCACATCAAATAATAAATTTAAGGAATTAGGGATATTTAGTCTGGGGAAAAGACTTAGGGGGAACAATGAAAATTGTCTTTAAGAGATAGTCTCATATAATGGAAGGACTGCTAGTTGTACAAGGGCTCAGAGGATTTGGATCTGCCACTTAAACCCTATGAGACCTTGGGAGTCAGTTGACACTTCTACGTCTCATTTTCCTCATCTGGAAAGTGAGGGGGTTGTCCTAGATGACACCTAGAATCCTTGCCATTTCTCAAACTATGATCTCACATTTTTAAAAAGCTGATATAGACCTTTTCTGCTTGGTCCCATATGGCAAAAGCCATTGAAATGGATGGAAATTGATTTTTACAATATATTAAGAAAACTTCCTAACAGCAGACTTGTCCAAATGTGGAATGTGAGGATCTTGGGAGGTCATTAGTTTTTAATTACTAGCGTTCTTCAAGCAGAGGCTATATGACCACTTGCCAAGGAATTCCTGTTCACGTGCCTGTTGGATTACATGAGTAGAAGAGAGAGGTCTCTCTGAGCTCTAAGATTCTGTTCTTGTGAAATCATCTTGTTTCATCTCTCCCTTTTACAAATTAGGAGACTGAGATTCCAGCAGGAAAAAAATGACTTGTCTAAGGTCACACAGCTAGGAAGTGGAAGACCTGGGACCTGAATCCAAGTTTCTGATTCTGTGTTCAACGCTCTTTCCACTACATCAATATCAATCACCTGTTAGAATAAAAATAAACTATTGTTTACCTAATAAACTCAATGCTCTGGCCTCAATCTTTCCCACCACCCCACCCACCCAGATTTGGGTCTCCCTACTCCTCTGCATGTACTTTGTGTTCCAATCAAACGAGATTCATCTCTATTCCCCAAACATACTTTATGCTTCTCTGCCTCTCTGCTTTGTTCACACATGTACATACATGTTCTTTTCATATGGGTTGTCCTTTCTCCCAATGTTGCCAGGTCTTCCTAAAACCTTACCTACTATTCAAGCAGCACTTCCTTCCTGAAGTCTTCTTTAGAACCTCTCTACTGAATGTGGTCTCATCCTCTAAACTTCTGAAGTCCTTCATTTGTACCTCTCTTATGCATTTATGACATTTTGCCTTTCAATTTAGCCATTTGTATACTGATGCCACCTTGCCAGTCCCACCCCTCACCCCAATAAAGCTTGTTGAAGGACAAAGAATTTGCCTCATTCATCTATGGTCTCTCTCTGTAACCCAGTACACCTTGTACAAAGTGGGTGCTCAATAAATATTTGTTGGATTGAATTTCCAGAAGATACAAACCAAATTTGGATGCATCAGAGCAATAGTACGTCATGGCACACCCACTATATGTGGTAACTGCCTGTTATTAGTTGCACTTGGTATGACTTGATAGAGCATCAGGCATCCTGGGATTTATTAAAATGTAAATGACAAAGTACAGAAGAATGTTCAGACAATTGGATTATTCCATTGACTGAATGTTCCAACACTGCTTCTATTTTTAGCAAAGCAATGGTGGCTCCTGCTGTGGAATGCTGAATGGAATATTCCACTCCTCCTAGATAGGGAGAGCTGGGATAAAAGAAAATTAAACCTAATTATTTAAGATTTTTTTAAATGTGCCTTTTAAAATAACCACTTAAAATAGTTTGTTAATACTATCTCTGTTTAATGATGATATCTCTGGTATATAATCATTACATATTTTTATTACTGTTGATTCAGTGGCAGTTGGATCTATCACTTCATTCATGAATACAACAGTAAATTTGCCTTTGTGCTCTTGGCCTTGACTTTGTTTTAGGCACAGACATCATATGATGCACTTGACTGGGTGTGTCTGACATGTAGCAATGAGCACATAATAACTGAGTTATTTTTTTTCATGAAAAATGGCATTATTTAGCCTGGAGAGGAGAGAGGTAAGGGATGTCTTCAAGGACATAAAGAGATTTATTATAACAGAGAATCAAAACCAGCTGTTTCTCATTTTCATAAGGAGCAAGAGGAAATGGGATTAAGCTGCAACATGAGGGATTTAGGCTAGACGTAAGAAAGAATTTCCTAATACTGAAGGATGTCAGAGACTGGGATAGGTTCCACTTTAAAAACAAGAAAAACTTTTATCTGTCTGGAGTAGGTTAGGTGTGGTTTGTCTGGAGGAAAAGTGGTAGACAAGATGACCTAAAGTTGTTTCATCCCCATGAATTCTGTGATTCAAAGAATTATGTCTCCATACAAAGAACTCATGGAAGAAAATTTACTTCTCAGGGTTGTCATTTTCTTGCAAATATTTCTCATAGTTATTTGAGCATATTGTCAAAGTAATGGAATGAGAGAATCTTTGAGATGGATGAAACCCCAGGGACCACTTATTCCAACTTTTACTTGAGCTATGAATATATCCTATGCAACATCCCTGTAACTGGTTATCTGTTCTCTTGTCTGAACATCTCTAGGGACAAGAAGTCCACTATCTCATGAGGCAGTCCATTTTGTTTTCCAACACCTCAAAAATGCCAGGATCTTCCTTAAAATCAGATGAAATCTACTTTCCTGTAACTTCAACCTTAGGCTCCAATTTCACCTTTAGAGTCAAATAGAACAAATGTGCGTGTCTCCCCATATCCCCTCCATGTTATTTTTACCTCTGCTATGTAAAGTTGAGTCAAATTGGATATAATGAAGTAGGTGGACTTATTTTATTGCACTCCTTACCATTTATTTCCTGCTATTTCCCACCCCCCTCATGGAAAATACAAATTTAATTGCTGAACATCCTTGCAACTGTGTGTGGTTTAAGGGGAATAGGGTGGGTGGGGAATGCATTGACTTTTGAATATGTTGAAATACTATTATAACTCCTGAGACGAGAAGGTACTTCCTTATGAGTCAATTTAATTTTCTCTAACTTTTAAGAAGGTTCATTTTACCAGTAACAAAGAAAATCTAAACCTTGGAAAGATCAGGTTTTACTAAAAGAATCAGCAGAAATAATTGGAGTGCAAACTGGCTGCAAACTGACCTACCACTCCTGAAACAAATTAAACTGTGACAACAGAGTGTCGCATTTTCCCTGCTTTGAAGATACTCATTTCCGTCCATGAACAATATTCTTTTCTCCTTAATGGAGTATGAGGCTATGGACCCACAGGTGCCAGAGCCTCAAGTGCAGCAGTGGAGAAGTAAATCAATTATTCTTCTAATTCATGTCCAAAGCTCTGAAAAAGAGAGTTTGAGGAATAAAAGAATATTGAGATTGGATTCTGATAAGAATCAAGTTACTACCTCATGACTTTCTACTTTCATTTGCTTGTATGGACGTAGGCTAAAAGTGGGTCTTTTGTAAGGGCGACATTTGAACATTTTCCCTCTGAAAGGGCCACTTGGCAGTCTTAAGTCTGTGTGTTCCACATGACAAATCATCTGGATGAAAACTCACATTTAAAAATCATTTATCAGAATATCTGAATTCAGCATTATGGAGATAATGTGTCAGTCTATGTGATTTCCCTTTTTCACTTTCACATGGTACCATTGGGAAAACACGTATTAGTAAGGTGGTCTCTTATTCAGTGTGATTTCCACGTGAGTTTTGAAAGCTCTCTTGAGTATCTTTGATCTAGCTGGTTCCAGTTTTATTTTTAGAATTAAATAAAGATTTAAGGAATCGATACAAATAGTTACACAGTTGGTATACACATTTTTATTGTGGGAACAGGAGATACATTTGCTTTTCTTAAAACCTTCCCAGGTACGTTTGTTTCTCTGCATGGCTGATCATCTGAAAACAAAAATACAAATGTTGCATCCAACTACAAATTAATTTCTCAACATACCTGTGAGATACATAACATAATCACCATTTTGAAATCAGGACATCCAAAGAAGATCTGAGGGCTGTGTCTACACAAGGACTGATGTGAATGGAAATGAGGGAAAAAAGACAAAGATATGAAGGCCATGTCTACACAAGAATTGATATAGATGGAAATGAAAAAAAATTATAGATCCAGATATTTTCAAATATCCAGAAGTTTGACAGTGGATAGATAAGACATAAGAGCTTTCCTTGAGGCAAGATTTCCAGTGTGGACCTTTGCATTTATCTACTATTATTGTGAACTGTTATTGCTGTCTCTATCTAGCACTAGCCTTGGTGCTCCTGTGGTAGATGACATTTTCTCAGCACTATTTTTCCACAGCTGAAGTATTCTTGAGTTACTTGCATAGAGAAGTGAGGATTATAACTGCAAATAACTATTGATATTTTCAAAAACATAAGTACTATTGAAATAGTCATCTATAAATATGCAGAGGTACTTGTTAATACATACAGTAAGTACATAAAGCTGGTTAAGAAGGTCTTCATTAGAGAAGTTAATTTGATTATATGTACCAAGAGTCCTGACTTAGCTGAGCATGTCACTGAAGTCACTGTACCTATGAAAGGGCCATTACATGGCCTCCAGGGATGCACCTGTATAAACATTTGGATTGAAATATGCTTATTCACAGCTTGCCATTTCTCTCACTTAGGTTGTATCCACGTAAACTAACAAAATTGAAGAGCTGGAGCAATAATCTACACAATTTAAACCAAATAATACTTGATCTAGCATCAGAACAAGAAGGACAGGTTATCTCATCAGATAAAATTCAAGTTTCCATTTCACTTTAAAACATGGCAAAAAGAATGGAAAAACCACTAGATAGAGGGTTATGAAACATGGATGCTAGGCCTTATTCTGCCACTAATGTGCCATGTGATATTGGGTACCTGTAGGTATTGAATGTCCCTGGGCCTCAATTTCTTTATCTCTACGATGAAAAGTCGGAGATAAGAAAGAAGACTGGACCCTAATGCCCATTTCATCTTTCAAATTCTAAATCAAGATACTATCATTTGTCTTTGTGGGAAATTCCCTCAAGAGATGACTTCAAAGCCTCTCTGACTTTATTGGTCATGCATATGAAAAATTTCAGGGGATAAAAGAGTGACTCATTGGAGAAGAGGTAATACTGCTAACTCTATGCCTGACTTAGTTTGATTTTGAAATATATAAAATACTAGAGTCACTACATGACTGGTTTAGGACCAGAATAAAAAAATGGTAATAAACCTAACCACAACTACTTCCTGCTTCTACCAAACACCTTTATCAACCTCACATCATAAATTATAGGTTCTTACCATATAAATGTTTGCATGGAATAGGATATATTGTCCAACATGTGTTCTGCTCCAGGTTGGTTGACTGATCCCCCAAACACGACATTCTAAACTTCTTTCTATGCCTTGCTTTCATTATTATGATGGTCACCTAGGAAGCCCTTTCCCTCTATTTCTATTAAACTAAATCCCCAACCCATAATAATCCCTTTCCTCTGAATTCCCATACCACTTATCTGGTATTTATCATATATGTTAGTTACATATTTATAAGTACGTAAGTTGACTCTCCAACTATAATGTAAGCTTCTTAAAGGCAGAGGTCATGTATTAATAGTACCTCAAATCACCTACAAGGCCTTGCTTCCAATAAATGTTTTTTGATTGATTATATTAATTATATTAGATTAATACAGTTTTGTGTAATGAGTTGTTGAAATAATGTTGGAAATAAACAACATAACCATTTGCCTTTTGGGATGCTTAGAGGTATAGCTAAAATTATTTGATACCTTAGAGAATATAATTTACCTTTTAAAATACTTTTAACTCTAAAAGGGTTTTTTTTAGATACCTCAAGATCAAACCCAGAAGCTCAAACTAATCTATACTGTAAATAATGCTGGGTTGACACAGCCTTGGGTCCTAAAAAATGTATGAATCAACAAGGATATTGAAATTACCCTATATATCACTATTAAGAAAAAAGATGAAAAGTGAAAATTCACATTGTATTTAAAATATAGAGGAATATGGAGAAGGAATGGATGATTGTTCATCAGGAAGGTAGATGTTGCTGTTGATAAATCTTAGTCAGAAGTACTGGCTTAAAAAAGGACCTTCATTTTCCTCTGTTTCCTGAGATGATTCCAACTTGCTCCAAGATTTCTACAGCCTGGAAGTACATCTTCTTTAAGCAGGAGGGATGTTTCCAGTCGATCATGTCCTTTGTTTCAACATCTGAGTAGCTTCAGCAGCCATTAATGTAGCAATCTCTGCAATATGAGTCCCTTGATGGGGAAAGGATTTCTGGGGAAGGGGCTATTAGACCAGCTGAAAGGAGCATAGAAAAATACTCAAGAAACAACAGAAGACATCATAGAAAGAATATCACATTGATAATACCTTGTTGACTGCTCCATTTTCTGTACATATGAAATGAAGCCTCATCAGTAACAATGACATTTATATTTTATGGTTCCATGATGAAGTATCTATCAGTCAACAACACTAATCGAGGGTCTGACATGTGCAAAAAACCTCTACATTAAGCCCCATGAAAATATTAAAGAGGGTGGCCCTTCTCCATACTGTTCTTATAATAACTGAGGAAATAGGACATACATGAAAAGATCTCCAAGAGATCACAACCACTATTGCAAATTGATAGTTTTGTGTAATGAACTATTGTAATAACGTTGGAAATAAACAACACAGCCAGAACCAGGGAAAACTTCACATGAAAATGATCTTTGAGCAGAATTTGAAGTAAGCAAAGGACACAATTTAGGTGATAGAAGGAAAAGGAATTCCAAGCAGGGGAACAGAATATGTAAAGACTTGGGACTCAAGAGTGAGCAAGCCACACTCAAGCAGGTTTGCCTTATTTGAGCAGAACATCTAAATCAGGGTGTAATACAAGGTGATGGAGGCAACTGTGAATATGCATGGGGAGGAGGAGGGTGCATTAGAGAAGGTGAGGGAAATTGGTGAGAGCTTTGAAGCATTGCTGAAGAGCACAGATTTGCTTTGTGATGTGCATGCATGTGGGTAATTGGGAGCTACCATAGGTGTCTGAAAACTGGAATAACATGATACAAATAAAGAAGACAGGGGAAGCATGAACTTCATGTCTCAAAGTATAAAAATTAAATCGCCCAGAAAACAATTAAATAAAGAGCAAGGTTAGTCATAAAATGTGGAACTAAAATGAGAAAGTGAAATATGAATTCAAATCCCAGTCTGTCTTTTATTAGCTAATGGACTTCAGCAAGGCATATGACCTCTATAACCCTCAGTTTTCTCTCTGAGCCTCAGTTTCCTAATTTATAAAATGAGGGAGTTGGACTAGGTAGCCTCTCTATCATATTTTCCAGTTCTAAATATGACCCCCACGGTCCTATGTGCCTGTTGTAAATATTCCCAGGGCTATAAGGTTTGGGGAGAGGGAAGAGAAGGGATGTATTTGGAAAAGTAGGTGATAAAAATCCAAAAGATACCTACAAAAATAAAAATATAATAATAATAAAAGTAGCATTGTATGATGGAAGGAACACTGGATTTATAGTTACAGGTCCTCAGTTTAGTTATGAGCTCTGCTAGCAACTTGACCTTGTGCAAGCTGATTGACTTCTCTGGGTGTCAGTTTCCATGTCAGTAAATGACATTTGGGGTCCCTTCCAGTTCTTAAGCTATGATCCTCTCATCCTTTGTCCACAAATTAATGAATGTTAAAAGGCATGTTCTCAACTCATCATCCTGTTTTTTCTATTCTCCGACTGTGTCTGTTTCTGTTACTTTCCCTGAATGACTTCTGCCCTTTACTCATTCCAGAATGAAGCCAAAATAAGTTCAAAAGATGAAGAATAAAATATTACTTTGGAATGGTACCTGGTGTCACAGATATAATCCTAATCCTTATTTCTCTGAGTTTTTCTTGGGGTTATACTATTGGCCTCATAGTCTCAGAGCTGGAAGATACTTTAAATGTCATCTAGTCCAAAACCCTGATTTTACAAATGAGGAAATTTAGAGAAAATTGCTCTTCATTCTCAAATTGGTATCATAAAATATATGCAGGTTAACATAACACTTGCAATGGTAGTCTTATTTTTAAAAAAAATCACTGAACTGGAGGCAATGTATGGTGGAAAGAGCATGGGGTCTTAAATCGGAGGACCTGTGTTCAAATTCTGCCTAAAATGCTTACCAGAGTCAGATGTGACCTTGGCAAGTCTTCCCTTTGGGCCAAAGTTTTCTTATCTGTAAAATGAAGAGGTTGGATGAGATGGTCCCTGAGGTTCCTTGCAACCTTCAATCTAGAATACTCTAATCCATTAACTGTATAAAACCAGGAATCTGGGATTGCTAGGAACAAAGGAGTTAGACTGCAACATGGGAATGGGGTATGTATATGTATATACACACATACAAAAATGTATTTACAACATTTGCTACAATAATCAGAGATGAATATATATTCTTAAAAATTATGGGAAAATAAGACCAAATAACTGATCTTTACAGAGTTTGATAATTCAATGAGTATTTATTAGGTGCCTATAATATGTGAAGAATTATTCAACTTCTTGGCCAATTTTGAATCTAGGAACAGGACTTAAATACCACACACAATCAAGGGTCCATGTATGCAAAAAGTAAAGAAAAACTGAACAGACCATCTTGTAAATAAAGTCAGGGAACTCGAATACTCGGATCACTTGATGCCACAAAGTTGATTTTTTCTTTTGGTTTTGAATTGTACAGATCATTCATCTTCAGTCTTATTAAAATACAGCTGATCAATTTTCCACATGACTTTGGTTGTATTAATATAGTTTCTATATGGTCATGACCAAGAACATTAATTATAATGAATCCAAGGAGCATTAAATTTTTTCCGTGGGCAAAGCAGATGGGTGGTAAATTTATTTTTATAAGAGAGCATGTGCATTTCTTTAAAAAATTTTTTCCTTCAGAAAGTTATCTGTTTCTACATGTAAAGCATCATAATACATGGAGATACTATGCCACTAATGCATACTTTGATTTATATAAGAGATGCACTTTCAAAAAATTGCCGGCAAAATAATGTGTTGTGTTTTTGTGTGGCAAAGTGAAAAATTCTGTGTTTGTGTTTGTATTATATATATATATATATATATATATATATGTGTGTGTGTGTGTGTTTATGTATGTCTGTGTGTATATATATGTTTATGTATGTATGTATGTGTGTATATATATATATTCCGAACTGGACATTTTTAAAGTTTCTAAAATGAATCCTTTAGTAAAGAAAAATTCACTGACAAAATGAAAAAAAGACCTTTAATTTTTTTGAAAATTTTTAACGTTAGGTTTACTTAAAGCACAGTATGCCTGTAATTCTATCTTTTCTTCCCCATAATATATGTATACACAGTTATATAGACATTTCTATATGCATATATACATACCACATGTATTTACATGAACATATCCACATGCATGTACATAAAGATATATACATGCATACAAATATACACATACATGTATGCGTACACATACATCATTCTCTCAGGGATCCCTCTACTATATGGCATAAGTCAGGGAGTGAGCTCAGAGGGGGTACTACATACACATATTATTAGACTATAATCTCCTTAAGGGTAGGACCTATCTTTTGCCTATTTTTGTATTCCTAGCACTTAACACATGGCTTGACATAGCTTAATAAATGTTGATAGACTGATAATATGTGTATGTATATATGTAAATGCACATATATTTACATATATTTGCTTCACTTTATTTCAAAAGTGGTCCTTCCGGCCATTGTCACACATCTTCATATCGTAACCATTTATAATTTGGGAATTATTTAGTTCAATTTTGCAAAAAGCTACTTGCCCAATCTTGCCCAACATTGATAGTAGATATGTAGTAAAGAATATAAATCTTACTGGTTTTATAACCTTTGTACCTAACGAGGCAGGAAAGATGGGTTAAAAAAAATCTACAAGCCATAAATACTAATTGTTTTTGACTTATGTCCATCACTGTTTTAACTTGCTTACAAATTGAATCACTTTAAATGTTTTAAGGGAGGTGAATATTTAAAATGGGGAATGTTTTGGCATTTGATATCACACAGTCTTTGTATCAACATCTCTGGGTAAAAAGTAAATCACTTGGTTGCTGGGGCGTCCTACCCATAGATTAGGAACACTCTGAGGCAATTCAGGGTAGCATAAAGAATACTAGATCAGGAATTGGGAACTCTGAGTTCCAATATAGACTCAGATATTTATTAGCTGCGTAATTATGGGATTATCATTTGATTTGAGCCTCAGTTTACTCATTTGTAAAATGGATATAATATCTCACAGGATTATAATTGAGGAAAGCACTCTCTAAACTTTAAAGATCTCTAGAAATATTAGGTATTATTCTTCCAATGTTTCCTTTACAAATTCTGATGTACCACTCTGCTCTGGAATCCATTTTAAAAAGGAAAATGGTACTCAGTCTGATGAAGGGAAGGTTGAGCAAGTATAAGCAGATGTATCACTGGCCTTCAGTCCTCCACTATGTAGCAGCTAGGTGGCACAGTGGATAGAGTGTTAGGTTTGGAATCAATAAGACCTGAGTTCAAATTTGGCATCAGCCACTTATTGGTTATGTGGCCCTGGACAACTCACAAAATTTCTGTCTGCCTCATATTCCTCTTCTGTGAAATGAAGATGACAATATCAATGACTTTCCAGGGATATTCTGAGGATCAAATGAGATATGTATGGTGTCTGGCACTGGTGCTTAATAAATGCTTATTTCTTCCCTTCCCTCCCTTCCTCACTATAAATCAAGATGTTACGAAACTACGAGTTGCACTTTTTCCGTTGAGTTTTCAGCTTATTTGTTTGGACTGGGAAATACTATGTACCATCCCAAAATTGGCCTCAAGGTTCTTTTTCTCCCCAAAGTCTTGGTTGGTGATGAAACCTAAATCTTGATACTTATATTTCCCCATCCATATATCTCTCTTATTTGAAGGCAAATAATCTTTTAATTCATCATCAAGAACCAGGGCATTCTGACTCCTTTATTTTCTCAGCAACCAAGGGCATGTTCCAGGATCATCAGATCATCATTATTCCATCTGGATTTTTTTTTAAATATGTAGAAGTCACTTTCAGGGACCTTATCTGGAAGTGGTCACTAGTAGGGTCTCAGAAGTTCTTTGGTATCATGTTCAGACACACAAAGGGGACATGATCTTTAAAAACTAATGCATAGGAAAGTTTCAGTTATTCACTACATGTCATATAGACAATAGTTGGAGAAAGTATATTATTTATTGTCATTTATGTGCTAATAATCGCATAACAGTCATTGTCCTTGCCTAGGGTCAATTTCTTACATTATTATTTCAACAAAAGAGATTCATCTGTCTTTGATAACACTTCCTACCCTAACATTACCTACTGTGTTCTTTGTCTAAAAGCAGGACAAAGACTTAACTAGAGAGAACTGGGAAAAACTTTTGTAAGCAAATCAAATACTCACACTCATAACCATTAATCTGACAATCATCCAACATCTAGGCCACAACTACTCACTTAAGGATGATTACGGATACCTTTCATTTCTAACAGTATATAAGCAAGTGCCTGGGGAACCCAGACCTCTTTATATCTTTGCCTTATACTGTTTAGCAAGATTATATTTTGGTCAAAAGAGACTGACTTTTAAAATATCCCCGGGCTTTACCTACTCATGAGTCATTTCAAATGACGAAGAATACATCAGAAAAAAAAGTGCTCCAGTAGGCAATCCCTAAAGGAAGCAGCACACAACTATGTGCACATTAGTATAATTACAGATTGCAAATTATATCGGATGTCTCTAATAACTAATTTTTTGAAAGCTGATTCCACTTGAGATTTCAATAGCAACCAACATTTTGCAGGTGGCTCCTTCTGTACAGTATCCAAAGACAGTCACTCCCCTAATGATGTGCTTATAGCCTGCAATGCAAAGTCATATCTCTGGCTTAAAGACCATTGAAATCCAGGTTATACCTTGATCAGAAAAGGGTATCCTTGTAGAATATTCCCCAAAGGTAAAATCTAGTACATCCATTTACTGTTATACCTTTGATATAAGAAGTGTCTCATTGCTTTTAACCGACAATTGCTTTCAGAAAAGGTAAACAGACAAATTTCACCATAAAGCCACATTAGGAGACACACAGCAGGCTATATAAGGTTATGGCTATAAGCAACGGAAACCAAAAGATGTCAGTACTCAGAGCAATTTACGAAAGAAGTGCCTCATGGAATTGTAGATCATATCTTTGAAAACTGAACCCTATATTAAATTTTCCTCTTACAGACATTTGATTAAATTCTTCTTCTTCCAAAAAGGAAAAGATAGCCCAAGCTTCCCCATTTTAAATTGGTGGGGTTTTGTCACCTTCTTTCTATAGGCTGAATCACCAAATAAAATATATACATTTGTGACTTTGGTGAGACAAGGCTTATTATCCGAGTTGATAGAATCCATTTTCTCAATTTCTTCTTAAAGATCTTTCTGCTAATTAGTTAAGAATACTAGTGAATTATTTAATTATCTCTACTTTTATGCAATAAAATATGTTGTCATATCACATGCTTTATCACGCTGTTGCTGCTCACACTTAATGATGCCTCTATAGTTAGCAGTTCCCTTTGTTCTGCTCAGTAAGTGGTTTTCGAAGGGGGTGGGCTAAGAAAGGGAAGAGTCTTGGGGTTTGTAAAATCAAATCATACATGCCTAGTGCACATGCGAAACTTTATGCATTTACATGAATTTCTCTTTAGAAATTAAGTTGCAATTCCTTTTGGAATAAGTTAGGGGGTTCATGTCAGTGACTATAGATGCAACCATAATGACATTACTGTACCTTGGACATCTCTCCAGTGCATTTCCATCGCAGTGAAATGGTAAAACGACAGATTTAATTTTTTTTTTTAAATCAGCAAGGAATGTCTTTAACAAGGAAAAGGTAAATTATGATAATTACTCTGAATGGTTGGATCCTTCAGCATTACTAATTAGCATTTATTGCCTGGATTATAGAACAATGCGTGTGAAACCGAACTGAGACTGCTCTTTTATATCAAAGACTGAAAAAAGGCAATAGAGTAAGAATGTAGCAAAGCCAAGGTAGCATCCATACTATTTCTACTACCTCCCCTTCATATGCCAGGGTTCCTGGCTTTTCAGCAATATAAATACATACTGAAGGTGAAACTCTTACTATTCATGGCCCAATCATTGAATAGTCACAGCACAGATTTGTAAGTAAAGGCATGAATGTGGATTGGACAATTAGGATGATAGAAAAAAATGGCATTCTCTCTAAAATGTTTTCTGTTGTGATGGTGATTGTTGTTTTAGAAGCACTGAGGAGTAAGTAATCCTGAAAGTTAAAAAATGAAGTGTTGGAATCTGCTTGATTTAGGTATTTTTCAATTGTTTTGGAGGTGCTTTGGTTGCATGGTAAAACAAAGAACTTAGCTCTAATAAATGCCTGCATTAAATCTGAATAAGATTTGAAAATCACGTCTCAAATAAGATATGCTTTTCTCTCGGATGGGCTACAAATGAAAATCATTTAAGAAACTAGTTTCCAGGACAAGTTCCCTTTTTCATTTAGTAGTTTACAATGAAAGAGACTCTGGAATTAGAAATCAATTAGGAATTAATCAGCAGACCAACACCAGTCACTTAATTATATGTCACTCATATAATTTGGCAATTGGATACATGAATCCTAAATAACTTGGCAGGTATCACATAGAGGATGGGAGGAAAAATAAGAATGAACTATTCTTAACGTATTTGTATATATCCTTAACCATGGACTATCATAGCAAGTGGAAAAAAAAATAGAGCATCATAGAATTTTAGAGCTGGCCCCCGATACAATCACACTTCTTCTCACCAGTCTCTATCCTTTCCCTACCCGTGGTTCCTTTTAGCTTGAAAGAATAAGTTTGAGTAAATCTATGAAGAGCTTAAACAGGGTGGTGAACAAAATTAATTCTGCTGAATGAGCAAATGCATTTGGAATGCAGAGATGCAAATAAGATAATACTTTTCTTGCCTTTCTACATACTAGACGGATTAGCTTAGAATGTTAAATTTGATTTTATTAGAATATATTAGCAATGTTTTAATTAATATTAATCAAATATTCTCTTTCCCCAGGGCTTGGTGTGTTCCCAACACCAAATCATCTGTCTTCTGGGTAAGGGGAGAAAAAAATAAAAACCGAAACCCCCAAAATTAATGTAACAATTAAGGACTTTTATAATATTCCTCATAATTGTTCTGCATGCAAAGAAAAACCATGAGCTTTTCATCCACTATAGCTGTATGCAGTTCTCATGAGTTCCAGATTTAAAGGCACGGTTGTATTTGTCAGTTCTCAATAAAAGCAAAATGAATGCCTCAAGAAATGAAAATATTCTCTCATTTTCTTTGGGGGAGGAATGGTTGCAGGAATGGTGGCTGGCTAGTTGGCATTACTATTATTATTCTCTCTGGAGTTTTGTAGGACAATTATATTTTCAACTGTATTGGTTGTGAGATGGTACCTCTTTGATGACAGAGACCAAAAAAAAAAAAAAGACTCAAGTTAAAACATGGTGAACGGGTGTCCCCTGTGAACCGAATTCTAAGCGTGTGCTTCAAGGAGGTGGTGCACTGCATTTCTCTTATTATTGCCTCCTTTTCTCTCAAGCTTCCTGTTCTTCTGCATCCAAAAGCTCCAGTTCAGTTCTTTCTCTGCACACTCCCCCATTCCCCGCCTTTTTTTTTTTTTTCTGCCAAGCTGGATTTGCACTTTTAAAGATCAGTATCAATAAGGCCCTGCTTGTTTCGGTTGCACTCTCCCTTTAAAAGACAGCCCCCTCTAATTGATGCGTCTGGGCTAGTCTAGACTGGTAGTGATTGAACCAACTACCAATTATGTTATTCATTTCACTGAACTTCACTGATGGGCTCCGTGAAGGAGAAGGGGTGTCGAGAAACCTGCCCCTGCGGTGAGGCAGTTCCCTGCTGCTGAAATAGAAAACCCTATGCGTCGCTATGCACTGCCAAATGCCTATATGATCAATTGTACAAGAGCAGCCTCGGTATACCAGTCATCTAGTTGAAAATGTGTTTTGAGGGGGAGGGAGAAACAGAAAAATTTTTAATGCAACTTATCCCATTAGATTAATTTTTTTCTACAAATATCTTACATTCCATCAGGATTATATTCTGCGTAATTGCATAGGTAACTTTTATGTGCATATATTTTCATGGAATCTGTTGAGTTATATAGCCCCTGGAAAAAGGGCACCTTATATTTTCCACATACTTTATATACATCATGCCCATAATTTGAATAGACTGCCGTTATAGACATCATAGAGCTATGCTTAAACAAATTAGGTAAAATACAAAAACAACCGCAGTCCATTGTTTTTCAAACCAGAGAAGACCCTTTAAAATAAATGTCTCTGTCCTTTTAGACTCATTTAAGACCATCAAAGACTGGAAAGCGTTATTTAAAATCACGCTACTTTCACAGCAGGTTTCAACAAAAGATATTCTTCAATTATAGGCCAGTAAATCTTTCCAGTTCTGTGTTCTGATACAAAATGGTCTCTTGACTACCATTTGGATTCGATGACAAAAAAAAAAAATGCAATAAACACATATTTTACAGGAAAAGAACAGTCTCCTTACCCTTTGATCATAAGATACAAAATAACCATACAACTGATAGAAAGAATTCAGAAGGAGAAAGCTTTTGCAGTCAAAGGTTGGTTCGGATTTAAATCTTTCCTTTTCCGTAAACAGGAGGCAAATACTCTCGCAGGGTCACTTAAACTGTTTTAATTAAATTGTATATCATTAGGCATCAAAATAGAAAGGTAAGTTACTGTTCTTATTCTTGGGCTGTGAGATTTAGCTAAATCACTGAAAATGCCCTGTAAGGGAAAAAGAAAAGTTACCTTTTCAGAATACTGCGAACTAGGTAGTGTTATCAAATAGTGTAGGATAAATATGAAGGGTTTTTTGGTTATAAGTTACTTTTTGTGAAATTGAGCCTTGAGCAAGGGCAATTTTTCTCCCATGTTAAAGAACATTCATGGAGAAATAATAGTAGCTTTGTTTTTTAATTGTTAATCTGGATACATTTGGAAAATACAATTCCAACCTTCACTGCTTTTAATTCCATTAGGCTTTGTCAATTTTTTTTTAATCACTAAAGTACATTAATTTTTTTCTCTTTTCTCCATTTTAGCTCTGGTCCCACTTCCCCACCCCTTAAAAAGCCTTTCATGATAGCACACAAATCAGGTCTATTAACACTCCCAACTCATATCCTCCCAGCCGAAAAGCAAGAAGAGTATTTTCAACCCAATCAATCTGTCATTTTGGATTGCTATGTCGACCCGAGGATCGGTTTTGACATCGATATATGGATGCATGTGCACACATGCATCTATATGTATCATATATATATATATATATATTCATGCATACATTTTAATTGGGCATAAATCTAAGATTAATTGTTCAGTTTCAAACTTGGAGGCATGGGGCATGCTGGGACTTCAGCTGAGATGTTCTGAGGTCAAGCACCAGGGTACTGAGCTGTTCTTGTTACGCTCTGATAGTACTGTGTGTTGCTCTCAAGGAAAAAAAAATGTAGATGATCTCCACCAGCCTCAGACATAAAATTCATATGTATATAAAGATATCCATATATACATATAATCGCACCTCCTGGATATTATAATAGCACATACGTACACACTTTAACAAAAAAAATGAAAATATATAATCTGCCACCTTCTAGTCACCTGATTTCTAACAATGAGAACTCTAGAGATCCACTCATCCATTTCACTCAAAGTTTCTTTCCTTTTGTGTTTGCTTAAAAACAAACAGAAAAAAAAAAGTTCCACCAAATATCCCAGATGCAAAGGCACAACTCACAGCTCCCAAGAGCCTAACCCGTGGATTTAAACGGTAAACATCACAAGTTAGGGTCTCAGGGATTGAGAGGGGTGCAACAGACATTCCTTTCTTGAGAAGAAAAAAGAAAATCTCAAACAAGAATGACAGGCAAATTCTGCTCAAGGTTCATGGCTAAAATACAATGAACAGGTGGAAAGACATCTTCTCTTTGAGCCCCTGCTGTTAAAAAATGCACATTCCATTTACTTGAAGATATAGGCATATGTGTAAAGACCTCTGCACACATGTTCGCATGCTCATATACATACCTGAACACAAAACCAAGACCAAATAGCAGACTTTCACGCTTTGGTCTACTAAAATGGAAAATCCAGGAACATTTCTGGAAACATCTATGTCTGTCTGTCTTTTTTTTTTTTTAATGACTATCATGAGGATTGGTCATATGTCAAATCTTTAACTTAATTTTAATTAGGTAAGAATTAAATATAAAGAAAATTTAAGGTATCCCTCTCCCCCATTGGAGGCAGAGAGCCAGGCAAGATCAGACAGACCAGATTTTAGGAGGAAGAGATCCTGAGAAGCAGCAGTTTAGAGCTTATCAAAGTGTGAATAAGAATACCATGGAGAAACTCACCCATTTGGAGTACGGAGGGGCTTCAGCCTTCGGGAACAGCAGCCAAAAGAGGTGGGGAGGGAACAGGAGGCAGCCACGGTGAGGAGCGGGGACGGGGCTGAGGCTGACACGGGGAACACAGACATTAGGTCTATCGTCCTGCAGTTTGCAGTTTGACATACGAAGGGGAAAAAAACAAACGGGGGTATGGGGCACGAACCGGCTGATTGCATTTTTTCAAAAATGTTCAGCCAAAATTCTCAAAGTGGGGGAGGTGGTACTAAAACTCAACAGCTGCTTTTTTTTCCCCTTCCTTCTTTCTCTCTAGTGTCCACTTTGCAAGTCCGGCAAACTGCGGCCTCCTCTGCATCAGCTGCTTGGTGAAAGCCAAGGCCAAATTAACTAGAGTCTGTCATTCGGGAGACATAGAGTAAAGCATGGCTGGGGGTGGGGTGGGGGGGTCAAAGTGCAGAAGGGAAAGGAAAGCAGGAGAGACATCAGGTTCCTTCGAATTCTCTTGCCGACATTTCAGGGAGAACCTGAAGCATCACCCACCCCCTTCCTAGATGACAGCTACTGTTATTTTCTTTCCCCGCTCTTACTGTGAGATGATCTTTCCTGTGCTGAAAAGCTTCCTGCGCAGCCTCCAAAAATGAGACTACTCAGAGAAGGGGAGGGGAAAGGGTGGAGGAAGAGAACTCTTCGATTTCTCCTTATTTTTCTTTCTTTCTCCCTCCCTCCCTGCCCCTCTTCTCTTTTTTCCCTTTTCCTTCTTTCCTTTCTTTCTCTTTCTTTCTGTAACGTTTAGGCCTCAGCAAGGTTGGCCGAAGATGACAAAGCAGCTGCATCGAAAAGGAAACTCACAGGGGCCCTGAGCTCTCAGTAAAAAATGTGAAATATTATCCATTCATTTCCTTATGCAGCTGAAAACATTTAAAGCCCCAGGCTCTCTACTTCTCTACCCACCCTCCCCTCCCTTTTTTTTTTTTTTTAGTAGAAACAGACGAACAATACAGTCACATTTGAACCTCTCTACTTCTCTCCGCTACATTCATGAACTGTGTATTTTACCTCCCTCTCCCCCCTTTTTTTCTCACCTCTGTAGGCTCCCTTCAAGCCAAAATCCTCCATCCAGGGTCTCTCCTTCTTCTCTCTCCTTTCCTTCTTCCTCTTCCTCTTAGAAAAGCCAGTCCGTCATCATTATACCTAGTCTCTCCCTCTCCCTCTCACACACACACACACTGTCTCTCAACCTCCCTCCCTTTCTCTTTAAAAAAATTTTTAAAGGCTCTTTAGATATAGCAGCATGAAGTGGCTGCCTTTGAGAAAGCGCATTTAATCTTTACTGGCTCCCCTAGGTTTCAGTGAAGAAGAAGACGAGGGAGGAAAAAAGAGAGAGAGAGGGAGAGGGAGAGAGAGAGAGAGAAAGATTGTAAGGGAGGCTGCTGACGGACAGCAAGCATCAGGCACAAATCAGCGACGAGTCGAAATTTCCTAGACCACACTGCCCCCTTTCTTCTCTTCTCACTCAGCTCCTGGAAAGCCAGAGTGTCTGGTTACAGGAGGTTTGGGGTCTCCTTTTGCCAACCATCATACAGATTCCTTGCATGCCTGCTTAAATCTCTAGCAGAATAAGGAATCAATATCCTCCTCTAATCACCTTTAGCTCTTCTACGGGTTTTTCCCCCTCCTTTCTGAGACTACAGTTCCTCCCCCTCCCCCATTTTCTCCCCCCCCCTGTTAGGCTCATATACAAAGCTGCAGTACTGTTATTTCTCACTTCCTTCTATATCTTGGAGACAAGGGGCTGAAATCAAGAGCCTCTTCTAACATTCTAATATTTCTCTCTCTCTTCCTCCCTCCCTCCCCCCTTTTTCCTTTCCTCCCTCTCTCCTCTCCCCTTTCTTTCTCCTCCCTCCCTCTCCTCTCCTTACCCCCCCCTCCTCTCCTCCCTGTCTCATCCCTGATTCTCAGCACCGGATGCACTAAAGCATTTCCTTGACTACTAATGAGACCCAAAATACCCCACCAGGTCAGGGGGAAGGCCAGACACTGTATTATACAAATAAAAAAAAATTCTCAGACTGCTAGACACATAGATCAGGTATCACATTCCCTAAAAGAAAAAGGGAGGGGGAAGGAGAGAAGAGAAATGAAAGGGAGGGAGAAGGAGATTCAGAATAGTACAGGTCTCCCCTAATTGCTTCACACCCTGTGTGAATTTATTTTTTTAAATCAAGATATAATTTATTTGGGGGTGTTTTGTTTTCACGCAAAGTCAACAGCACCCAAGCAATTCTTTGAACTTAGCATCTTTGAGGTTGAAATAGCAACACTTCAAGTCTACATTTAAAAAAAATACAGACACTTCTCGGCGTTTGATGACTTCAAAGCTAAAAATCTCCCCTCTCTTTTCAATGGCTGGGTTGCCGCTTGCTGACTATATTTGCAATATGTGCTAATTTACCACTTATATGCCCTTGGATTTGGGAATGAACTCATCAGTCACTGTGTCTCCTCCTCATGCTTCCCTTCCACTGCAAGGATTCTCCTTATTCCTGAAGCGTTTCCCTATCAAATGTCCATCAGATACATACACACTTCATTGATCATCCTAAAGTCCCTTGATAATGATAAATAATAATTCAGATGGAAGGGGGCAAAAGGAGAGAGAGAGAGAGAGAGAGAGAGAGAGAGAGAGAGAGAGAGAGAGGAGAGAGAGAGAGAGAGAATGAGAATGAGGTTGACTAACGGAGCATTTCCTCAACCTTCTGCTGGCGCCCATTTTAAGGGCTCTGCTAAACAATGAAACATTAAGACAGGTAATCTCCCCCCATTTGGGCTTTCTACCTATCCATAGTCATGGTGGGTATATTGCTATCCTGACCCAATTTTCCTGACTACAATGATCTAGCCTTGCTACGCTATGTATAACATCCAGTTCTGCAAATAGCAAGGAAGGAGGGGGCGTCTGGGGATGCAGGTTTTCTCCTAAGTCTATGTTTTTGAAAGGTAGCTTCTTTGCGCTTCACTCAGACATTGTGCTTTGTCTCTGGCTGTGAGACCCACAAAAACGCATTTGAATGCCAAGGAGAAGGAGAGACGCAAGTGTGTGTGTGTGTGTGTGTGTGTGTGTGAGAGAGAGAGAGAGAGAGAGAGAGAGAGAGAGAGAGAGAGAGGAGAGAGAGGGAGAGAGGAGAGAGGAGAGGAGGGAGAGAGGAGAGAGAGAGGGAGAGAGAGGAGAGGAGAGAGGGGAGAGAGAGAGAGAGAAGAGGAGAGAGAGAGAGAGAGGAGAGAGGAGAGAGAGAGAGAGAGAGAGAGAGAGAGAGCAACAGTCATAGCAATTGGGGTTCCTTTAAAATTTTTCTGCTGGGGAGGAGAAATGAGTGGTTGCCAGGGGCTGGTGACTGTGCCGGAGTCCCTTTTCAGATCTGGCTAGCCGGGTGTTGGCATTAGGTTGGCAGAGAAAAGAAGAAATGCGTTTTAAAAAAAAAAAGTCAGAACGGGTGGAGTTGTTAAAAAAAAAAAAAAAGCCTTGACTCACTGGGGTGCCTCCCTATAACACCAAAATTAATCATCCTCAAAAAACCTGGTCATCAGCTGTTTTAGTGCACTCTGTCTGAAGGCCAGCCTGTGGGAATCAGATACCTATGCCTACCTTTGACTAGGAAAAGTGAATGGGAAAATGTGACTACCTGAGCCCTTCCTAGAGGTGTCTTAGTGGTGCTCCTGGGCATACCTTCTCAGCACTGGGTTTAGCATAAGTTTCACATGCTAAGCCAATGTTCACTTTATACAGAGACACGCATAGACATACATGACTTAAGAAAGTTTTGCTATGAACACATCATTTTCTTTATACAACTCAGTGATGTCTTTGGAGGATACTTATTTCAAGCAGTTAACACCTGACCCCAATTTCTGTGGGTAATTAGTGAGCTAGATAACCACACAAAATGGGTAATTATTTAGTACCCAAGGGTACACTAGAAGTGGGTAGTGGCTTTTTTAACAAAAGCGCATCTCTAATTATTGTATCTATGATGAGGTGTTTTTAAAATATCAGTTACTACATCAAGTGAACCATGATGAATAAGTAAACTGTTTTGCTGGTCTTTGCATATACAGTCTACACAGTCCATCATGAGTAATAATGCTTACCTACCTCCAAGGAGTGGTGTGAAGATTAATTGTCTAGCATCTCTAAGGCTCTCAAGATGAAAAGTGCTAGATAGCTGCTAAATGTGGCATTATTATTACTGGGATTATTATATTCCTGGTGAATAATCCCAGGGTGGAGGAGGCTAGGGGACAGCATGCAGTTAGGTAGGGTGAGTCCTTGTTTGGAAATCTGCTGAGATGATAAAGTCAATCAATCAGTCCAGTCAACAAGCACTTATTAATTGCTTACTATGTGCCAGGTACTCTGTTCAGTGCTGGGGATACCAAAAAGGCAAAAGGCAGTCCTTCCATTTCAGGGAGGGAACGTAATACAATTAACAAATCCCAATATAGTGTACTATAATCTTGCAGACAGGTAATTTCTATTCCATTGAAAGCTAGCCAGGAAGCAGGATTTTAGACGTAAGGGTCAGGGAAAAGAAAGGGGCCTTCTCTGGGTAAGACCATGAAGCTGGATCAGTGTGTGTCCCCAGCAAATCCACCTTCCAGATATAGTAGTCACTTATTTTAATGAGCAACAAATAGATGTGCAAATTTTTACAAAAAGATAAATAAATGAATAAAGTCTATGCCAATCCTGGAGCAGATTCAGCACAATTACAATCAATCAGTTGGCTATAGAGTATGCTGAAGAACCATGCACTCAAATTGTTTTAACAAATGCAGATACATTTTAAAATATTACAATGCTGAGAATAGATACAAGCACACAAGTACACACACACACACACACACACACACACACACACACACACACACACCAACTTCGGATGTCCTTAGCTCAGGATATGATCAGCAATGAAGAGGCACTTTCTGATTTAATTGCTTTTATGAATCACCACTAGTATCCGGGGGTATTATTTATTGGTGCTGCAGAAAACAGCTTGCCAAGGATCCCAACTCAGGAGACCTAAGTCTGGCACAATACCTACTGTCTTCCTCCTTAACCACTACCACCACCCCCTAAAAAAGAAAAACCCGTCCCCTTTGTACTGGGTGGAGGGGGTGGGGCAGGAGCAGGACCAGGGGAGGCCCCTCTAACACCAGTCCTCCAGCCCCCTCACAGGGTTCACCACATTTTTTCTTTCAGTATAAGGTTGTCCTGGATGGGGATTAGCCCTAGGGGTGTGGGAGGTATGGAGAATTTGGGAAGGGTGGAAGCAAACATGAAAACATGAAAAGGGATTTTATTTAGACACTGATATTTGCCCCTGGGGAGGTTGGGGAGGGAAAGAACTCCATTTATCACAGGTTCCCAAAGTGAACTACTGTAGATCACTATTCTGGGATGCACCCCTGACAGAATCAAGCACAAGGCCCATATATAGGGAGTGTGCATTAGTGCTAGAGGAGAGTGCTTCCAAGTCTTCGTGTGATGGAGTGCATGGGGGAGGGGAATAGTCAGGAAAGTGAGAAAGGGGTGAAAGACGGAATGAAATGGGGGGCAGATTTCTCCTCCGCTCTTGGACCCTGACTTGAAGCATGGTATCTGTTACCCCCCCTCTCTCTGAGCTCAGAGCTACAAAAGCTGACTGGCATTCCCGAACCCGCCCAGCTCCTTTCAGACTCAGAGACTGTACCAGACTGGCCCCACCTCCCACTGCAGTGAATTCTGTAGACCAGCTCCGTGCTGAGTGGAGCCAGATTTCCGTTTTAATTGTCCTACCTGGCTTTCCCTTCAGCGGCTGCCCCCCTGGCTCTTGGTTTTTGGCGCAGTTTCAGAGGAGGGAATCGGCTGCTTCCCCCTCCCTCCTCCATAATTTTAAATACCTGTAGTCCATTCCTTCTTACATTCTCATCCTTTTCAGAGTAAAATAATTTTATGTCTGGCAGTTCCTCCCAACCCACTCCTTAACCCTCTAGCCACCTCTGTCTCCTTTTCTTGAGCTCTTCTCATAGTCTGGGTTCGAGATGATGTCAGAGCTGAACCAAGCAGTAAAATTATCATGAGCCCAACTCTGCCCTGATGTGTGGAGTGAAAATCTGAAGTGGTCTGCTGGCCTCAGCACTCTGCGCCTCCAGCCTCCCAACCCCAACATGGATATCTAACAATCCAATTCAGTTCTGGGTATATCTGAGAGGCTAACCAAAAAGGTAAGGAGCTCTGAGGCCAAGAGACAAAAGGGAATGTTTTAAATTTGACCTGTCTATATCGATGCAACAGGAAAGGGACTGAGAGATGTGGGTGGGAGGAAAAGCTGAACAGAGTCTGGTATATTTGGAGATATTTAAGCAGAGAGGGACGGAAGTCAATGATTGAAAGGACTAGGATGGAAAAAAAAAAGACAAACATAGCTGCTTCAAGCCCGCACACAGACCAGAGCAGTTTTATTTCAGCTGGGGCACCTTCAGATCATCCCAAGAGGTTTGCCGAGTGTGCAAAAATGGTATTCACACCAAATTTCTGCTTAGATGCTAAGCATAAATGAGAATTTATAGGATCTAATGGTGCTACAGCCAGGCAAGAAAGCCTTCTGGGATGGATCAATACAGAACTTATAGTTTCCATACTCCCCACTCCATCTGGACTTGGAGGTCCTGTGCCTACTCTCCACCTCAGTTAAATACTCACCCTTGCTCCCCATCCTGAAAATATACTTAGCCCTAACCTTACTGTTCAGTCATATTTTAAATTTGCTGTCGGAATGCATCAATGTGTACTAGATTGAGTCCGAATGAGAAGGCAAGGCGTGTAAGGTTTTTGGTACCATCTAGCTGAATGCCACCTGCAATTAAGCATTCAATATACGGTGAAATGTAGCCTTATTTTGTCAGACTTCACCCTCACTAAGGGGCTTTGAAAAGTGATATTCAGTCCTGTTTCAAGGACACTGCACATCGCCACAGTTAACTCCTCCTAACAGCTTCAAGGTCATAGCTTTTGGTGCCAGACACACCCTGCCCAAGATATCCCGGATCACTGGACTGAGAGGTAACGGCGAGTGACAAAATGTCCAGGATAGTGTCGCTGTGAAGGAGGCTGATTCTATTCTGGGTTGTATACAGGGAGGGAGATCTTTTACAAGACAAGAGAGGTTATGTGGTGTCAGTTTACAGTGAGTAGGTAAGAAGGGATCTGGAATAAGCAACAGAGTTCTAATGCCCTCATTTTTTTTAAGGGTTTGGAAACCAGAAATGGTTCAAGAGAACATGACCAGCATGACTCCCAGGTTTCAGAATACATATCCTGATGAAATGCTAAGGAGACAGTGTTTATTTGGTTTAAAGGAAGAATTTTTAAGCAGATACATTTGAAGTTTGTGCAAATACCCAGCACTGGAGCTTGTCCTAAACTGCCTATTTGTATGAGCTGCTCCTGTCTCTGTGGAGAAGATGGCAAGCAGCCACCTCTCAAGGAACTAAATAGGACCCTGACCACAGGATGTTATCCAGTCTGTCTGTCCATAAGCATTTATGAGAATTCACAGGGTTCAATAACATTGTATTTGGTAAAGAACTAACAGACTCTCTTCATGAGACTTGACTGATTCTATTGATAAAAAGCCAATAAAAAAATTTACAGGAGCAAATCTTTAGGGAAATGGTGTTGTATTTGTAAAGGGCAAGATTAGAGGGAGAAAGAGTTAAGAGTGATCAACCCCTACTGCTCTTCCTTTCCTACCATTCAAAAAATGTAAAATGCATAAGTTGTCTCATGGACCACTGAGAAAAACCAAAGGTCAGATAACTTCTGAGAGATTTCAGCTAAAAATAAATTAATGAATAAATAAATGAATGAACGAACAAATGAATGAAGAAACAAACACACACATATATACATATATACATACATACATATTTCTTTACTATTTTTCATAAGATGACACTGAATAAAAAGCTTGTTTCTTTATTGAATGACAGAATCATAGAATTAATTTTAGAGTTGTAAGGGACCTCAAAATTCAGCTGTTCAAACCTATATCTGAACAGAAATTCTCTCTATGGTATTCCTGACAATTGGTGACCTAGCCTCTACTTGATGACTTCCAGTGAAGGGGAACCCACTCCTTCTTAAGGAAGTCAATTCCACTTTGGGACAACTCTAATGATTAGGAAGTTTTTCCTTGTATCAAGCCAAAGTCGGCTTCCTTGCAACGTCTATTACTCCTGGTCCTTCCATCTGTGGTCAAGTGGAACAAGTATGATTCCTCTTCCATATGAGAGCACTTTACATGGGTGAAGAAAACGATTATATCCGCGCCCCCAGCATCACCTTTAGCTCTTCTCCAGCTAAATATCCCTAGCTCCTTCAAACAATCCTTATACATGATGATCTCCAGTCCTCATACAATTCTGGTTACCTTCTTATGGACATGCTATAGTGTGTCAATGTCCTTTCTAAAATACGACAATCTGAGCTACTAACTAGGTTGCCATAGCAGTTTACCTATAAAATGAAAATACTATACAGAACAGAGGAGAACTCTGGCTAGTGAAGGGAATCTGAGATAAAGATGTCCCATATTTCCATTGATTCAAAGGAAGTTACTTGGCAAACTGTTTTATCCTAGCCATGTAACCTTGCCTCATTTATCCTCACAATCTTTATGAGGGAGGTCAGACTGATGATTGTTTAGGCTAGTAAAATTTAAATTCATCCTCACATGTTTTCTAGAATGTTCAGTGGACTTGGGGAACTGGGTCAATAGACATATGGATATGTTTTATATGTAATAATATTTAAAGCCTTAGGTATATGCATATGCATATAGATACAGATATGTATATAAACATATTACATGTATATATAATGCATAGACACACATATATAGTCAGTCCCCTAGCCACTACAATAAATTGAAGACACAGTATGATACACATATGTGTGAGTACATATATAGATATGTACACATGTATATACACATGCATACACACGTATATATGTAGTCAGCTTCCAAGTCACTACGATAAGTTGCAGAGATAAAGATATATATGTATATACATATATATTTAGATAGATACATATGTATCAGTATCTCTATGTCTACATAGAGATACAATAGATATGTATTTATATCTCTATCTATACGTATCTATTTCTATATAGCTAGAGACATACAGCTTGGTATAGTGGTGAAGGAGTTGATTGACCTCAAAACCGGGAAGACCCAGGTTCAAATCCTACCCTGGAAGAATGCTAGCTGTGTGATCCTGGGCAAGTCAATTATCCCCTCAATGCTCTAGGCAACTCTCTAAGATGATAACTTATTAATATGATTCACAACCTGCATGTGGAAAGTAGTTTCCTCACTTGGTAATTCCTTGTATGAATAAAACTACAAGTCTAGTCCTTATTGTATCCCATTTGTGTCTTTACAAATCCATATTGAAAGAGAAACAATTTCTGTGCTTCATCATTTTAGTCTTTCTCACTGAGTGTCAGGGAGTAGATATTAGATTCCCATCTTTCATTTGGAGAGTGAATACTATAAGAGGGCCAGCATTACCTGAGACCCACTTTCCATTCTACCTTTCAGAAGCTGTATGACATCCCCTTACTTCTCTTATATTTCAAAAGGGGTTAATAACACCTGCCTTTCCTATCTATCTATCCAAAAGCATTTATTAAGTGCCTACCATGTTTAACCCCTGTGCTAGGTTCTGAAGATATAAAGGCAAAAATGAAATAGTCCCTGATATCAAGAGATTTACACTGTATTTATCTACTTCCCAGGGTTCTTTGAAAGATCAAGTCAGAAAATATTTTGTAAAGCACCAGAAATTATTTATTTATTTATTTTTGGGCAAAACAAGATTCGCTGGGAACATAATTGTTGTTTTAAAGTATTTGAAGGTTGCTGTATAAAAAACAATTAGACTTGCCCCAGAACTTCATTGATTCAGGGTACCTAGGGGACAGGGTAAGAAAGAGACTTCTTTATATTTATTTATTTGATAGGATGGCATACTTTAAAAAAGCAATTTGTAAGGTCAGTGTCCTTGGAATATAAATGTTGTATGAATTCAAAGAATCCTGAAGCCTGAGTCTTCTGATGAGCATCATATCTTTATGTCAGAAGATCAGAGTTCAAATTCTACCTCTGTGTGACCTTAAGTAAATCAATGAACCTTTCTGGGCCTATTTCCTCATCTGTAAAAAGAGGGGCTAGGACCACATGGCTCCAGAGCTTCCATCTAGGTCTAGATTTATGATCTTGAGGAGGTCAACCACATTTCATTTGGGGGAAAGGAAAAAAGAAACAGATCGCTTTCCATCTACCATCCTAAATCATGGCCTGGCAAAGAGCCAAAGAACTTCCAAAAGGTGAGTTGCTTGTTACCTACTTACTGAGAAGATTGAGCCTGATATTATAATAATCATTATTCTTGGCTGAAAGATGGCATCTAAGTGCCAAGTTTTGTTTCAGTTTAACTGGTCCTCTGCCATCCAGTCATTAGATTTGGGCTGGCAAGCAAATAGGCATATTTCTACCCCTGGGATTTTTGAAGATTGAGATTGTTAGGCTGAGTGTCTCAAGAAGATCATCTCCCAAGGGCATGGACTCACCCTTTGGTTTTGCAATCTCCCATAAAGTATCTATCTTGCACTGCAAATGGCAGTGATAAAGAGGGAGGGAGATAGAGGAAATGCATCAGAAGCCAGAATCGTTCTCAACTTAGATCCACGTTTATAGATTTCAGGATTCCTGGAACCGTCTCTGCTGACCTAATTAAAGGTTGTCGGAAGAAAACTGGGCACCTGTTCAGGACTTGTCATTCTGGGATCTCCAAGCATTGTACAAAATTTAATAATATACAGGCTCACAAGGCACAGACAAACAAAAGGGATGTATCCAAGAGCATCCTTACGTTAATGCCAGAAATGGGGTTATGATTTAGACTGAGGAATTTCCCTTCACACACACTCAACTACATTCCCCTCCTAACCCCCTACCAAATATCAGTTCACCATTTTCCATTACTCCCTAAAGTGTCAATCTATATAACTGATGTACATACATCTAAAATATCTACATATAGATACACATAAGTATTTTTGCATATATATGCACACATGCCTATCAAAATAGAGAGGTCCAGATGGGAGGTGCTGACCCTGGAGTGAGAAAGGTATGGGCCCAGGTCCTAACTCTGGTACATACAGCCTACGCCAGTCCAGCATCTATCTCTGCCAAGAAAACCCCAAATGGGGTCATGAAGAATTGGACACGACAGGACAGTAACTGTAATCCTGGGCAAATCCCTTAACCTTTCAGTATCCACAGGCAATTCGCAAAGACTATGTTACAGATGGGTTGATGATTTATATCAGTAGATGACATTTCCACACTGGGAGTTGCTCAAAATGATGAAATCACAACTTTGTATGTGTTTGGGTGTGCGCACACACGTATGTGTGCGTGTGTGCGCCCAGTTACATGGCTTCACTGGTATAGGGAGCAGTACACATGTAGTAATTACATGTAAGTTATTTGTGTATGCACATGTACAACGTGTAGGGTCTCTCCTTTTCTCTATCTCTTCCTCTCTTCCTACTTCCCTCTTGTCCTCTTCTCTCTCATCTTCTCTTGCCTTTTTCTCTCTTTACGTCTCATTTCTTCCTCTCATTCTCCTTCTGTCTCTGTCTGTCTCTGTCTCTTTGTCTCTGTCTCTGTCTCTCTTCTCTCTCTTCTTCCCTCCCACCCCACAGAACTAATGCAGGAAGAACAAAATCATTCTCCCCATTTCACAGATGTGAAAGTGAGACGATTAGTGGTTAACTGATATTTTCCAAGAGGTAGGCTATTGAGCTAGCAATAAAATCATGTCTTTCTTAACAGGGCTTGTGTGAGGAGGAATGAGCTAATATGTGTGAATTGCTTTGAGCTCACTGAAAGAGAGGTTCCATATAAAATCCAAGGTATTATTAATAATAATCATAACCTATGTGTTTTGGTTTCCCCGTCATTAAAGGATGACAGCTTAGAAGGAAGAGCCCAGGAAGGATATTATGCAATTTACTTAAACATTTACAAAATAGTTAAGAGCTTCAAGAGTGTTGAGTCTGCATCTCTTTCACACCTTTAATAAAAGAATTAAAAGGGGCAGGTATTTCCTGAGAGGGGTTAGTTCACATTTGGGGTCTCCCTTGCTTCTGCAGTATCTCCAACCCTGCCACAACACAGAGGAGTGAATGAGGAGTTCTTGGGGCAGAGACTGAACACTATCATTCTAAAAGTGGAAGGTGCAACCTTTGAGAATTTAAAGCTGGCACGTTAGACACTTCTCAAGGAGTCCCTCCATGCTACAAATAGCAGTGGCATGACTCCCATAGAGTACTTTGTCAAAGGCAGTCTCTGCTGCTGGGGTCTGTCTCTAGCTGTGTGATTACCCAACCACATGATCCAGGCCTGTCGCACAAAACCAATACTTGGCATCCTACCAGAAGTTGCTACCAGTCTGCACCCCCAAAGGTGGTGTCCATAGAGTCACATAAATTAAATTAGCATTATTTCCATATCAGAGTAATTATTATTGCTTACTTAAAGCCTAATGTTGCTCCACAATGGGCCTGTAGGGGCAATCTGACAATCTACAAAGTTAATTTGTAGACATGGTACTCACATACTTTTCAGCGTATACATGTATGTGCATATGCACAGAGGCTATAGATATACTTCAAAAGGTCTTTGATTTTATCAATTTGGTTATTTCTTCTACCAATGGATTTATGAGCTACTGAGGCCGGAGGCAAGGAGATTTAGGGAGGATTATTAGGGAATCCAGGGCAGTTAGATGGTGCAGTGCATAGAGTGTTGGACATAAAATCAGGAAGACCTGTCTTCCTGAGTTCAAATCTGGCCTCAGACACTTACTAGCTGTGTGACCCTGGGCAAGTCACTCAACCCTATTTGCCTCAGTTTCCTCATCTGTAAAAAAGGAGCTGAAAAAGGAAATGGTAAACCACTCTAGGATCTTTGCCAAGAAAACCCTAAATGGGGTCATGAAGTGTCAGACAAGACTGAACAATAACATTTTTGTGGTTGCTGGTGGTCAGACTTCTGCTGATGAACCTTTCCAAACTAGGCTAGATGGTCTTCAGATGATAGAATGAGGGCATCACAGGACCCCTACCTGAAGCATTTCCTACTTTTTTGGACCGACCGAAGCCTGTGCTGGTATGTCATATAACCTGGCTCTACCTCAATTTCCTCAACAACAAGGATTAAAATTAAAACGCTACTTTAATTCAACACAGATTTATAAGGCATTCACTTCATGAAAGGCATTGTACTAGGTGCTGGGGGGGGCGGTGTTTACAAAGACAAGCGTGAAACACTCTAAATCATCTTCTGACCTGCACTATTGCGCAGTCTCCTACCTGATCTCTTTGTCTGGCATCTCTTTCCTCTCCAATTCATCCCTCAACACAGATACCCAACTGATTTTCCTAAAGTGAAAATCTGACTATGTACTCCTCCGCTCAATAAACTTCAATGACTCCCTATCACCTCCAGGGTAAAATGATAAATTCCTCTCTTTGGCATCAAGTCAAACTATCTTTCCAAATTTATTGCAAATTAATACCCACAACAAGTGCGGTGGTCACTCAATGGTTAAATCAACAAACATTTGTTAAGTACTTATTATGTTGCAGGAAATGTGCTAACTGCTAGAGACAGAAAGAAAAGGCACAAACAGTGTTCTCAAGGGGTTTGTATTTGCTGGCTTTCTTTCTGTTTCTCATATATGACACTCCATCTCCTACCCATGTGCTTGGACCCTGGCTGACTCCCATACCTGGAATGCACTCCCTCTTCACCTCTTGGAATCCCTGACTTCTTTCAAGGCTTACGTCAAGTGATACTTTCTACATAAGCTTTTCCTGTTCCTCCCCACAGTTGGGCGCCAGTATCTTCACTACCCTCCACCCAATCATCTTGTATTTATCTCATATATACCTATTTATAAACCATTAGTAATGATAATAAATAACAGGTAGCATTCATATACTGCATACCATGTACTGAACACTGTGCTTAGCATTTTATAAATATAATCTCATTTGAGCTGGGATGGAAGTGTTATTATCTCCATTTATAGATGAGGAAACTCAGGCAAACAGAGGTTGAGTGACATGCTCAGTGTCACACAGCTCGTGAATGTCTGAGGACAGGTTTGAATTCGAGTCTTCCTGATGCCAAGCCCAGCACTCAAACCAATGCAACACCCAACTCTTCTCGTAAGCTCCTTTTATCTGTAAGCTTCTTTTCCCTCTTATCATAGTAGATGCTTAATCTACTTGACTGATTGATTGGCCTCAAAGAACTTAGCTTTTATTGAGTAAGAGGAATACAGAATGGACAGTCATAAAAAAAAAACAGTACAGGGTAGGAGATGAAAATAAAAGGGACAAAGGAAAGATCAAATATCTCGAGTACTCTCCAAGAAAGGACCAATGCCTAACCAGATCAGAGAACCACAAAACTGGAGATTTTAAAGGAGTCTTAGTGGCTAGCTAGTCCAACCTCTACATGAAAGAATTCCCATTACAGTATAAGACACCTGACAAATAGCTGCTCAGTCTTTGTTTGAAGACCAGCAGAGTGGGAGAACCCACCACCTCTCAAGACATCTCATTCCAGTTGTAGGATGAGGAACATTGCAAAGAAAGATAAAAATTCTGAGAGGTGGAGATGAAGGCGGGGACACTATTGGCTGATGTAATTCAGCTGGGCTAAAACACTGAGTGAACAAGGGGGACTATCCAGGAAGAAGGCTGAAGAACCAAGTTGGAGATGGTAGAGCTTAGAAATCTGTATTTTAATCCTAGAGGCAAGATGGAGCCAATGAAGGTATATGAGCAGGGGGATGGCATGGAATATTTGCTTTGGGAATATTACTGTTATAGTTATGTAAAAGATTAGAGAGATAAAAAGGCTGGAATTAGGGAGACCAATAAAGAGGTTAGTGTTATAATCAAGGAAAATGATAGTAAGTACCTGAATTAAGAAAAATAACCAGGTAGGTTAAAAGAAGGAGAGTAGGGGGGAGGAGCCAAGATGGTGGAGTAGAAAGACTCATGTATGCTAGCTCTGAACCCACAGACCATATATTTCCTGCAAAAAGAACTCCCCAAAAATTCTGGAGCACTGCAAGGCGTGCAGAAACACAGTGGAAAAGATTTCCATTCCAGAGAGCCCTGGAGAGCCGTCCCCAGGGGTCCATCGTGCTCTGGACAATGGAGTCCACCCCTGTGCTGCCCTGGCCCCACGGCCCCAGAGGAGGAGATCCGAGCAGGCTTCAGGGACGGAACCACCGGCGGCCAGAAAGGTCCCTTCGCCCACAGGCGCTACAGGTCAGTGAGAGAGATGTCTGGGCTGGCTGAGAGGGGAGCAGGGTGTCTCTGTGACTTGGGCCCCCTCAGGAGGCAGTGGCAGAGGCAGTGGCAGAGGCAGTGGCAGCGGCCCGGAACTCCCGGAGCAGCAGGCAGAAGTTCAGGGCCATTACCGAAGGTCTCTGCATAAACCCCCTGAGGGAACTGAGCCTGGGAGGTGGCCCTGCCCACACCTGAGCACCAGAACTTAAGCTCACATTGAATAGCAGCCCCACCCGCCACTGAAAGCCCATTTGAATCTCAGACCCCAAGCACTAGCTGGGCAGATCTAGGCAGGGGTGGACAGGAATCTCAGAAGTCAAGTAACTGGCTGGGAAAATGCCCAGAAAAGGGAAGAAAAATAAGACTATAGAGAGCTACTTTGATGGGGGACAGATGTTCCTGCCTTTCAATTCTGATGACGAGGAACAATTCTTACCATCAGGGAAAGACGTGGAGGTCGGGGCCTCTGTATCCCAGACATCCCAGGTGGATGTCCGGTGGGCTCAGGCCATGGAAGAGTTCAAAAGGAATTTTGAAAATCAAGTTAGACAGGTGGAGGAAAAACTGGGAAGAGAAATGAGAGAGATGCAAGAAAAGCATGAAAAAAGAGTCAATACCTTGGTAAAGGAGACCCAAAAAAATGCTGAAGAAAATAAAACCTTGAAAAATAGTCTCACTCAATTGGCAAAAGAGGTTCAAAAAGCCAATGAGGAGAAGAATGTTTTCAAAAGCAGAATTAGCCAAATGGAAAAAGAGGTTCAAAAGCTCAGTGAAGAGAATAGTTCTCTCAAAATTAGAATGGAACAGATGGAGGCTAATGACTTTACGAGAAACCAAGAAATCACAAAACAAAACCAAAAGAATGAAAAAATGGAAGAGAATGTGAAATATCTCATGGGAAAAACAACTGACCTGGAAAATAGATCCAGGAGAGACAATTTAAAAAATTATGGGACTACCTGAAAGTCATGATCAAAAAAAGAGCCTAGACATCATCTTCCATGAAATTATCAAGGAAAACTGCCCTGAGATTCTACAACCAGAGGGTAAAATAAGTATTGAAGGAATCCATCGATCATCACCTGAAAGAGATCCAAAAAGAGAAACTCCTAGGAACATTGTGGCCAAATTCCAGAATTCCCAAGTCAAGGAGAAAATATTGCAAGCAGTTAGAAAGAAACAATTCCAGTATTGTGGAAATACAATCAGGATAACACAAGATCTAGCAGCTTCTACATTAAGGGATCGAAGGGCATGGAATAGGATATTCCAGAAGTCAAAGGAACTAAGACTCAAACCAAGAATCACCTACCTAGCAAAACTGAGTATAATACTTCAGGGGAAAATATGGTCTTTCAATGAAACAGAGGACTTTCAAGCATTCTTGATGAAAAGACCAGAGCTGAAAAGAAAATTTGACTTTCAAACACAAGAATGAGAAGAAACATGAAAAAGTAAACAGCAAAGAGAAGTCATAAGGGACTTACCAAAAGTGAACTGTTTACATTCCTACATGGAAAGACAATATTTGTAACTCTTAAAACGTTTCAGTATCTGGGTAGTTGGTGGGACCACACACACACACATACACACACGCACACATACACACATGCACGTACACGCATGCACACACACACACACATACACACATGCACGCATATACAGAGACAGAGAGCACAGAGCAAATTGAATAGGATGGGACCATATCTTAAAAGAAATTAAGGTAAATGGTGAGAGAGAAATGTAGTGGGAGGAAAGAGAGTGAAATGGAATGGGGTAAATTATATCTCATTCAAGAGACAAGCAGGAGAGTTTTTAGGGGAGGGAAAAAGAGGAGAGCTGAGAAAAAAACAAGAAGTTTACCCTCATCACATTCGACTAAAGGAAGGAATAAAATCCACACTCATTTTGGTATGAAAACCTATCTTACAATACAGGAAAGTGGGGGAGAAGGAGATAAGCAAGGTGGAGGGGATGATGGAAGGGAGGGCAATGGGAGGAGCAAGCAATTTGAAGTCAACACTCAGGGAGGGACAGGATCAAAAGACAGAATAGAAACAATGGGGGGCAGAATAGGATGGAGGGAAATACAGTTAATCTTACACAAAACGACTATTATCGAAGTCACTTGCAAAACTACACAGATATGGCCTATATTGAATTGTCTGCCTTCCCAAAGGGAATGGGTGGGGAGGGAGGGATGGGGAGAATTTGGAACTCAAAGTTTTAGGAACAACTGTTTAGTATTGTTCTTGCTACTAGGAAATAAGAAATACAGTTAATGGGGAATAGAAAGTCATCTGACCCTATAGGACAAAAGAGAAGATGAGGACAAGAGAAGGGAGGGATGATAGAAGAGAGGGCAGATTGGTGATAGGGAAAATTAGAATGCTCGGTGTATTGGGGTGGGGAAAGGGGATAAAAGGGGAGAAAATTTGGAACCCAAAATTTTGTGAAAATGAATGTAAAAAGTTAAATAAATAAATTTATATTAGAAAGAAAAAAAGAGGAGATTAATGTGAACAGTAATGTGGAAGTAGAATGAATAGGATATGGTGATTGATTGAGAGGTGAGGGAAATTAAATGAGATTTTAAGGTTACAAATCTGGATGACTGGGAGAAGGGTGACTGCCTTGACACTGACAGGGACATTTCCAGTGCCTAATATAGTTACAGGGACATGGTAGTATTCATAAATGCTTGTATAATTGAATGGAATGAGGGATGTGTTGGGGAAAGGGGAGATGATGAGTTTCACTTCATACATGTTCAGTTAATGACTTTTGGACATGAAAGGAAAGATGTGTAGTAGGAAGGTGGTGATGTAAGACTGGAGTTTTATTGGAAAATTAGGGCTGAATATCCAGATCTACAAAGAAGTGATAACTGAAGCTATGGAAATGGATTCATTCACCAAGAGAGGGAGTACAGAAGAAGAGAGAACAGATAATGGAAACTTTGGAGAAACTGACATTTGGGGCAGGTCAGAGCTGTATGACGGGCTTACAGGAAACTAAGAAAGAATTGCTGCACAGGTAAACAAAGAGGAGAGCAGTTTCAGTAGTCAGAGAGCTAAGAGAAGAGATACTGAATTTTCACTATATATCTCAATAGAGATTATGAGAAAAGCATTTTGTAAAGGATAAAATAATATAAAAAAACATGAAGTAGAGTTATTCGATGAACTTTAAGGTAGACATGCTCTAATATGTAGACCCTGATGACTTGCTTTTCCATTTTATTAAAAATTGACTGAAGTCAATGCAGAGCCATGAACTTCCTAACTCAGGAAACTTACTGAGGCCTGGGAGAAGACATGAAGACCAAATGGAAAGCCAACATGTCACTTCTAATATATTGAAAACAAAAGAAAACATTGACTGTAGATATTATGAACGAATAAGAAAAAATTTCCATGCCCTAAAAAATCAGAAGGAAGTTTTCATAAATCTTTACCAAATCATTTTAGAAATAATATATCTTGAATCAACACTGCATCAGGCAACTATTAGTATGACCAAAATCAACAACGAAAAGGGTTCCAACTAGAATTTAAATTTAGAGTTGGATTAAAGGGAGTTGGAGGAAAGAGGACAAGCAGATTTTGACAGCTATCTGATCTACCTTCTACAATTATGGCTATTGGGAAACAGAGAAGAGCACTCTAGTCACTCAGAAAGTCAATTAGTGTGTGATGAGTGCCTACTATGTAACAGACACTGTGCTAAGCTCCATAAGATAGCAAAAGTCTTCCATAAGGGAGATTGCAAAGCTAATAATATCTTCTTGCCTAGCCTGCCACAATAGACCCTCTCAGGTTCAATTCCTGATTTTATTATATGTGATAGAAAGGGCTGAGGTGTATGCATCAGGGAGATCTGTGTTTGCTTCCCATCTTTATAATTAACTAGCTATAAGAATGTGGATCAGTCACCCTACCTCTTCAGCCTAAGTTTTCTCATGTGCAAAAGAAGAGGTTTGGACTATGTAGAGTCTTTGTTTCCAATTCTTTGCTACTCAAGAAATACTGTGTGTGTGTGTGTGTGTGTGTGTGTGCGTGTGTGTGTGTGTGTGTGTGTGTGTGAATTAGCCTCCTTGGATCACAGAATATCGATATTTTAATACTCTTAACTTGGTTTCAAACTGCTTTCCAGAATGGTTGGAGCAAGTCACAACTCCACTGGTAGTTTATTAGTGCCCAACCCCTCCAACATGGACCAGTTCCCTATTTTGTCATCTTTGCTCATTTGCAGCGATTTCCATTTAAATTTTTTTTATCTTTAGTGATTTAGAGCATTCTTTCATATGGTTGTTATTAATTTGAAATCTTTTTTTTGATAACTTTCTTCACGTCTTTCAGTCCTGTATCCTTTGAGGAATGGTTTTTGATCTTATATATTTATGTTAAATGCCAACCTTCCTTAGATATTAGAGACTTGTCAAAGATATCTGATACTTTTTTTCTAAACTACCATTTTCCTTTTTATCCTAGCTATCTTAATTCTGTTTGAGCAAAACACATTTCATGCATAAGGGTGAGGATTAATTGAATTTTGTTACTATTACGTTTAGTTGTCCTAATGCTTGAAACCTTCCATATCTATACCAGCAGCCTTCTTACCCTAAGGATGCCTCCAACCCTGTATCTCTCTCTCTGATTCGTGAATTCTGGCCTGGGACCACTCTTTCATGAAAGCCCAAGCCATTCATTGATCACTTTTTCCTGAGTCTGTTCCTGAATCTCCAGACTCTTACACCACTGCCCGTATAGGCCCTTCAGTTCTATCATCTACCTCTTCCCCCACTAGAATGTAAGCTCTTTAGAGTAGGGAATGGGTTTTTTGGGGGGCTTGTATTTGTATCTCTAACACTTAGCACAACACTTGGCACATAATATTTGATAAATGCTTATTTATCATCCATCTATCTGCAATGCTTTTATAAACTAATTTACATGGTATCATTGGACTCTGTGAATTCTTCAGATAAAAATTCTATTGCTCAGTGAATCTTTTTTTCTCCCCATTTCCTTCACTTTAAATATGTTGCATGACCATCTGAGAATGTCAGCAAAGTTATCAAACTATAATGGATTTGAGGTTGAATATTCACAGCAAGAGGAACAAAGTGCATCAAAATATCCATGAAATTTACCTGGATGGAATTGGATTCATCACAGAGGTTCCTTGTGGTAAAGGAGGGGGCTCTCCATATCACAAAAGCCCAGCAGAAGCAAGGTAATAGGGTGCTATTGTGCTGCAAGAAATGATGAGGGGGTGGTTTCAGAGAAACCTGAGCAGAACTATATGAACTGATACAAAGTGAAGTGAAAAGAACCAGAAGAATAATCTATAGAATAACAACAGTATTGTAAAGGAAAACAATTTTAGAAGACTTCTGATCTTTGCAATGACCAACCACAGTTCCAGAAGAACTGGGATGAACTTATGTATACCATGCTACTCTCTCTGGGGCTTTATTTATCATTTGTAGGCAAAGGGAAGCAATAGTCAAAGAACTGACCCAGGAAGTTCCTTGTAAGATTTCCAAATACTAGAAATCTAAGACTTGAGAGATTAACTTTGAGTTCCTGATTCTCAACTACAGGTGTTCATGCATCATTTTACGTATCTGGTACATTTGACAGAGAGGTGATGGATTCAGGGTGCATACAAAGACATATCTTGTTTGGACCTAGCCGATGTGGGAATTTGTTTTCTTGGCCATGTGTATTTGTCACAAGAGTTTTTTTTTTCTTTTATTCTTTTTTTTTAAGGGAATTGAACAAGGCGAGAGGGAAAGAAAATAGATCTTTGTTCATTAAAAATATTAATTATAAAAATCAAAATTTGGGGCAACAAGAGAGGATGAGAGGGAAAAGGGATTTTTAACACACTTTATGGATAGGGAAATTACAGCCCATAATGGTTAACTGACTTTCCCAATGTCATACAATGAATGAGAGAAGAATTATAACCAGAACCCAGTAGATCTCACTAAATTAAACTGTATCACTTTTCTAGAAAAAAACAAAAACCTAGCTTCCAGTGAATGAAATGGGGCCATCCCAATATCAAGGTAGTTTACAATTAGAAAACATTTTACTGGTAATCACACATTCTCTTACAGACAACATGACAACATAGGTCTGTAGTTGTTTAGTCATGTCCAAGTCTTTATGATCTCATTTGGGACTATCTTGGCAAAGATACTAGAGTATTTTGCCATTGTCCTCTCCAGTTCATTTTACAGATGAGGAAACAGGTGAACAAGGTTAAGTGATTTGCCCAAAGTCGCACAGACAGTAAATCTCTAAGGTCAGATTTGAACTCAGGAAAATTGGTCTGCCTGACTTCAGGTCCAATACTTTATCCAACGCATCACCTAGCTGCTCTGATGCCAGAGGTAACTCAATGTTATTATTTCCCATTCTATGCATGAAGAAACTGGGGCTCAAAGAAAGGAGATAACTTGCCAAAAGTCAAGTCATACAGCTAATAAGTGTCTGAGTGTCAGCTTGAAGTTAGAACTTTTGACTGTCAACGTAAAGTTCTTCCCACTACGTCCTGTAACCATGTCCCATTTTAGTTGGGTAGCTCAATAGCCAACTTGGATATCTAGACTCCAGCTGAAACCGTTCTCTTGTTGAGGCTTTCTTTATAATTTATGGGGAAAGGAAAACAACATTTAAAAATGTTGGCCTTGGGAGACTCCAAAGAAGATTTCCAAATACTAGAGACCTAAGAATCAAGAGACTAACTTTGGGTTCCTGATTCTCAACTATAGGTATTCATGCGTCGTTTTCCATATCTGGTACACAAAAGATAAATCAGAAGGCCTCTATAAGGTACACTAAGCTCTTATTATAATTATTTGATTTATGGTTTTATTACAACTGCCTCAGTCTAATAAAATTTTACCTTTGTTCACAGTTGTAAAGCATTTGCATGTATGTATCTATAGAAAATATCTCCACAGTTTTCTTCTGTCTAGCAAGGAAATCTGTTTTCAAATCAAATGCTGCCCTCTTCTCGGACTTGATATATTGCCAAGCAAGCCGTTCTCGATTAACACAGCTCCCTCCTGGGAAAAGTCACAGAATAACTTTATTGATTTCACTTTACCCTTCTCCACATTTCTCCACCAAGATGCTGTCTTAACTCTTAAACGCAAAAAAAAAAAAAAAAAAAAAAAAAAAAAATGGGAAGAAAGAAGAAAAGAAATAGGAATTGGTTTTTTAGGGTAATGTTTTGGGGCTTGGTCATGTTCTTCCCCCCTTGTGTAGGAAGAGAGAAATAACTTGATGCAGTGACTCAAGATTTTATGCAACAGATTTCTTTCTGTTGCAATGTGTGCTGTATATGCAGTTCTGAAAGCAGGACTGCCGGAGCCCATTAAGATCCATGCTCCCCTCGAACTTGGCCAGCCACCTCCCAGAACTGCCAAGACCTTTTTGGCAAATGTTTCTTAACTATTCCAGAAAAAATTGGAATACTCAAGAATTAGGGGCCCTCCTCTCCTAGTTTGTCACTGCTATGCATGTCTACTTAAAGTTGAATGTCCTAAAAGATGCTAGGCAAGATTTTTTTAAGCATGAATATTCTTTTTTTTTTTAAGAGAGTTTCAAGATTTCTGCATAGACCACAGCACCACAAAAGGAAGATTACATTTCAGCTATTGGGACAAGGAGGTTCCCTAGTGCACAGTTAGGAATGTAAATGCTCAGATAAATCCTGTAGGAAAATTCCATCTGCCTCACCTTTTTCAAGGCGCTGTGGTAGGAGACTCCAGCAACAGCTCACTCATTAAAGCTGGCTGCTTGACTCTAGGCTTCTTCCAGCACTTGAGCCACAGCCTGGGCAGGATCCTGACTGTGGGGCCAAAGCAGGGGGTAGATGGTGAAGTTTAAAGTGACAGTTCTAAAAATACCATTTTCATTCTCATCTCTTTTTTCCCTTTAGCAGAGTTTGTTCTACCTGCCTTAACAAGGGGAAGCATTCAGGATTATAAAAAAAAGGCTAGTGAGCTTACTATCTATCTCTTTCAATGCTTTTTCTGTCCATTCTAAACTGCAATGGCAGGGAAGAGATTGGCTTGTTTACAAAGGGATCAAAATCTGCTTTTTCACTTTAAGCAAAAGAAGATGCCCAGTGAAATTTATGGTTTGTCCTATTGGCAAAATTAGAAACTTATGCAGCCCCAACACTCAAAAAGAGACTTGAACAAAACCGTGGAAAGAAAATGAAAGCTTTCTGACTCATCAAGGTTAATATGCTGCCTGATACCCAGTGGCCAATTTTGCAGCACCATTATTAACAACATGATAAATAATCTGCCTGTCATGAATAAGTGAAATACACTTAGGACCACAGAAGTACAATGAGACACCATGCTGTTGATGTTGTCCCAGTGCTGTATCTCAAATTTTTTTTCATAATTTGGAAGGCTATATTTTAATTATTTTTAAAAATGGCTCTACCTATTTTGCTGATTGGGATTTGGCATGGACGTTTTAGATTGCTCCATTTCTCCAACCTGGAACCAGGTCACCCTTCCTTAGGGAATCTGATAGCCTTCTGCTCTTGGAGGCTCATCAAACCCTTAATGGTCCCAGTCTCAGCCCACCCTAGTAGCAGGAATTACAGGTATGGGGCACCATTTTTCTCATTAAATTCTGTTAGGGGGTCACTTTTCTATCCTTGTTTCTGAAAATATTTGCAGAAACACACTACACTAATAAGGGTATCCATAATCACTACCCATTCTAAACATAGCAATGGATACAAAAGCAGACTCCAATGATAGTAAAATATATTTCTGTGAGTGTAGTACACAGAAGAGGGCATTATCTTATTAGTCTGGCCTAACCTGTATTTTACCTAACAGTGCATATATATGTGTGTGTGTGTGTGTGTGTGTGTGTGTGTATGTGAATGTATGTGTGTATAGACACACATACATACACATACACATATATGTATATATATAAATACACATATTATATATATATACACATATATATATATATATATTTATACCCTTGTTAATTAGACTACTGAAAGGAAGTCTCCTAAGTCCATTTCCCCATTTCCAGGAAAAGATTCCTCACTGTAGAATGACAGACAGAACAAAACTGTGTCTACCATGAAGATTATATTGTGTCCTGAAGTAACATGAGTACTGTGGGAGAACCATCGTCTATCTAAGTTGGCAATGGCAAAGGAGTTTTGACCGAGTCTCCACATAAATAACATAGCTTCACATCTCATGCCCCATCCACATCAGTGAGTAGGTTGAATTGGCTTGAACCTTTTCTTTCTTGATAAAACAGAGCACATATTTGGTTTTTAGAATCTCATGGGAAAGCCTTTCCTAGACTTCATATTCTGAAAACTTCTGAAAATTAAGAGAGGAAGCAACTGTTTAGGATTTGAAACTACCATTTTACAAAGTCTATACTTTAAGATTAAATTTAAGTTTAAAGTGTAGAAAATCCAACAAATCTAAACATCTACTATCTTCAAGGCACCATCCTGGGTGTTGGGAGAGATAGGCCAGAAACAAACTATCATACAGAGGATAAAGATTTAAGGACCAAAAGAGAGACATGAAGTAAAGTACATGAGTAATAAAAGTACAGAGAATTTGCAAGTAAAATAAAGTACAGAGAAGAAAAAAAGATTATTTCTGGCTGGGAAGATCTAGAAAGACTTCTTGGAGGAAGTGTACTTGTACCAGTCCTTGACAAATGAGTGAGTAGAATTTTGATCAGTGGAGATGAAAATTGGGGTAAAAGGACATTTCTGGAAGGGGACATTATAAACAAAGTTGTAGAAAGAAATGCGAAGTGTCATGTGTTCAGAATGGGTTAAGTAGTCCAGTATGGCTAAACCATAGGAATTGTAAAGGACAGCAGCAGAACATACCATAAGGATACAAAGGTCAGTTGAAAACAGAACATAGAGGTCATCTAGCCAACTCATATATGAAAAATAGGAATTTCTTCTATAATAGATTCAGTAAGTCCTCAAACATCACTAAAGATCTTCAATGAAGGCAAACCTCACAATCCAGTCCATTCTATATTCATATAGCTCTAATAAGAGTTTCATCAGTCCTATATTAGCATTGTTGTAGAGGGGATTCTTGGGCAAGGAGAGATGAGATATAATGACCTCTGATATTCCAGGATTCTCTGTTGGTTATAGGTGAAGAAAGGGGGGAGGGGGAAAGCTGATAGAAGTCTGATGTAGTCATCCCTAGACCTTCAAAGCTCTTTGCCTCTTCTGCCTCCCAGTACCTGTTGGCAGAATCCTCAGGTGAAAGCAGTTTCTATAGGTAATTTCTTCTTAGTAGCAGGCTTTACTGAGCCTAGTTGGATAGCTGCTCCAGTTCAGCTTTTCTTGGAGAAATAGCCTGTATCCATGCCAGACCTCACCAAAGTCTAAATCTCACAGACTTCATATTTAAACTAAAAATGATTTCTGTCTCCCAGTCTAAAGGTGAGTGAGATTTCCATGTAATTTCTTTTCAGGGGCAAGTGGGACTGGGGGAGGAGGAACATCAAATGAGAAAAAGAAGGAAAAGGCAGAATGCTTTTTGGATTCTTTTCCACTTTAACATAACCAGCCCAGAGAAGATAAAGATTGCTTCATTTCTTATTCAGAATGAGCCCATAGCTGTGGATTGCCTAAGGGAGTCATTCCAACCGAGACCAGAATTTCAAGACAGAATTGATCAGACTAGTGCGTCTGGTGCTTAGAATACATGAAAGTAGAACTCCACCATAGCAGAGCAGAGGGATTGATCACTGCGAACTGTTAAGTTGTCTCCTCAATGACTTGTTGCAAAAAATTAAGTAATTAAGTAATGAAGTAATGAAGTATTGTATATTACCAAAGTATTGTATATGAAAAAAAATTAACAACAGCCTATAACTTTCAGTTCTTTGTTTTGAGAAGATATCAGCACCATACTTTAGTGGACCCCAGAATCATAGTAAAGTGTTTTGGAAGGTCCCTAGCAATACTTTATTGGACTGTAGGATCACAGGGAAGTACAGATTGAGGGACCTTATGTTCAAAAGGACATCTCTCAACTTCTCCTACCTTAAGATAAGCTATATCTTCTATGGTACAGTGGTCACATAACTAGCTGGGAGAAGATTGGATACAAAGTACTTAACATCAAGGAATATGTGTCACTGAATCTGATTCCTCAAATATACTGTGATTTGGTGTTAGGTCTAAGTGGAGAAGGAAGGAGACAAAGGATTTACAGGATTCCAGAATGTCATATGTGGCCTTTCCTTCCCATCCAGTCCCACCATGCTAGAATGAGAATCCTCTCTTACAACATACCAGAAAAATGGTCATTCCAGTTTTTGTTGGAAGATCTATGGCAAAAGGGAACCTATTGTCTACTGAGGTAACGAATGCTACTTTGGGATAACTCTAATTAATGCAATCTAACTAGCAGATTTTCCTTATATCGTCCAATTCTGGCCCTGCCCAACTTTCACCCCTAACTCCACATTCTGCCTCCTGGAGCCAAGCAGAAAAGATTAAATTCATCTTCCACAAAATAGCCTTTAACATTTTTGAAGATGTTTAGCATACCCCAATCTGAGTCACCCTCTTCTGGATGCACTTCAGCTTAACAATACCTTCCCCATACTATATGGAATATAGTACTATATATACTATATATAGGGAGTAAATATACTCCAGATGTGGCTGGACCAGAGGAAAGGACAAATCAGTCAATCAGCAGGCATTTACTGAGAGCATACTACGAGCCATACAAGTTTCCCAAAACATAGGAAATCATAGGAAAATCATAGCCATGTCTCCCTTTCTTCCTATTCCCACTTCCCTCCTTTCAACTCTAATAGTAGTCAATTTCACTTTTGTGGTCCTTCAAATTTGCTGCCATATTATGAGTTATCTTTTCATGTATTTGTCTTATCCCGTCTAGATTGTAGGCTCTCTGAGGGAAGGGACGCTGGCTTCTCATTCTTTTCTCATTCAGAGACTCTTTTTCAGAGTAGGTGCTGATTGAGTAACAACAAGCACTTAAATATTCATTGCTAATATTTTTTTTAAAGACAATTAAAGTCAGTTCTCCACGATCTGTGCTTGGATTATCCACACCAACTGTTTATTCTCAGACTGGTTTCTTCTAGATACTCAGGTCCTTTCTCTCCAGACTAATGAAGATAGCTTCCCAAAAAGCAATTCATTTGAACATTTCTATAAATAATACCTCAGCAAGGTAAATCTGCTTCCAACAAGTCACGTAATACATTTTAAAAACAAGCTACAGTGACTTGGGAACTATCCCTTATTCCTTGATTATCTGTGCCACCCACTCTCCATTAGTATAGACTTTCAAGAGTTGACTATACTGTTTTCAGGGACAAAATAAACAGAAACTAGCTACAATAGTGGGGGTTAAATGAAGACCCAGCAAGGAGACATTAAGTAAAAATGGAAATACAAATCAGGATTTAAAAAGAAAGAATGTGGGACAAGGAAGGAAGAATCCTAGTGGTACTTTTGATTAGATTAGGGAATAATCTTTCAAGGAAAACATTGGAAGATTGAGACATTCAAGAAATGACTAGAACAAAGCACTAAGGAAAAACTACCAAAGGGAATCATTAAGCTTCTGGAAATTTACCAACACCTGCCATCCCCATTCAGAAAAAGATACAAGATGAAATACAGAAGATGGCATGAGAGAACTTTCCAACCTTTGATTTCTATAATATGTTGCAAAAGTAAGGGACTGGATGAAGCGATTTCTATAGATTGGCACTCAACTACTGGAATTTCCTGAAGTCCAGAGTTTTTACAGTAGTGGGATACATCAGTAGACTGGGGAATAACTTTCCATTGACCTTGGGGAGATCACATTTGTATTTGTTTGAAAACAAATATCCCCCTGCCAGGTAATCCAAGGTTTGATCTGGGTGTTGGGAAATCTTGGTTGATGCTCTGCCAGTTAAAGAGGTGTTTTGATTACAGGAAGAGATAATGGAGTGATACCAAAATGAGCTCATCTGTGAAATGACAGAGTTATTGCACAGATTTCTTTTTCTCCTCCAAGAAAGCATCCTCTTAACTACTGCGAGGGGAGTGAGAACGACAATCCTGGTCATCTATGGAAACTGCCAAAGAGAAATGTGGGCAGAAGAGACTACTGAACTGGGAAGTGGAAGATACGAGGAGGGGCAAGGGACAATCTAAACGTATCTCACTGCTTTAGGGAGGTCAACACTTAAATTAAGTTTATAAACAAGTGTAAAAATCTTATCAACTGAACTTACAATGTCTTGCCAACATTCTTTCCCCTCAGGGTTCAGACAAGGTATAAAATCAATCAAATCAGTGTTCCTTCCTAGATAGGAAGCCAGGTTTGTATCTTACTTTGTCATCTTAGGTACACTGCCACATTTATTGCAAACTGAACAAGTTCTGGGGGTTCAGGGAGATTGTTCTTACCCAACACCTTAGAGTCATGTTCAGGGTCACTGTTTTCTAGGAAGTCTTTGTTATTGCAGGCTTTTGGAAGGAAGAGAGAAATCTCTTTAAAGGTTTGGCCACAACTTGACCTCCTACTTAGAGATGGGATTCTCTGTTTGCTTCCTAGCCAATTGTGTCATATTTCTATGTGTCCTGAAATAGCTGCTGTGTTGCATTCGGAAGGAGGGTAAACTGATCTGTCTATATCCCTTACCTAGATATCTTGTGGGGGTGTTTGGAGGATTAATTAATTAGTATTTGGAAAGTGATTTGATATGAATAAAAAGCCCTTCAGTAAGGTTGTCTTCAATGGATGCTTCTAAGAGCTTTCTTATGACCAAATATTTCATTAGCACAGTAATGGCTCACATTTTTAGTGCAGATCATTGTTTACAAAGCACATGGTCTTCAAGTATTTATACCATTCAATGGAAAAAAGTCAATGGCAGTCAAAGTGCAATGTTTGATGTGGGAAACACCACCTAGAAGTCCTGATAACCGGTCATCCTAGTAGCTGGGTCTGTCTCAGTCAAGAGCAAGATATACTTGCAGCCTTTTGACCTCTCTCTGACTAGGGTTAATACCTGCAGGCCCTATCCACCAGAGCACGTTAAATAGGAAAAATGGAGCTATTGCTTCCCTAGTCCTGGACACTATGCCTCTCTTACATCTATCTGAGATTGCATTAGCTTTTCTGGCTTCCTTTGTCCAATGTTGATTCATATGGAGCTTGTGACTCAATAAAGCAACCATATCATTTTTGAAATAAATGCTATCTGGCTGAATCTCCTCCATCTTGTATGAAGAAAGTCATCTAAACTTGAGGGTAAGACTTTATATTTATCTCTATTAGATTTATTACTGTGTTCTAGCTTCTCACGATCCTGACTCTATCATCTTCATTGATAAAAATGCTAAATATGAAGGTTCAAGCACATTCTGGGATGTTCCATTGGTGATCTCCTGCTAAGTTTGCCTCAAAGTATTCAAGCTTGCTCTTTGTATCTAGTCATTCAACCAGTGCCAAATTCAAATTCATTACTATGATCCTAGCTACAAGATTGGAATGAGAAGCTGTGAAACATAATTTGCTAAAATAAGGTAAACTAGAGCTATAACATCTTCCTTCTCTGCTTGCTTAGTTTCCCTATCACCAAAGGAAATGACGAGACTGGAATAACATTCTGCATGAAGCAGTGTTTTAGCTGGGTCTTGGCTCTGCTACCACTTATGAGGCAAGTCGTAAATCTCTCTGGGCCTCTTCTAAAAGATACAGGAAGACAAGATAACTTCCAGGATCCCTTCTGCATTCACTGGTCTGTGATGTAAATATGGCTCCTAGGTATCATGGAGAAATTTATGAAGAAAAAAATGTCCGCCACTGAAGCAAGAAATGATATTGTCATTTACAAGCAGAATGCCCTCTCCTTCCTATTGCTGGCATAATTAATGTCAACCAAAATGCTGGTTCTTAACCATCTCTTTAAAATGGCTACATAAACAATCTAGCTGTCAACATCAGGATTTTAACTCTTGTGTAGTATAACAAAATCTTTTCGTAGCTGAGAAAAGGGTGTTTCTTCTAAGGATAAGCATCAGCAAAATCCTAAAGAGATACTGGAAGTACATAATGCCAAATGTCATAATCCACAGGAAAAATTCATTTACTTTTAGGCATATTACTGGGCAGCTAGGTGGTACAGGGGAGAGAATGCTAAGCCTGGAGTCAGGAAGACCTGAGTAGTTTTAAATTGGCCTCAAATATTTTCTAGCAGTGGGCAAGTCATTTAACTTTTCTCTACCTCAGTTTCCTCATCCATAAAATGAGGAAAATAACAGTACCTACCAAGAGTGGTAGTTGTGAGTATAAAATGAGATAATATCCGTAAAGCCCTTTGCAAGCAATAAAGTACTACATAAGTGCTTGCTGCTACTCTTATTATTTTTACACAAAATCATTCCAGTAGCCCAGTCACGATACTTTCATGGAAGTTACAAACTGGTTCATATGCTTCTCCATCCCTCAGACGTGAGATTCAATTTGTGATCTTCAAAGTGATTACCTTCCTCTATCCAAGGTTACTTTCCCCAGCTTAGGTCTCAGTGCTTGGCACTCTTAAACATCATTTTATTCAACACAAGGGACACCCTCTCCCTCCCCAAGGAGGAAAGCACTGTTCAGAAGCAATTCAATTTAACTAAACACTATTGCTTCTTCCTAAGCAATACACTGGAAGTTAACGTCCTCCTTTGCTCTGGGGACTGAATCAAAGCCCCAAGCTTCCAAGCAAAGATAACATAAGGGGAGTGGTGGAGACTGGACGCAAGTGACTGGGGCAAAGGAGGGGATGATTGTACCTCATCTGTGCAACTTTGTGAACATTAGGTTTCTACTCCATCAGATTAATCAGAGAGGAGTTCATAGTTAACCCTTGTCTCACACTGTCTAGACACAGGACATACATGTCTACTTTCTATCCCCAAATTATGCCCTATGTACTTGATCCATGTGTTCTACAGTGTAAATACTGGACCCCACTTATCCAAGGGTAAGTTTTCTGGTCAACTCAACCCTGTGGGATGATGAGTAAATAAAGAGAAAGGTGTCTAAGCATCCATGATAGCTGTCACTAAGTTGAGGCACTAGATATTCTCTGCCCTTTAGGCCTGTATACAGAAGTTCATTGGCTCTGATTTACAGCACCGTGCTTAGCAAGCTTTGTCATCTGGTTTCCCAGACCACAGCAGGTTATAAGCAGTAAATTAAGTGGAGGTGGGGAAGACCTGTTAGGGACAAGAGAAACGATAGTAAGAGAAACAACAGCTGATAGTCTAACATGGAGGAAGGAGATAGAAGAAGAAAAACGTTGACCCATCATAAAACAATAATAACAATAACAACATAGCACTTTATAGTTTGCAAAGTGCATTACATATATTATCTCATATGATCCTCCCCAGAAGTCTATGAGATGGGTGCTACCATCTTCATTTTACAGATGACGCTAAAGAGAATTTAAATGATTAGCTCTGGGTCACATAACTAGTAAGTGTCTCAAGCTTAAGTATTTCTCATTTCCAAGTCCAAATCATATTCACTGCTCCACTCAGTTAGCCAATAAGGGTTGTTCACAGTGATAACCCTGAAGTATTTGGAGGCAGTGGAAAAAAATGGATTTGGAATCAGAAGACTTGGGTTTGAATCCTTGTCTACCACTTTTTTCCTCTGTGAACCTGGCCAAGGCATCACCTCCATGGGGATAAGTATCCTCATATGTAAGGTCAGAGGGTTAGAAAAAAATGACCTTTGAGTTCCCTTAAGGATATAAATTTATGAACCTGTGATCTTAAAAAAAGGTTAGATTTTATTCAGTGACCTGTGTTTAAGAAGGTGGGGAAGTACAATGGATCTCAGAAAGATTTCTCCCCAATATAGTTAAAATATATGGAAATGATAAAGGGCATGGAAATATGAAAAGATTTTTTCCTAATATACAAAATATGGTTAAAATAAAGTGAGACAACTAGAGAGACTAGCTATAGCAACTAGAAAAACTCATATATGTAGAACACTATTCTTCAACGGTGCTGGATAATGGGCCATTTCTACTGTGCTTAATGGACTAGAATAATTCCAGGTTATGGAACCTAAGGCCTTGAGGACACATGTGGCCTTCGAGGTCCTCAGGTACAATCTTTTGACTGAATCCAAGTTTTATAGAACAAATCCTTTTATTAAGGGGATTTGTACTGTAAAGTTTGGAGTTGGTCAAAGGGCCACACTTGAGGACCTAGAGGACCATATGTGGCCTCAAGGCTTCGAGTTCCCCATCCCTGGACTAGATATATTAATGTCCTATTTTATATAACTTATATAAACCCTGTTTTAGACAGAAAGATTTTAGTAGGCATCATGTCAACATTGAACCTAACATTCATACATTTGGTATAAGTACATTCTTGTCATGTTTTGGTCCATTCTCTTAATTTAATTGGTAGAGGGAGCTCCCTGGTGATGAAACTCCCTCTACCCTCTACAGCTTCTCATCTTAGAGAGTTGTTGACTCTGCTGGTTTGCACAGGTCAGAGTTGAGATCTGAGGCCAGAGCTTACTGACTCCAAAGCCAGCTCTCACTCTGCCACATAGCTTCCTGTGGTTTAATTAGGCACAACTTGTGTGTGTGTATGTTTGTCCTTCGCTGCCGAAGAAGACCATGCCATCAGAGAAATAATGACATGACTTACACTTGATTTTGTTTTGAGTGAGGGAGGGCTGTGCCGGTCACCAGCCTCACTTTTCCTCCAGAGCCATCTGAATCCAGTGACCAGATATTCCTCAGGATGACTGGAGATGACCCAGGATGAGGCAGGTGGGGTTAAGTGACTTGCCCAAGGTCACACAGCTAGTGAGTGTCAAGTATCTGAGGTGAGATTTGAACTCAGGTCCTCCTGACTCCTGCACTGGTGCTCTACCCACTGCACCACCTAGCTGCCCCTAGGCACAACAAGGTGTTTGATACATTCAGGATGGCACTACTGTTCATGCTGATGACAGGGTTACCGATAGGGTCAACATTAGTGGTGGAATAATGGGAGATCAAAGTTATTCTCTCTACTTCCCCTTTCTGCTCTGTATTATTTTACTTTATTTGGGGCTCTGATTGTTAGATAGCAATCACTGAATGTCAAGCTTCAGTGCAGCAGCATCCTCTGCCTATTAGAAATTACTACCTGAAGGGACTCAATTCAACAAGTCTAAAGCCTTGCTTACTACCTTTCACCCTAAAAAGTGACCACTTCCCACATACCCATACTACTCATTAATTTCTCCCATAATATTCCATCTCCTTTATCCATGCCTTTGCATGGACTTGTAACATCTCTGGAATGCTCTCCCTCCAGACTCCCACCTCTTGGAATCACTAACACCCTTTAAAGATCATTCTGACTTCTCTTCCCACATGAGGACTTTCCTACCATCTCCTCTCCTTAACTGTGAACGCTCTCTTCTTATGTGCAATTATGATTGTTTTCCAGCTGTTCTCTCCTCTAGCCATAGAATATAAGATCCTTGAAGGCTGGTGCTTTTTTTTCTTTGCCTTTTTCTCCCTAGTACCTTATATAGGTCTTGGCCCATAGTAGGTGCTTTAAAATGCCTGTTGAAGTGAAGCAGTAGAAAAATTTCTATCAATATGTCAGTGAAAATTACTAGAGTGCTTAAAAGTCTTGCTAATAGGCTCAGTTAGGAAACAAGAGTTTCAGGAGTTGATTCCTTTGACTCACTTTGTGGTTTGGACATATTTCATCTTAGCCAATTTCACTCTATCCATTTCCAAAATAACCATAACCACATTTATAAGTTGAAATACTGAAATGAGATAAACATTTGTCAATGCTGAGAGAAGTTCAATTCAATCAGGGACCATATTTATACAATATTCCAATCATCAGGATTCAGTGACACCACTATCCTGCAGCAGTGCCCTCTGGCTAGATATACCTTCTCAGAAACAATGCTTCCATCTTGGTCAGCAGCTCTCAAGGTCATACCTCCAGCACTGTCCTCTCAGTCAAGTGCCAATTGCCTAGCCCCAAACTGCCTGCTCGACCCTTACTTCAAAATTCGAAAGTCTGAAGTAAAATGAAATGTCTTCCTAACCAAACTGCCTCCTCCATCTTCATATCTCTATCAACAGCACTTAATTCTCTCAGTCTCCCAGGCTAGAAACTTTGAAATAATCATCTTCTCCCTTAATCCCCATTATCTACTTAGTTCATTTTCTCTATCCAATGCCTCTTATCTTAACCTTCCTTTCCATCTTCACCAGTCCTGCTCTAGTTCAGGCTATTATTAGGTCATGCCTATGACCTCCAACAGCTTGCTTCCAATCTCTCCTTCATTCAGTCTACCCGAACACTGTTGGCAGATTAATCTTCCTTAAAACACTGACTTTATCACATCATTCCTCAGTCTGAAATTTTCAATGCTTCCCTCTTCCCCTTTAATTTTTTGGCTCATGATTTCAGTGTGGGGAAACTCTCCCTGTGGGGTCTCTCTCCTGGTATGGAAACGTCCTTCCTTGATGCAACTCGGTTGTTATAGTTCTAGAAAATTCTGATGTGATTTCCTTCATTCTATATTTTTCATGAACCTCATAATTTCTGAGAACTACATCATCAAAGGAACTTTATCCAAGAGTAAGCCTATCCTGGCTCTTTCCCAAGGAATTGCTGATTTCATTTAATTATTGTTAAAATAGCTTCAGTCTTCTAATAATGCCAAGTTAGGTATACCTAAGGCAGGATTGGGACAGAAATTCCGTTGACATTGACAAAATGCTGGTTAAGGTTCACAAATCAAGCCCAAATGCTTCTAGTGAATATCTATCCTACCTGAAAAAAAAAAATTCTTGAGTCTACTGGTCTAAAAGTGGCCTACACGAATATAGTCAATGCCAGGAATACAGCCCCTATCTGGAAAGATGAAACTGTATTGAGAGAATAGTGAACTGTGAATTATAAAACCTAGAGTCCTCACAAATATGGATTAGGTGGTACTGAACTGAAAGCTAGCAAATGAAATCTGATGGAGAGTTAGAGAACACACCCAGCAAGCCTTAAGACCAGAGCAGCTATTGGTTCCACAGAACTTCAAAAAAATGATAGGCCATACTTTGCAATAATAGAAACTTGCTTCAGAGAAATGCATCTTTACCTGATTGGAAGAGAAATTGGAAAGTGATCATCAGTGTGCGCAGGATAGCACTGCAAAAAGGTTTCATAGCAGAGCAAAAGAAGGGCCATAATTGGTTCACTGGAAGAACGAATTTCAAGACCTGATTCATCTCTTAAATCAAAGTGACCACAGTTACTCAATAATTTAACTCAATAATGATTAGTTAACTACTGTGTATAAGGCTCTGTCTTAAGGTCTAGAGGCGGTAATGCAAGAAAACGCATTTATCATGCACTTCATGCACACCAAGCATTGTGCTAAAACAAAAACACAGTAGTCACTGCCTTCAAGGAGCTTATATCAAGTCATTTATTGGTATAATGGAAACAATACTTAAATTAGCCACTTTCCAGAATTGTCCCAAGGAAAGTGCTTTATAGATTATAAAATGCTATGTAACCCTAGGTTATTGTGACTTTTATACACATCATAGCCAGACTGCAGCATTTTTCTAAATTGCTTTGGTTTGGGAGTAGGCTGCCCATCAGTTATAAAAAAGATTTTTTTTTTTCAGAAAGCTGAATGCTCCATTCTTATGGCATAAATTCTCTAGGCTTCTGGGAACTTCTACAAAACAAAGCAGAGCAAATGAGACAACAGAACAGTGACTTATGATGAAAGGCAGAAGTCTCCTCCCATCTTCCATGGAATGGTTTAGTACCTGTAGACCTCCTCTCAAAGAAAAATTGCCAGCTTATCGAGTTGCCTTAGGAGGATAAATAATGAGAAATACCAGTGTTGTGTCATCTGCCTTCTCACTAGGTACTTCCTCAATCAATCATTTCACATCAGAGTGAGTTTCCTAGTGTTATGTTGGAAATCCTCCAAGTCTTGATGTTGTAGAAGCAGAGATTTTAGCACAAGCAATACTGGTAGTTCCTTTTTTTCCCTGCGTATTTCTATAGCCAGAATAGGCAATTGGATGAATATTTTGGTTTAGCACAAACACTACAAAGCAGTGTGGGATGAAAAGATGATAATCTCTTTTGTCTTCCATCATTGTCCAGACCACTGAATGTACTACTTGGTAGTGTTCGCCCCAAATGTTTAGACAATTCAGACAGTGTAAACACCTCCAAGATGTTGCCCTTGCCAAGATAATCCTGTGGAAATGTATTTTGAAAGCCTTTGAAACTCCTCACAATGATTCACTTGCCAGTGTGGATGTGGCCCATGAATCCAAAACAGATCTTTAGAGTCTAAATGCATACTGATTATGTTTTATTATCATATTTTCATTTTTCTAAAAATATGCATCTTTTTATTCTTCTCAAAGTTGTTGTTTTTTCCCTCCTTCATCTCTCATGAACCTAGGGCAGCAGATGAAATTACAATAAATCTGCACTAAAGAAATTCTTAATAACTACTCAGAATGACTCCTTGCTTAACAGGGCAATACCATTTATTGGTGGCATATCATTAAAGTAGTGTAGAGAGATGCTGATATCTAAAATCTGCCCAGTGAAATTCTAGGAGCAAAGTTGTAGGGGTGGGAGGCAGGGAAAGGGACTGGAGAAAATGTCTGTGACTCTGATTTACTTCTATTTGGAACAAAAAAAAAAAATCACCATTTGAGTCATCCTAGCTCACTTTCATGAGCGAGCATTAGTCATTCTGCATTTCCTTAAGCCTGTGAATGTGTTTCTGTGTAAATAAACTATGTTGTACACTTGGGGATAGAAGTCATAGTATTTAGAAATTAAAAAGACCTATTAGATCATCCAGTCCGGCCTACATGAGATAGTCCCTAGATAGAGAACATAACAGTTGATCTTAGCCAAAAGACCAAGAAGAAACAGTTGGCAAAAACATTTTCCTCTGCTTTCTTAGTTTCTACTTATCTAAGAGCTTGCTTGGGTCACTTCCCAAGTGGACTAGTGACCTGGTCATGAAACGAGCTCACTTCTCTAGGAGACAGAAAGTTTAGCTTATCTGTACTGATGCTGTCCCACCCGCCTCCATTTGCTACAGAAAATGATCTTGTGTGCAAAATATGAACTATGAAGAATCTGCCCTAGGAAGGAGAGGGGCTGTTTTCTCCAGTCAAGGAAAACAGAAATGAAGTTCTTCCTTCTCAGGTGATCCCAACTAGTTTCTGAGCAGTTACTTAATGGAAACACAATCTGGGCCAGCTCTGTGTCCAGCAGGAAAATAAAAGGATCATGGGGCTGGGATTGACTGGCTTCATAAGGGGATGTAAGTATCTGCTTTACATTTCAAAGCATTTCATCTTCACAATCCTTCATCCCACTGGATTCTGTTAAGCATGAAGCACAGAGAGGTTAGTGTTTTGCTAAAGGTCACAAAGCACATCGGTATTCATTATTGTGGTTCAGTTGTTTCTGTCGTGTCTGACTCTTTGTGACCCCAAATGGAGTTTTCTTGGCAAAGGTACTAGAGTGGTTTATCATTTCTTTCTCTGGCTCATTTTACAGATGAGGAAACTGAGGCAAACAGGGTTAATGACTTGCTCAGGGTCACACAGTTAGTATGTGTCTGAGGCTGGATTTGAACTCAGATCTTGACTCCACTACATGACCAAAGTTGCTCTAAGCAAATCAGTAATGGACCAAAAAGGCCTTTACTTCTAATCGTTCTTTAATTCTATTGCTTTTATGCCCCACCCCAACATCACCCCTCTACCCAAATTAAATGTGGCAAGATTTTTCCATTACTAAAAGGTGATGAAACCACAGTAACATCTTTGTTTTGGTTAGCTCTGAGAAGGAGAGATGTATAATTGGGCTAGAATTGGGACTGAGATGATATTAGAGAGATGAGTGGATCTGAACTTTAAAAAGAATGACCAAACTCAGTTATAGAATTTTTCAGAAATATATATAATATAATATATATTAATATAATATGTATAATATAATAACATAAATAGTATAATATAATTTTTGAGAAATAAAGCCACATGAAAAGTCTATGGTTGATGAAATAAGATTTTTCTGTGTAGCTATTCTTGTTATTTAATGTTAATTTACAGGTCTACATTGTACCAGGCATTTTATTCGACAGACACACAATATAATCTCTCTCCTCTAGAAGACCTTCTACATAATGATACACCTATAATGGTACAGATACAATAAGATTAGGATTCCAGGGCGGGGAAAATCAGTTAAGTTTTCTAAATATATTAAGTACCCACTATAAGCTCTTTCAAGCTAACTTCTAACCTGTCACTAAATTAACATTAGCTATCTGAACTTGATATCAACCACATTCGTTATGTTTTCAGCGTTTTCCTGGGTTTGGGTTATGGTAAAATTCTGTTGAGAACAGATTGTCTTATCCCTTAATTGATAGTAAGTTCTAAAACTACATCAACTTTAGTTTCAGACTTTAGATATAGCATATATATGATAAAAGGTGGCTAATCCATAATTCTACAAAACAGAACTCTATTAATTATTATAAATACTTGTCTACTTTACAATAACTAATATTCATAATAATAATGATCCTGAAATGCCTTCTAGATTCCCTAAGAAAGATTATGTTTAGTACAGCTTTAGCATTAAGTATATTTTGCACTATGATTATTGTTTGAATAGGTTTTGACAAATATCTTACAGCAAATAGCATAACAGGCTAAAAATGGATATTGGAATTGAATATTAAAAATCATTCCACAAAATAATTAGGGACAGAACCAGATCAGGTACCTTTCATAGTTATGGCTGAGGTTGGGGGTGGGGATGGTGAATTTACAATCAGAAAAGGTACAGAGATGAAAGATAAAAATAACTTTGGTTACATGAAATAGAAAAGCTTTTGTATTAGCAAAATTAATGCAGCTGGGGAAAAAGACTTGCCTTAGAGATTCCATTGCTGACATATATATTCCAAAAAAGGATAAAAGAATCAAGGATAAAAAGAAAGGCTTCATATAGATCAAAATACTTTGGTAAATGAATTTAATGGAAAGTTCCTGTGATATAAGAAACCACAAATTTGATGAATACAGAAAAGTGTGGGAAGACTTATATGAACTGAGGCAAAATGAAAAATAGAATGAGGGAAACAACACACACACACACATACACACACACATACTATTACCACAAAAATAGAAATGAAAATAAAAACAGTACAACTACTGACAGTGAATTCTGTGAAATTATAATGATTATCATGATAAAACTTGGCCCCAGAGAAGTGATGTACAAAAGTACCTTCCTCCCTGCTTTACAGAGGTAGGATTCTGTAAGTGTGGAAGTCCTGTAGACCCGTGGTACAGGCCACTCAACTGTACATAAGAATCCTTGCCAGTCATACATTGACCTAGAAGACCACATATTAACATTACCTATGTTCCATATATTTGCTATCTTATTGCTTGCTTTCTCAGTGGGTAGGGGAAGGGCTGTAGGGAGGGAGAGATTTAAGAACTCAAAACTTTAAAAAAATCAATGATAAAAGAAAGTATAAAAATAAAATTATCTATGTTCTCCTGCATTTTTCTTTATCTTGTGCAATATTTCCCAATTACATTTTAATCTGGTTCTGCCCATTGCTGATGGGCCATGGAGTATGGCTGCCTCCTCTGCAAGATAACGTTAGCCTTTATTTTTTTTTTTTTGACGTGTCAATTAGCTTGACTGGACCGTCTGCTCTCAGAAGGGGAGCAGGGAGAGTAAGGAGGGATGCGTTGGGGAATGTGGGTGATGTGAAACCAAAAGTTATCAAAAATTTATTGTTTTTAAAGAAAATTGGAATTTCATTAATAGTAAATAGAGTTTCTGTCTGTGCCTGTGCTTTCTCAGTATAGAGAACTCTTGTACCAGGAACTCTTCCCATTGACCCAGATGAGTAACCTGTCTGTTCCTTGTAGTCTTTTGATTTCTTGGTGAAGTGATTTCTCAAGCACATCAGTCAAGTATGCGTCAGAGGCAAAACTTGAACCCAAGTCTCCCTGATTCCATGACAGGACTTTCATCCACTGTGTCAGGCTGACTCTCAATAAATAACAGTAAATGAAATATTGCATTAATTAGATTCTCTCATGCCAGGTCAAAGTAAAAAAGTTTATTTTATATTCCTTACACATGCAAAGCAAATCTATCTGCCTGGTTTTAGGGAACATATCAGTTCTTTTTTAATATCTGTTTATTTTTAATTCTGGTTTCAGACATCAGCAACACTCCACTTCTCAATAGTTTACAAGCTACAAATAGTTTAAAGATGATAAAACCCTCGACGGGTCTGCAAAACACATCATGAAAATGCTATTTATTTTTGAGGTTGATGGTTAATGTCAGAGCAGAGGAAGTATTTTGAGATTTCTCTAATGCTGCAGCCTCACCACTGGGCATGAACCAGTCTAGGTCAGAATTCCAGTTATGACATGAATTCTATACATTTTATACAAATTTACAAATGACAATGGCAGAACACTTGGGCCCTTTATTCATTCAACAATGAGTCATTCTGGCATTCCTTTCCCTTCTGTGCCTCTTCCTGATGAACTTTGGTGTGTGAATTTGGCTACATTAGTTGTCACTGAATCAATAGCTCTGAGACAGATGCCTCTAGGCATCAGGATAGTCTGAATAAGTACAGAAGAGATGTACCCAGAGAACAAAATTCTCATCCTCAGAGTTAGCTTGGTGTCCTGCCTGTAGGAGGAAGACACATCACTGCTTGTAATTAGACTTGTTTGACACTTTGAATTTCTTGGACTTTGAGAGTCCAAGAAAACCTCAGCATGTATACTACACAGAAAAGAACTGGCAATCACTCAGTGGATCCAGGTTCTGCAGACAGTCAAGTAAGGCCATTTAGGCTCCAAGAATGGATTTTTTTTTTTTTGGTCCTGAATTGGCACCATAAAGAGACAAGGTCCAGTGATTAATGTGCTTATCTGTGACCGAGGAAAGTGAGTATTCTAATTCTAGCTCTGTTCATGACGGCCTATCAGCCAAAGAGGTAATGCCGTTGACCTTAAATAGTCTTGATTAACATTTTTCTGAGAGATACAGTCAAGTGTATGAAATAAAAAGGTCACAAGTGCGTTCACCCATCATGTAAGAGACATTTTAGAGACAGCTGGGAGGCAATGTGGTTAGAGCACTTGGACTGGAATCAGAAAGACCTGAATTCAAATTTGGTCTCAGATAATTACTAGGTCATTTAACCTTTGTCTGCCTCAGTTTCCTCATTTGTAAAGTGGGGGTAATAATAGCATCTACCTCTCAGAGTTGCTAGGAGGATCAAATGAGATATTTGTAAAGCACGTAGCAGAGTGCCTGGTATACAATAAGTGCTATATAAATGCTTACAATTATTACCATTATTATTATGTGTATATAGTTCCATGTACTACGTGATCTATTCTGAAGTTAAAAAAAACATCGCTGTCCCTGTAAAAGGTTGCCATCTCTTGATCTCTTCCTTTTCTGTTCCCTTCCACCTAATAGTAATTGACCTAGATCCTGTATACCCAAAGCTAACAACAGAAAAGGGGAGATTTAGAGGCTGGCAGAGGAACAGAGAGGCAGAAAGGGGCAACAGCAATCTCTTCTGGGTTGCGGTGTAGGGAACACTACCTTAAGTCTTCCACTAAAGTGTCAAAAGAATTTTCTTTCATTGCATTTATACTTTGAAAGGATAAGTCTCATTTTCTCAGCTGGGATTGGAAACATGCATTAAAAGACCAAAGAAAGTGCTTCTTCATTACAGCAACAGAAAGAAAATGGTGGGAGATAGAATTATACCTCTAGACAAGGCTTTGGCCATATCAGACTCGATGTTATATGACCTCTCCCCTCCATCCTTCCTTAATGTGCCATATAGAAAAGGCACTCGTGTTGTGAAGATGTAATATATATTTTTTCTTCATTCAAAGCCTCCTGAATAAAGAGAGATCTATTTGTCTCCATGGTGTTTGCGCCATTAATGGTATCAGAGCTGTGAAAACACAATGGGAGATGTGTTTTCCGTTAACCTCTTGACTTGGAGATGTCTTGATGCTAAACGTTACTACATTTCACATTAGCACAGAACAGCAGGGGTTCTGTGACTGATGTAAAAGGTTTGAGAAGGGACACTGAAGCTCTCATGTGTCCCATATTGCAATTGGTGGTGGAGAGTGAAGAGAATGATTTTTACTCAAGAAGAGCAAGGAGGAAAGAACCAAAGGAGGAGGTGGAGGATTGCAGGGAATTTGACACAACCCTATTCACCACTGAGATTTTCCACACTGGAAAATCCCATATTGCAACTTGGCATCACCCTGTTCAAAGTCAGACAGACATCATAAGCCTTTTCTTTGCTAATATATTTTTCTAGGATTTTTGCAAGCCATAAAAACTATGAATTGCTTCTTTTTTCTCTTGTTCCAATAGATCCTTCAATGTTAGAAATGTTCGGGAGATTCCATTTTGACAAATTGTCACTTATTTTTCAAACTGGACAGTGTGAAAATAACATCCATTCACTTTGACAAAGTGGAGGCAGATTCTCCATTACCATTTCCCAGATTAAACTGAGGCAGGGATAGAATGCAGTGTATATCAGCAAGCGTTAACATTCTACAATACAGGAATTCAAGATATGGAAAGGATCTTACAATTTAATCTGACTCTCTTAGGTTACAGATGAAAAAAAAAAAGAGGTGAAGTGACTTTCCCAAGGTCACACAAGTTGCTAGCACCTGAGTGAGCACAAGACTTCAAAGTCTCCTGACATCTAGTCCAATGTTCCTTCTGTTATAACAAAATGTTTAGGGGAAAATGAGCTCCATAATCCAAAAGGTTATAAAAGTTTATTGAAGTGCAACGTAATGCACTTACAGGAATGTAATATAATCCTATAGTCTGTAGGATAAGGTTCAATATTTACAATTCCTTAGTACTAAAATGCAACAATCACAGTGTGGCACAGTTATGGCAGTGAAAGAACTTTGAAATATTTGAAAGATGACTAGTTATAATATCAGGATCACATACATACTATGCAAATTCCATAAGATTAAAGACATGTCTGTGAACCTTCCTTACCTTAACTCCTACGTTAAGTATAAACTTTTAAATATCCCAAAGTTTAGAGGCAGCTATTTATACTATGAGAATCTTTTGATAATACCATGAAGTCCAACCAATCCCTGAAAAAGGAAGCAGTTAAATACTGCAAAGTATTGGTCCTACTCAGAAAGAGAAAACAACTTTCATGTCTTGAGAAAGTATGGTACACAGGGCTACTGGTGGTGGCTATGTTGTATTGGAAGTCTCACCACACACTAAATATATATAGAAACACATATTTTAGATGAACTACCATAAAGTTGGGCTCACCCATTTCTCCATGGAGACATCAGAAGGCTCAGGGCAGACACTGTGGCAGGTCAGCAAGGAGAAGAGAACTGATTCTATCAGTCACCCACAAGAACCTCTTCTTGGGAAGCTCACACTTCTGCACTGTAGGAGGGGGACAGAGAGTTACCAGATATGGATTGAAAAGGTCTTTGCCACCAAGCAAAGTGAACAAGATCACAGTGGCCTGCAATCAAGTAGCCTAAAATAAGCTAGTAGGGAGAGAAAGATACACTGAGACCAGAGCAGACAGGCTGGACAATAGTGCACTCACTGAACAGAATGTATCCCTGAATTGCCCCTAACGTAGAGTATCAACATAAATGCTCAGCTTCCTCTACAATGCTGAACATTCTCCCATATGACTGTTGTATTCCTTCCCTTTCTTCTTAACTTCTAACAATAATCTTCAAGTCCCTGGTTATGCTCAATGGGAATACCTATGGGGAGTCAAGGATTTGTGGGACTCAGAATAGCTGTCAGTTCTATAAAATACAGGGAAGAATAGAAGGTTATTTGGAAGTAAGTCAACTATACATATCAAAGACAAAAATCCATCAAAACAATAATTTCAGAGAGAGGTCATATATTTTTATTAAGTCTCTGAAGTCACCCTAAATACCTCCAGACTTGCCACCAATAACTCTTCCTTTTCCTTGAAGCTCCTAAAACCTTTTGTTCTATCACTGAGTATTTGGCTTCCATGATTCTGGGCACACTCAAGCCTTCTGCACCTAAAACTGGCACTAGTTAAGCTCTTTTAGACATAGCCTTATACAGAACCACAGAATTGGAGAGTTGTAAGGGATTAGTAGGCATCTAGTTCAACCCACAAACAAAAAGAATTCCCATGATATTATACCTGACAAGGACTCAGTCAGCCTGTGCTTGAAGAACACCAAGAAAAGGAGATCCACTACCTCCCTAAACAATCCATTTCACTTTAATTGTTAGGAAGCTCTAATTGTTAGGACATTTTATCCTTGCCCTTTGTGGCTTCCACACCCTTGTTCCTGGTTCGGTCCTCTAGGTCTGCACAGAATAAATCTAGTCCTTCCACCACACACTTGAAGACCACCATGACAGCCTACCCAGAATCTTTTCTTCTCTGGGCTGTCTCTGGTTCATTCAATCGATCCTGATATTCCATGGACAGAAGGCCTTTCACCAGTCTGATCTCCCTTCTCTGGACACTCTCTAGCTAATGAATACCCTTTATAAACCATGGCACCTTGGACCACATATCATACTCCAGATACAATCTGATGAAGGGAGAGTACAAGGGGACTACCACTTCCCTATTGTTGGAAGCTGTGCCTTTCAATGCAGCCTGAGATTACATTAGCATTTTTTGGCTTGCCACATCAGACTGCGAACTTATAGTCCACTAAAACTCCCAGTTCTTTTCCAGAAAACAGTTTTTTTTTTCCATCCATGCCTCCACTATCTTATACTTGTTGCACTGTTTTTCAGACAATTACAACACTTTACATTTTTTGCCTATGAAATCTCCTTAGATTTTACCTAATGTTCTATCCTGCTAAGATCCACTTGGTTACTGACACTTTCATCTACAGTGTTTGCTGCCCTTCCCAGCTTCGTGACATCTGCAAATACCTAATATTACAGAAGCTGAAACGTCATGATGAATATGTGTTTCCCCTCAGAGTAGAGTATCCCTATGAGCAATCAGTGAAGGAAGATACTGGATCAGTGTATCTGCTCCCAAGCCTTAGCTACTGTGTAGAAGACTTCCAAATTGAGCACATAAACGTTCAACTTGTTTAAAAAAAAATTTTTTTTAAAACTTTAGAAATGTTGCATAAACAATATTAAGTAGGTCCTTAGATGTCAAGTAGCTGCAGATGTTTATATACAAACTCTCATACAGCACAAATACAGGTAGTAAGCCTTTTCCACACAACTTAGAATAAAGCATGACAGAATAACGGCAGCACTCAGCTAGGGCAAGGATACAGCTGCTAAGCTGTCAAAAGGAAGTGGAAAGACCAAGAAGACAGAGGATGGGATTCTAGGTCCTACTCCTGGCTCCATTGTCAATTGGCCATGTGGCCTGAGGGCAAGTCACTTAACCTCTTTGGGCCTTATCTCCAAACTGGAGCTAGTTATTACTGATCGCTTAGGAATGTAACAATTGCTATGACTCACTAAGAAAATATTTAAGGCCAGAATCACAATGATGACACAGGGAGCTAGTATTTCCTTTAAGGTAGCACAGAGAGACATAGATAAAAGACAACCATTATTGTTCTTATGGGTTGGGTCTCAGATTTCCTAGATGCAGAAGAATGGATTTGATGACCTCTTGGGGTTTTCTTCTAATACTATGTCTGTAAAGCCTACTTGAATACATTGGGATTGACTTACTGTCTGTGTGATAGATGAGCTCATCCTAAGACAGACAAAATACACATTTATAGCTGGATGTTGAACTTTCATATGTCAAATTAGCGGGCTGGGCAAGAGAACCTGTAAGGGTCATTCTACATTTAGATCTCTGATCAGTTATGTTCAATTCAACACACATTTTTTTCAGAGATAACTTTATACCAAAACATTATACTAGGTGCTGGTGACCAAGATAAAAATGAAATGCCTCCTGCCCTGAAGAAGTATACATTTGTCTATGTTCTACCATAGTGATTGTCATCATCAAGACCAATCCATATATTTTTCATACATGCTTAAGCTGAAGAATTTATAAGACAGGAAAATGGCTCCTCAGCATGCAATTTATTGAGCCTAAACCCTCATACAGTGATTCCAGATCACTATTCTCCCCACAATTTGGGAACCTGCATAGAAAATGAATAAGCAATTACTTTCAATATTACAAACTCCGAGATATTAGATCCTGGAGAATTGTGAATTGGTCTCACTCTTCTTTAGGTTAAAAAGTAAAGCAAAACAAAAGAAAATTAAAAAAAAACAAATCCACATAACATGAAGATATGGCATGGGGGCAAAAATCAATAAATAGCTTTAATTCTAACATAGTAAAAAAAAAAAGAAAAAGAAAAAAGAAAAAAAAAGAACTATAGCAGATCTTACCTTGAATGGGCTTTCCTAGGGGGAAAGGCCTGGAAAAATCATGATCATTCTCACCATGGTGTTTTGTGCAAGACCCAAGGAAAGCTAGGAGGCTGTACAGTTATCTCCCTTGATGTAATTCTGAACTATACAACCTACTACCTCAACCTGGGTGCGTGCAGTCATAATGGCTGGAGAGCTGCCATTTCTCAGGCAATAAAATACAAGTCATTCTACCAGGGTTCTTCATGCTGTCACCTAGTGGACCATTTGTGAGAGGCAACACATCAAAACCAAGGGCCTGACAATAGAGAAAACGAAACAAGAAACTTGACCCTTGATCATTTATTCTGCACAGAGAAAAAGAAAAAATACTTGGGCTAGGTCCCCTTGAAATTAGGACTGAAAACTATTGGTATATGAGACTGTGACAGCAGCTCAAATGACTCTAAAGTACTGGGATGCACATTAAAGACATATGGGAAACTAACAAAATGTAAGCTTGGACATTTAATCAGAAAAGACTAGGAAAAAAACAGTTTTATTCAGGAAGCTGGACTTTTATTCAGGAAGCTTCTCTCTTTAAAAGATGACACTCATAGGGGGAAATTGAGGCAGCTAGAATTCAATGAGCAAATACAAAATAAATACCTCATAAACAGAGTTCCAAGAAAAATTACTTAAAAGTAAGACACAACAAATCACGGCGAGCAGGCACTATTGAACTTACACTTCAAAACTTCAGGAATCTGGTATTTCACTGGTATATCCCCTTACCGTCTGTCCCCTGGTACAACTCTCAACCCTTAGTAAATGATTTTCATGAGGAATTGAAAAAAATTTCTCATCTGATGGCCAACCTTCTGCTGATGAACTTCTGCAAGCTTATTTATGGTGCTCCAAGTAGTTACGTGTAGGCTTTCTTCAGGCCCATCCCAGAAACTTAAGAGGACTTGCCATTACTTGAAAGTAGCTAAAGTAGATAGCACCGGAAAACACAAGGCCACCTACATATAATGGTACAATGATGGTAGTGAAGACCATATACTTCATATTATGTGAGAATGTCCTCCCTACTAGAAAATTCTGGTCTACCAGATTGGATAGTTTCATGCCATTTTCAGGGCAGGGTAAGGTCTCTATTCCCAATGAAATGAAACGGTCAGCATTCAGCAAACTCATACATACCCTTAGTTTTTGTTTTCTTTTGTTTTTCCCCATACAGAGACTACAGGAACCTTTCAAACTAATTCTCTCAGCTATCTGCAGTCAATGCTAAGGCATTCTACTGTCAGACTTCATGGCCTGGGGGATGATGCTGTACAGGTGCATGAATGTAGGCTAATCCTGAGTCCCTTGTGCCCTGACTTCAGGGAAGTCACCTCACCTTTCAGGGTGTCCGTATTTTCAGCTTTAAATGAGAAGGAAGGTTGAACCAGATTACCTGTAAGCTCTTTTTCAATTCTTGGTCCTATGATCTGGAACTGGATTTTGAGCTTTGAATATCATCTGTGGGCTCCTCTCCTGTATTGTTGGAGTTATCTCAGGTTGTCAGTAATAGGGCTACGTAATAAAAGAATCTAACCCAAATATAAAGGAATTGATGAGTACTTAGGATATGTTAGGATGTGTATGTGTGAGTGCATTTACATGCACATGCATATGTGCATATGTATATGTATTAAGGCACAGAAGAAAAATAAAATGGTTAAATTTTTTTAAATGATTTTTTTTCTGAGTTTTTTAAAATCCCCTCCATATTCTCTGCCTTGGAATTCTGTCTGAATTTTCAGACATAGTTAGAATATTCTCTCCTCCCCACCTTTCAAGTCTTGTCATGGCAATTGTAGGAGGGAAGGAGAGTTAACAAAGAAGGGAACAGTTAATATATGAATAGCCTTAATATATTGTTACATTACACTAAGCTTAACCCAAAGAGGCTTTGAAATATCTGGAAAGTGAGGAATCAATCTTCTTCTGTAGATATTCTTATCTTGGGGGCAACAGGGATGAGGGGGGGTTGATCTTAGAATGCTAATGGTTTTTAATGCCCTGTTCTTTCAGTTGTGTGAATTTCCTTGTTTATTTACCCTGATTTTAGCCCATTATCATGTATTTACCCAATTAGTGCAATTACAGCTCATTATGTAATTAGTGTAAATATTTGTAGTCATGTAACAACAACATGCAATTATGATATGGAATGATGTCATAAAAATTCTTATTGAAAATATTGAGGAAAAAAGCAAGTGGCATGTACAAGAAGAAGGTGTAAGTGTAATGTATTGAGATGTTGGTATATTTCTAACACCTACTGCAAAGGGATTCTATGACACTTGGAAATGGATTTTGAATTAGTCTGTTGTAAAGCAAGATTTTAAATTACCTATCAACCACAACCCCGGATCAAGAGGAAGCCATATCCAACTGTTGTAACAGAGATTTAGGTTAGAGAGACGCAAGAACTTCCTCACAGCAAATATAATCTGAACAGAAGGCTGTTGAAGAGGGCTGAAGAATATTATTTCTTGGACATGGTTAAACATTGGCTACAAAGTCAGGGTAGTTTCATGCCCATAATTAGAGGCACATAGCTAGATGATCATTTTGGGAACCTTCTAGGTTTGTGGTATACAACAAAAGAGGGCACATCCCATCCCATCAACCACATTATTAGAAAAGCCTTGAATAGACGAGACTCAGTTTTCCTTGATCTCATTGTCATTTCCACATATATGGAACCCATGAAACATTTGCGTAAATTCCACTTTAAAATGTGTTGCTGCTGGTGAGAATTTTAAAAACAATACCAACAAAACAGAGCAACAACTGGGAAGCAAGGGCATTTTCACAAGATACAACAAATATGAAGAACACTTGGTAAACACTTGAAATATAAAGTGAGAACATCACAGTGTTGGATAAATTTAAGATGATAGTATTGATCCTAATACTAATTGATCCATATATTAATTTCTGCATTCTAGTGAAATTGCTTTAAGTACTTCAGCAGAACAAAAGCAAAATCATCCAAAACTGAGGTTCAAAGCCATTTGAATTTATGAATGTGGTTTCTGTGATTAGAATGGTTAGAGCAGAGTGAGGGACCCATTAAAAGCCAAATCTTACCTGAACCCCACACAGGGCTTTAATAAATGTGTTTGTCGGGGCTGATTTAGACATTTTGATAAAGTACTCTATGCTCATTTTCCACTTGCCCCACAAAAGAAAAAGGGAGGGATTCTACTATAATGTCTTTCTTTGAAATTCCAAACCATGTCTCCATGTCTTCTATAGGAGATCTTGTCTCCTGTAGGAAGAATCCATTTAACACTCAGAAAATCTTTCCTTCATGAGCATGGAAATAAGAAGGATGGTGAATATGGCACAAAGAAGGAAACATTTCACTGCATGTGCAACATTTAATTTCCTATTTTTTCTGGCCAATGCCCAGGCAGTTTGGAATTTTCATGAGAATATTCTCTGGGTAAGATTTTTAAAAAATTAAATTAAGCCGATAATCAGATGTACAAGATTTCTTATGTCTTCCACACCTTTGAAAGGATGTGGTAGTCTCTAGAAGCCTTCGATTTGAGTGAGCAGGTTAAAGACCACTTAAAAGAAACAGTCTCTGAGAAATTCACTCCCTGATATATAATTGGCCTGTGTAGTATCTGAAATGTGAGAAAAGTTCTAGTTTGTAGCTGTGGTGGTTTCAAAGCCTTTTTTCTTTAGATATTCCACATTTAATACTCTTGTTTTATTGTGGTCATTGTGTGGTTGGTTGGTTGTTTTGGGTTTTTAGGAACAAGTCTATGAGGTGAGGACCAGAGTAGCCCTTACCAAGATTAAGTGATTTGCAGGGCAGGGGTTGTGTTGGTTTGAAGTTATTGGCCATTCACCTATCCAAAGGCCGCCCTTTCAAAAATGCTTGTGATTGTTTGCTTGCTTTGCAGATGGAAGCCGGAGGCCAAACAATATACTTGATATTTCCGAAGGAGAGAAATCTTCCTTTCCTAGATGTACTGTTATGTATATCCTGAATGCAGCAACAATGTCTTGGCAAGCCTAGAGAGACTTCAGATACATAAGCCAAGACTTCTTGAAGCTATGTGGAATGAGCTCCAAGGAAATGCATAACAAGAATGTCCCCTGGGTCTACCATTTGCAGATCCCTACCTGCCATCTTACATAGAGTGTCTGTACCTCAAATAGAGCCATTCCTAGCTCAACTAGCAGGGCGTTTCATTTTCATATTCCTTAAAACCTAGAGAGACCAACTCTGGGTTGCACAGTGGTTGAGAGGAGGCTACACAGACTAAATAAAATCACCCATCTGAATTTCAAACTTTCTTTCTTTCTTTTTTTCGACTGAGCAGCTGATTTTATCTGGAATTGTTTAGTTGGAGGAGGCGGTAAGATTTTTGAAAATATTACAGGAATTCCTGAGCCTTGAGTGGTAAGGGTTTAAAGCGCCCAATCTGATCCACTTTTCACCCTGGGTGCTATTTACGGACGGCTCAGCCCCTGAAGTTGGAAGTACCCTTGTTTAGCTATGTTTGCTTTGATCTATAATCATTTGCTCTTTCCAATCCTGGCACAATGGTGACATTTAGAGGCAAGGAGCAGTGATTGGGGTAGGGAGATAGGGGGTGGGGGTGGGAAAGAATCATATTCATACTTTTTTTAAAGACATAAAGAGGATAAATAAAATTGGTCCAGCCAGACACAAAATTAGATCTAAGCAATTCGTTTTTGTTGTTTCCCCACACACACACCTTTCCCCTACTTCGCTTCTTCCTTTTATATAAATACTTCTTTTTACATAAGCTAGTGATTTGCTGAAGGGGTGAGAGTGAAAGGTAGACTCTCTCCCCCAATAATTCTACTTATGAAGATTGTTCCAAATATTCCCAGAGCTCAGCGTATCTGCCTTTCTCTGCTGCCCTCCAACTGCACTTGGGAAACAATAGGGCAAAGCAAGACTTGCCAGACAGTGCCGCCAAAACTACTAGAATACTGTTCTCATAAACAAGTCTCTGTCACTTTCCCGAGAAAACCACAACTTTGCTAACGGCAATTAATCAGTCTTTAGGAAAGCAAAATGAAACCAGCTTTGCATATCTGGTTTTTGCCTTGTCAATAGCTGGGTGTCCAAACCCCACCAAATTTGGGGTAACCTGCAAACTCAAGTGCCCACAGCCTCAGCCCAGAGGCCTGTGTGGCAGGAACATGACAATATTAACCACGAAGGAGCAATGACCATCTCAGAACAAAATAGCCACCACTTGTCTAGATGTGGGGGTGGGGGCAGAGATATACAGAAACACATCAATGGCTCTGAAGTGCCATCTATAGAACAGGCCCCTGGTTTGTGAGATTGCCTGACAGACACATACCTATAGACACAAGCTTGTGTGGAATATCACCACAAGTTCGGATCTACGGGTTTGTGGCAACAGGCCCAAAAATCTTCTCTTGTTTGGGGGTCTGATACGTCTGCAAATGAAATATCAAAGCCGTTAGTCCAGCAGCAGATTTCGCCATTCTATCCCCGGACAGAAAGGGACAGCTTCAGTCTTGCTCAGAGAGGGGTAGAGATAAAGCAGCTTATTCTCTCTAGGTTCCCCCAGCCTCCCCCTAAGGTCCTCCCTCCCTTCAGTCAGCCCCAAGTCTAAAAATATACAAAACTAAGTGTGTCCGGAGTGTAAACCACATTATTTTCTTGTTAATATAAGCGGCAGAACCAGTCGACCAGTCCATAACCTACACTGCGTGCACAGCAATATTAATGGGGCAAATCAGCAGAGTCAAGAAAATTCTTTGGCTTGTAGGAGGGGTGTGTGTGTGTGTGTGTGTGTGTGTGTGTGTGTGTGTGTGTGTGTGTGTGTGTATGTGTGTGTGTGTGTGTGTGAGAGAGAGAGAGTAAAGATAGATTTTTTCACTTTTTTAAAAGTTATAGGTAATTACAAAAAAAAATGGTGAATTTTCTCCCCCTCTTATTTGCATTCGGATAGACTCAGTAAAGAGCTGGAATAAAATACAAACATGATGAATATGACAAATTGTTTGTTTCAGAAAAGAATTAGAAAAAGGAATGTTTATAAATCACATCAGAAAATTAGCTCTCCCATTTGAAAAAGGAAGGGGACAGGTTTTCCATAATTCCATCCAAAACAAAGTCTATATTATTGCTGAGGAATACTCTCAGTAGTGAGAAATTTGATTCTCAAAACCCTTGTTTAAAAAAAAAACAAAAAACCTTTGTACTTCTTAATGTAGGGAGTACCATAGGGGCAATTAGATAGAATGTGGGATTTAGAGCCAAGAAAGCCTGGGATCATCCAGCTCCAAATCCAGTTCTTGGCTTAAACCCATCACATCATAGCCATTTGACCATAGGTAAGCCACTTACATGCTCCAAACCTCAGAGTACCCATTTGTGAAATGGGAATACTAATACTACTACTATGCTAGTTATGTGATTATCCATAACAAACTGTTAAGTAAATGATAAAGTGCCATATAAATATGGGAGCTATTAATAAGAATAATATTTCCTATCTCAAATTCATTAAACAGATGAAAAGATAATAAGAACAAATAACTATGTTACTTTTCTCCTACTCATTCAAAGAGAAGTCAATAGCATCTCTGTGTCACATGGGTGAGAACAGAGTAACTAACTGCTCTCTGTGGAGCATAGAAAAGTGTATTTCCCTCTACTGATTACTAACCAGGCCAGTGGACACTAGCTCCAAGATGATTTGAATTTGTTTGTTTGTTTTCTCAGACAGAAACCCAAAAGTCTGAGAGATAAAATTAAGATCTAATGATAAAAAGAGAATATGTCCTCACTAGGGAATTATTCCTACAACAGGCAGACCACAAGGAAACTAACTTTAAAACTGAGAACAATGAGACAGGAATGACTGGGAACTCAGGTGCTACAACTCTTAAATTTCACGTTTTCTGCCTGTTTCATCAACCAAAAGCAGCAAACATCACGGCCTATAGTCTCTTAAGAGAGATGGTACAGCCATAAGTAAGAAGTTGGATTTGGCTTTTTAACCTGATTATCATTTCTTAATAAACACTGATACGGCATTTTAGCATCAAATATTGTACTTTGTCTTTCTCACAAAGGTTAGGACCCATCCCTCCCTTCTCAGAATGAATTTTTCTTAATCTTTCTTTAAAAAAAAAATCCCTTTACTCACTAATATTTTAGCCTTTACCATGTCACTTACCCTGATACTAGAAGCCTCTACTTATAATCTTTATAACAGAGAAAGAGGGGAATAAAGTGTTTTCAAACATGTAGCCATGGGTATCTTAAAGAGTAACTAAGTGACCTACAAGATATCAACTCTTAGGAAAATTTAACGTAATATTCACATACTCCCATGAGGAGAATGATAAGAACTCATTTTTATTATTATGTTTGTTAAAAAGTTATAACGGAACTCCCTGGAGATGAAATGGGATGTGTAAAAGAAACAGTCAGTCATTGCAAAAGGCACACCTTCACAAATCTGTACAGGCAGCTGTGTTTTCCTCTGAGGTCATTGAGAGAAGTTCAGTGGGTACATTTTATCTGGGGGCAACTCTCTGCCTTTCTAAGAAAATTAGCTGAGCCTGAAGATCATTACTAATTCCCAACATTTACAGCACTAGATTCTCAAAGGGGACAATTTTTAATTTCCAAAAAGAAAAGATAAATGAAAAGAAATACAGGTAGTTGAGTAATAAGAATCAAATTTACAAACAAACCATGAATCAGAGGAAAAGGGTTGGTTTTTTTAAAAGTCTGATTCTATATTTATAAAGAGTCTCTTTGGGATTGAACAAGAAAATAAAGGTCTTATTCAAAGGCAGTTTTTCCCCCCTTCATTTCTTAAAAGCACCCATGATTTTTCTCTAAGATTGAAATACCAGATTTTTTCTGGAAAACTTGGGCCAATGGCCCTCAGAGTGAGAGGGGGGAAAAAGGTAAGAAAGGCAGACAAGTATGGAGAAAAATTTACCAAACAAATATTTTTAGACCATGAGATGTGTAAGTGGTTTAAAGTCTTTTAATATCACCGATGGTGAAAATACCTACATTACAAGAACTGAGCTCTAATACTGACCACTAGAGCTGAGGCATGAACCTTCTGCAAAAGGGATTTTTGCTTTTAGACAAATGGTCTAGGACCAAAATACAAATATTAATATTTATTAATAATAACATTACTATTTACATGAGGCCTATTTCTCAGGAGTGCCAAGTACATGGAAGACATTCAAGGTGATGGTAGAAACCAATCTCTGATACTAATACTTTTGAAATCAAACACTTTCATAGATAACCAAAGGTGCTCCCACCGTTGAGAGAAGGTATGTCATATTATATACCTACTGTTTCAATTCACCTGACATATAAGGATAGAGGCCAAGAACATCATAATGTTGAAAAAACAAAAGTTTTGAAACAGACATTCAAGTTCTAAGAACCTAACAATATCATCACACTCCCCCGCTCACTTTTTATTTTATTCACATATATGGGGGGGGGGGAGTAACAGATTCCAAATTTCTTAAAATCAATCGCTACTACAAACGCATATTTTTATTTTAAAATTCCATCATTATTTAGAATAAAATAAGTCAAAGTTCCTCTCAAAAGATTATAATCCCTGCAGAAATAAAAGGTCTGGGGTATCACAAGAAAATGCCATTACCTGAAAAAGTGTTAACTTCGTGCGAATCCCATTTTAAAACCCGCTGCCATCTTGCTAGGCCAAGATCTTCAAAATTGTCCATAGCTGGAAGACAAAACTTTTTTTAAACTTTTTAAATGAATCAAGAGTCTTTTTATTTCTTTTGGAAACCTTAATTTTTATAAGACTCAAACAGAAGCAAAGCCAAAACTCAGTGGTGAGGACGAAGAAAGAATGCCAAAGAGTAAAATGGAATTTTATTTACTAAAAGAAAAAAAAATTGTGGAACATCATTATATTTATCCGCATGACAGAAAAATAATAGACTCCCTGAAAATAAACGAGTTTTTTTTTTTTTCTGGAATTTCTCCGGCTACCAATGGACCTTGTAAGCCATCTTGCCAAAGAAATGATCAAATAAGAATTGTGAGGACCCCAGACTACTCCCAAATCCCAGTGTTTTGGACCAAGTCACGATATCGATAGTTACATAAGCAAGACTGGTTAAGACATAATTAAATCGGGGATCATTACCTGGACCCGCGTAGCACCACCA
>JAJHZJ010000032.1:9219714-9375898 GCA_023548195.1 Bettongia penicillata ogilbyi | reverse complement strand
TATGCTCAGTTTTTAGGTCATTCTTGGTTTTAGTCCTAGTTCTTTTGACTTCTGGAATATCATATTCCATGCCCTTTTATCCCTTATTGTAGAAGCTGCTAGATCTTGTGTTATCCTGATTGGATTTCCACAATACTTGAATTGTTTGTTTCTAGCTGCTTACAATATTTTCTCCTTCACCAAGGAACTCTGGAATTTGGCCACAATGTTCCTAGGAGTTTCTCTTTTTGGATATCTTTCAGGAGGTGAGCAGTGGATTCTTTCAATACTTATTTTGCTCTCTCGTTCTAGAATATCACGACAGTTTTCTTTGATAATTTCACGAAAGATGATGTGATGTCTAGGCTCTTTTTTGATCAAGTCTTTCAGGTAGTTCCATGATTTTTAAATTGTCTCTCCTGGATCTATTTTCCAGGTCAGTTGTTTTTCCAATGAGATATTTCACATTGTCTTCCATTTTTTCATTCTTCTGGTTTTGATTTGTGATTTCTTGGTTTCTCATAAAGTCCTTAACCTCCTTCTGTTCCATTCTAATTTTTAAAGAACTATGTTTTTCAGTGAGTTTTTGAACCTCCTTTTCCACTTGGCAAAGTCTGTCTTTTAAATGATTCTTCTCCTCATTGGCTTTTTGAACCTCTTTTGCCAATTGAGTTAGCCTATTTTTCAAGGTGTTATTTTCTTCAGCATTTTTGGGGTCTCCTTTAGCAAGGTGTTGACCTGCTTTTCAGTCTTTTCTTGCATCTCTCTCATTTCTCTTCCCAATTTTCCTCCACCTCTCTATCTTGATTTTCAAAATCCTTTTTGAGCTCTTCCATGGTGTGAGACCATTGAATATTTATTTTGGATGTCTGGGATCCAGAAGCCTTGACTTTTATATCTTTCCCTGATGGTAAGCATTGTTCTTCCTCATCTGAAAGGATGGGAGTAGATATCTGTTCCCCAAGAAAGTAACCTTCTATAGTCTTATTTTTTTCCCTTTTTGGGGCATCTTCCCAACCAGTTACTTAACTTTTGGGGCCTTTGTGAAGAGTAGGGTGTACTCTGGGAATCTGCAAAATCTCAATTCCTCCAAGGTGGCACAATCAAGCTTGTAGTGGTCTGCACGCAGGCAAGGATTTTTGTGCCCAGAATCTTAGTAGAGTATTTTCTCCACAGCCACCTGGCCTCCAATTCTGCCAAGCCATCAATGAGAAGGTGGGATTCAGTCAAGCCGTGGGGGTAGGGCCGCCCTTCAGTGAGAGACAAAGACCAGCTGCCTCAAGACATCTACTCAGGGCTGAGGTAAGACTCAGTTCTTCAGTGCCCCCATTACAGTGCTCAGGTCTGTAAGGAATACTGTGCAGGCTCTGTGGACACTGCCTGATGCTGGAGCTATGGGAAGACCCTTCTCCCTTCCTGGCCAGCTGACAGTACCCCCTCACTGACCTTTGGTGTCTCTGTGTTGAGTGATCTGAGTACCTGCTGCTGTGACTGGAGATTCTGCCCCAGAGCTGTCCTCCTCCCAGAGTCTCGTCATGCAGGGCAGTACACAAAGCTGGCCTGGGCTCTGTGCTCTGCTCCACATCTGGCACAACTGACATTTCCTGTGGGCCTTTCAGGTCACCCTGGGCTGGAAATCTCCTCTTTGTTGTTCCACTGCTGCTGCTCCAGAATTTTTTAAGAATCCCTCTGTACATGTATTTTATGGGCTGTGTGGGGAGACCCTGCGTAAGTATGTCTTTCTAGTACACCATCTTGTCTCTGCCCTGGGGGATTTTTCAATGTCAATTTTGCCCTCTGATTCTAGAATATCAAGATGGTTTTCCTTGATACTTTCTTGATATGTAATATCTTGGTTTGGTTTTTGATCATGGCTTTCAGATAGTGCAATAATTTTTAAATTGTCTCTCCTCAATCTATTTACCTGATCAGTGGCTTTCTCAATGAGATATTTCACATTGTCTGCTATTTTATTCATTCCTTTGCCTTTGTTTTATAATTTCTTGATTTCTCATAAAGCCATTAGCTGACTTATGCTCCATTTTAATCTTTAATGAATTATTTTCTTCAGTGAAATTGTGGACTTCCTTTTCCATCTGGCCAATTCTGCTTTTTTGAGTATTTTTCTCCTCATTAGCTTTTTGTATCTCTTTCACCATTTGGACTATTCTATTCTTAAAGTCTTATATTCTTCACCATTTTTGAGACCAGCAAGCAGTTGGCCAATTTTTAATGACTTTCTTGCATCATTCTCATTTCTCTTCCTAATTTTTGCTTCAACCCACCTAGTGCTGGGGACTGAACACTCTACACTTTCGCACAATTCCCACAGGTTCTTTTTCACTGACCTTCCAATTTATCCTTGGCTTTTTGGGGTCATGAATTCTGGAAACTTTTACTGGTACCTGAAATTTCGTTCCCCCCAAAGCCTGCGTAGGTCCAGTCTGTGCTGCTGCAGGCCACATTGGACTGGCGCTGCTCCTAGGATAGCTTGATAAAGAGTTCCCAGTGACTTTCCAGGCTTTTTTGTGCTGGATATTTGCATCATGCTGTCATTCTGTGGGTTCTTCAGTTGCAGAATTTATTTACAGTCAATTTTTGCTGCTATTTGACTGGCTTTGGGAAGGGAAGAATATCAAGTCTGTGATATTCCTCCAGCAATTTGTCCCTGCCCCCCTTTTGATTGTTCCCTTAATGGGTGGGAGAAATGCAAGAGAAAGGGAGAGAAGTTGGTACTTATTTTTTTAAAAAATGCAAAAAATACAAAATAAAGTGGAAAAAAGGACAGAAAAGTGATGACTCATATTACAGAATGAAGTGTTGTTTTGTTCTGCTTTGATATAGCCAATGGAGTAATTACTTTTGCTTCCACAGTACATGTTTACAAAAGAGTCTTCATTTTTCTTTATTACTTTTCTTTCTTTTTTACTTTATGTATAAGGGTTAAGGAAAATGGGTAAGAATGAGTATGAATCTGAGAGTAAAATGTACAAAAAACTACATTGCCACTATCTAAATTATAGGATCATAAATTTAGTGCTGGAAGGAAACCCATAAATACAATCCATTTATTTTACAGATAAGGAAATAAAGGTACATAGAAGTGATATGAATTATTCAAACTCACGCAACTTTTGTCTGAGGTAGATTTTGAATCCATGGCTCCCTGAATTAAAATTCAGAAAAGTATCTTCTATGATAAACTACCTTTCAGTTATCATACAGGCAGGATCAAATTCTTGAAGGTAAAGAAGCCAATGACTGTAAATACAGAGACTAACCTAAATATTGCCCAATGTGGTGCTCAACAATCAACAATTTATAGTGTAATGGAACTGTGGCTCCTCTAGTAGTACATATTTGTCAATCCATTGACTTGTCCTTTTCCTCTTGCCCACTCTTCCAGAATTCGATAGTTTTATAAACATATATCATATTTATTATGAAATTTGTAATCTATTATTTTCAGCTCTCCAACTGTAACAAGTACAGCAAAGTGCCCAAGACAGTCATAGCCACTGGTGCATAGACACATAACCAGAATTGGTAGTGTTTTGATATTTTATTAGTAATGTTCAAACCATCCTTATCCCTTACTCACAGTCACCACCACACTTCTTTGCCTATTGGCACAAAAATAACGAAAGTGGAAGGAAGACAAAGTTTATGATTACGAATTTACAGTTAGAAGAAACCCGGGGCCACCTGATCCTGTTTTACAGGTGACAATATTAAGCACCAAAGATGTGAAGAAATTATTTTGCCATGTTCAGGCACAGTAAAGAACAAACTTATGAATCAAACTGGGGTATTTCAATTCCAAATTCAATACTTTTCCCATTGTGCTAAGGTAAAATAAAACATTCTTTAGTAACTCCTAATCCATGATGACTTAAAACATCATAGCATTCATTTCTTACTAATACTATCTATCTTGGATAGAGTACCAAGCCTGGAATCAGGAAGTTATGAATTCAAATCTGGCCTCAGACACTAATTATGTTACCATTGGCAAGTCACTTAACCTATTTTCTTGGTTTCCTCAACTGCAAAATGCAGATAATAATATCAACTACTTCCCAAGCTTTTATGAGGATCAAATGAGATCTTAATTGTAAAGTGCTTAGCATAGCATCTGGCATAGAGTAAATGCCCTATAAATATTAACTAAGGGTCAAAAAGCCTCTCTGAAGTGTTCTTCTTATAAGTACTTGCCAGAATGTGATGGGTACTCACCATTACCACACGTTTACTTATGTTTAAAATGAAAGTTATCATTAGTAACCCTCTTCAGTGAGGGTACCACCTACCTTTACTTCTTGGAACCAGCTATGAAATATTTGCATTGACATCTTTGTTTTACTTTTCAACCTCCTTGGAACTAAACACCTGATTACTAGCAAAACCTTGTATATTGCCAAATAACTGGGTAGAAAATAGGTGAATGATTTATCAAATTGTGGAGGTAAAGGGTACAATCTCTGAAGCATAAATAAAGCAGACAGTGCTGAAAGACCTAAGGAGAATCATAGCTTCAATACTAGTTTCAGGATATCTGTGGGCAAAAGAAAAACACAGGGGAAACCTGGACCTTGAGGGTGCTATTTAGGTTGGACTACAATATGGACATGTCATATATCTTATGTTTTGGATGGGAGAACAAGAATCAGGTGAAACCTTGCTGTGGGAAAGCAACTTATTTTTTGGAATCTCATTACAAAGATGACTTTCCTGTGTTCATGTGTTGTGCAAATCCTTGGAAAAGTTTTATCAACTGGGATATGATTGCAGCTGATTGATATTTGAAGGAAAGCATAATATTAAAAGAATAAGCACTGGTAACTGTGTTATATAGTCACTAAAACGGTACCTATGGCTCCACTTTCTGTGTTTTTGTACTTTCATCTTCAAATTCAATGTTCTGGGATAATGGATTTCCGCAGTCAGAACGCCTTGATAAAATGATCCTCATAGCTTTCCTTATGTCTAAAAGTGTTTTATTACACTTTATACGATTGAATGTTGGCTGACTCTTGCCCAGAACAATAGTATTCACAGTTCTTTAATTATGGTTTCATTATTTATTATTATTTCTTCCCATGTCTTCAAGGGCTCAGGAAATCAAAATATTAGAACTAGAAAGGTATTTTGAGTCACAGATTAATTGATCTTCTTCTGCCAAATATTTCATTTACATCAGGTACCTGTGCACTGACTTAGTCGTTTTATTAACAGCTTGACATTCATTGTTTTCCATTTCTAAATTGAAGAAATGTCTTATGCAGGGGAAATGATTGTTCTGCTATTCAAGGATTCTCACTGTGTGATTAGTTTTGAAAGGGATTAGAAGAAACCTTGATTTGAGTTTTCTTATTTGAAACCAGTGAATACCCACAACTAACAAAGTTCTTTCCAAACCACAATTAATTGGTAGAGCATAAAGGTGTAGACATCAATGTACCTTAATTCAATAGAGCTAATTCTCTGTAACAGAGTGCTCCAGAGAGAAGCACAATCGCTCCCTTGGGCACCTTGATCTCTTCCTAAGAGTAAAACAGATATTGAAAGGGGCAGGAACATGTCATTAATGATGAGTTATTTTCCCCATATTGCTGCAGATTTGTGTGGGTGGCAAGATATGAACAGAATAAATCTGGTGGGTATACTCCATTCTCGTATTATCTTTGTACCAGCTATGGGAATTTCTGGAGATAGTGGGGGAAAAAAACACTGATTCTAGAATCAGAAGATTTGAGTTCAACCCCTGCCACAGATATGAAGGACAAATGACCTAGATGTTCTGGCTTTAGTTAGCTTATCTATAAAATTAGGAGATTAGATTAAATAACTCTTCCAGCTCTAGTGCTATGTTACCTATGACTCCCTGAAAGTTTCTGCATTGACTTGGTCTAATTTATGTCCCATAACCATAGAGCTTCTGAAAAATAGTCAAGTCAGTGTCTACCTTGCTATTGTAGTTATAATAGAGAAAAAGAGGGGAACAGGGTCAGATGGAAGAGAAGAAAAACAGATCTGTAGAAGCTCCCCCACACAACCCAAAAACTATCTGTAAAAATGACTATAAACAAATTCTAGAACAGCTGAAGGCAAAAAACTACAGAGTGACAAAGATTCCCAGCCACAGGCAGCCTAGAAGTCCCACAGGAAAGGTCTATCACACTGGTACAGAGCAGAGCACAGTCCAGCATTGGCCCCATGGCACAGCAGAGACAGGACCCAAAATAGATGTCAGGGAACCACTGGCAGCAGCAGTTCCCAAGTCGTTCAACCTATAAACGCCAGAGACAACTTTAAAGGTCACTAAGAAAGTTCAGGCACACAAGAGAAGGGAAGGTGGTCTGACACTGCTGGCAGCAGTGACTGCAGTGGCAGCAACCATTTTTGGAACCCTGCATCTAAATCCCCTGGAGAAATTGAGTGGCTTATTTGAATCTCAGCCTTGAAGTGGGACTTGGGAGCCCTCTGCCTAAAGCCCCTGGGGAAATTGAGCAGCTGATCTCGATGTCAGCCATGAGCAAGGACCTAGAGTGAGGAGGAAAACTGGCTTGGTGGAACTGGAAGCTGTTGTGGAGAGGGAATTCTACTCACAAATTTTGGGCAGAAAAGTTTTGGTTGCTCCCAGACCAGTGCACAGGCCAGGAGAGGACAAAAATCCTCTCCCATGATTGTGTCACCTTGGAAGAAATGAGAATTTACAGGTTCCCAGAGTAGACCCTCCTCTTACAAATGACCCAAAAGTCAAGAAACTGGCTGGGAAAATGTCCCAAAAAGGGTAAAACAAATAAGAGTATACAACATAATTTTCTTGGCGAACAGGTGTTTTGTTTTTTTTTCCATCCTTTCAGAAGAGGAAGAAAAATGTGTATTATCAGGACAGCTCAGAAAGGATTTTAAAAACCAAGTAAGTGAGGTGGAGGAAAAATTAAAAAGATAAATGAGTGATGCAAGAAAATCATGAAAAGAGAAATACCAGCTTCCAAAAGGATACGCCAAAAAATGCTGAAGAAAATAACACCTTGGAAAATAGACTAACTCAAATAACAAAAAGGGTCCAAAATGTCAATGAGCAGATAAATATTTTAAAAAGCAAAATTAGCCAAAAGGGAAAGGAAGTTCAAAAGCTCATTGAAGAAAAGAGTTTTTTTTTAAAAAAAAATTAGAATAAAGAAGATGGAAGGAGGAGGAGCCAAGATGGTGGAGTAGAAAAATTCACATATGCTAGCTCCAAACACACAGCCCATGAATTACCTGTAAAAAGGAACTCCCAGCAAAATCTGGAGCAGTGGAAGCCGCACAACAATGGAGTGGAGGAGATTTCTCTTCCAGAGAGCCCTGAAAAACTGACACCAAAGGTCTATCACAATCTGGACCCAGAGCAGAGCCCAGTCCTGACTTGGTCATGCAGCACTGAGAGAAGCAGATCCGAGCAGGCTTCAGGGACGGAATCTCCAGCAGTCGTGAAGGTTCCTCCACCCAGAGGCACACAGGTCAGTGAGAGAGCCTTCTGGAATGACCGAGAGGGGAGTGGGGTGTCTCCATAACTCAGGCCTCCTCAGGAGGCAGCAGTGGAGGCAGAAGCAGACAGGAGCTCCCAGAGCAGACAGGAGCTCAGATCCATTGCTGAAGATCTCCACATAAACCCACTAAGGGAACTGAGCCTAGGTGGTGGCCCTGCCCTCACCTGAGAACCTGAACTTAGTCTCTCAATGAATACCAGCCGTGCCCCCTGCTGAAAGCCCTAAGGCTGGGAAGCAGCATTTGAAAAATCTCATTTCTCTTCCCAGTTTTTCCTCCACCTGTCTAACTTGATTTTCAAAATCCTTTTTGATCTCTTCCATGGCCTGAGCCCATTCAATATCTATTTCATATGTTTGGATAGCCCTGAGGCTGGGAAGCAGCATTTGAATCTCAGACTCCAAGCACTAGCTGGGTGGATCTAGGCGGGGATGCAAAGGAATCTCAGAAGTCAAGTAACTGGCTGGGAAAATGCCCAGAAAAGGGAAGAAAAATAAGAGTATAGAAAGCTACTTTGATGGGGTTCAGATGTTCCCCGCCTTTCAACTCTGATGACGAGGACGGATTCTTACCATCAGGGAAAGATGTGGAGGTTGGGGCCTCTGTATCCCAGACATCTGAGGTGGATGTCCGGATGTCCAGATCAGGACATGGAAGAGCTCAAAAAGGATTTTGAAAATCAAGTTAGACACGTGGAGAAAAAATTGGGAAGAGAAATGAGAGAGATGCAAGAAAAGCATGTAAAACGGGTCAATACCTTGCTAAAGGAGACCCAAAAAACTGCTGAAAAAAATAACACCTTTGAAAAATAGGCTCACAGGAGAAGAATGCTTTCAAAAGCAGAATTAGCCAAATGGAAAAAGAAGTTCAAAAGTTCACTGAAGAAAATAGTTCGCTCAAGACTAGAATGGAACAGATGGAGGCTAATGACATCATGAGAAACCAAGAAATCACAAAACAAAACCAAAAGAATGAAATAATGGAAGAGAATGTGAAATATTTCATTGGAAAAACAACTGACCTGGAAAATAGATCCAGGAGAGAGAATTTAAAAATTATGGGAGTACCTGAAAGCCATGATCAAACAAAGAGCTTAGACATCATCTTTCATGAAATTATCAAGGAAAACTATCCTGATATTCTAGAACCAGAGGGCAAAATCAGCATTCAAGTAATCCACAGATCACTGCCTTAAAGAGGTCCAAAAAGAGAAACTCCTAGGAATATTGTGGCCAAGTTCCGGATTTCCCAGGTCAAGGAGAAAATATTGCAAGCAGCTAGAAAAAAACAGTCCAAGTATTGTGGAAATGAAATCAGGATAACACAAGATCTAGCAGCTTCTACATTAAGGGATCAAAGGGCGTGGAATAGGATATTCCAGAAGTCACAGGAACTAGGACTAAAGCCAAGAATCACCTACCCAGTAAAATTGAGTACAACACTTCGGGGAAAAACTGGTCTTTCAATGAAATAGAGGACTTTCAAGCATTCTTGATGAAAAGACAAGGGCTGAAAAGAAAATTTGGCTTTCAAACACAAGAATGAGAAGAAGCATGAAAAAATAAACAGCAAAGAGAAGTCATGAGTGACTTACCAAAGTTGAACTGTTTACATTCCTACATGGAAAGACAATATTTGTAACTCTTGAAACTTTTCAGTATCTGGGTAGTTTGTGGGATTACACAAACACATACACACACATACATGCATGCACACATACACACATACATTCACACACAGAGACAGAGGGCGCAGAGTGAATTGAGTAGGATGAGATCATATCTTAAAAAAATGAAGCAGTGAGAGAGAAATGCCTTGGGAGGAGAGAGGATGAATTGGAATGGGGCAAATTATCTCTCCTAGAAGAGGCAGGATTTTTAGTGGAAAAAGAGGAGAGCTGAGAGAAAAACATGAAATTTACTTTCATCACATTCCACTAAAGGAAGGAATATAATGCACACTCATTTTGGTATGAAAACCTGTCTTACAATACAGGAAAGTGGGGGAAAAGATAAGCAGGGTAGCGGGGATGATGGAAGGGAGGGTAATGGGAGGAGGGAGCAATTTGAAGTCAACACTCTTGGGGAGGGACAGGATCAAAAGACAGAATAGAAACAATGGGGCCAGGATAGGATGGAGGGAAATATAGTTAACCTTACACAACATGACTACTCTGGAAGTCATTTGCAAAACTACACAGATATGGCCTATATTGAACTGCCTGCCTTCCCAAAGGGAATGGGTGGGGAGGGAGGAATGGGGAGAAGTTGGAACTCATAGTTTTAGGAATAACTGTTGAGTATTGTTGTTGCTACTAGGAAATAAGAAATACAGGTAATGGGAAATAGAAAGTTATCTGGCCCTACAGGACAAAACGGAAGATGGGGACAAGGTAAGGAAAAGGTGATGGAAGAGAGGCCAGATTGGTGATAGGGGAAATTAGAATGCTCGTTGTATTGGGATGGGGGGAAGGGACAAACGGGGAGAAAATTTGGAACCTAACATTTTTGAAAATGAATGTAAAAAGTTAAATAAATAAATTCATATAAAATGTAATAAATAAATAAATAAATGAAGGAAATTGAAGCTAATGACTTTATGAGATACCGTGAAATTATGACAGTAAACGAAAAGAATGAAAAAAAAATTGACATAATGTGAGATACCTCATTGGAAAAATAACTCACCTGGAAAATAGGTCCAGGGGAGATAATCTTAAAAATTATGAGTTGACCTGAAAGTTATGATCAAAAAGATTTTAGACATCACTTTCATGAAATTATGAAGGAAAACTGCCCTGGTGTTCCAGAACTAGAGGGCAAAATAAATATTTAAAGAATCCCCTGATTGTTTCCTCAAAGAAATCCCAAAAGAGAGACGCCTACGAAAATGGTAGCCGAATTCCAGAGTTCCATAGTTCAAGGAGAAATTATTGCAAGCAGCCAGAAATAAACAATTTGAATATTGTGGAAATTCAGTGAGGATAACAGAAGACCTATCAGCTTGTACTTTAAGAAATCTGAGGGCTTGGAATATGATATTCCAGAAGTCAATGGTACTAGAATTAAAAACAAGGTTCACCTCCCCAACCCTACTGAATGTAATACTTCAGGGGAAAAATAGTCTTTCCATGAAATAGAGGACTTACTAAAGTTGAACTGCTTCCATTCCTACATGGGAAGATAATATTTGTAACTCTTGAAACTTTTATCCGTATTGGTAGTTGGAAGCATTATACACACACACACACACACACACACACACACACACACATCATATATATGTGTGTGTGTGTGTATGTATATACATATATATACATTTATATTTATATTATATGTATACACAGATAAATATACATACATATATATACATATATACATGTATATACATATACATATATATATATATATATATATATATACAGAGAACACATGGTGAGTTAAATAAGAAGGAATGATAAATAAAAAATAAGGTTAAGGGGTCGGAGAGGTATGTTTTAGGAGGAGAAAGAGAGAAAAGGAATGGGTCAAATTATCTCTCATGAAAGAGGCAAGGAAAAGCTTGTTTGGAGGAGAAAAAGGATGACCTGAGAGGGAAAAAGTGAAGCTTACTTTCTTCACATTTGACATGTGGAAGGAATAATATACTCACTCAGTTTGGTATGAAAATGTATATTACACTGCAGGAAAGTAGGGGAGAAGGGGATAAGTGGAGTGGGGGAAATGATAGAAGGGAAGGCAAATAGGAGGAGGGACTAATTAGAAGGAACTACTTTTGGGGAGAGACAAGGTCAAAAGAGAGAATAGAATAAATGGGGGGCATGATAAGTGGGAGGAAAATATAGTTAGTCCTACATAACATGAATCTAATGGAAATCTTTTGCAAAACTACACGTATATAATCTATATTGAATTGATTGCCTTCTCAGTGGGGATGGGTGGGCAGGGAGTAAAGGACAGTGCTAGGAACTCATAGTTTAAGGAATTAATGTTGAGAATTGCTTTTGCATACAACTGGGAAATAAGAAATACAAGTAATGGGGTTTAAAAATCTATCTTGCCCTACAAGAAAAGAGAGAAGATGGGGAAAGGGGAAGGGAGAGGTGTGATAAAATGGAGAGCATGTTGTGTTATGGAGTGGGTTAAGTGGAGACAATATGTTATGAAGTGGAGAGACACTGAGAAAATTTAGAACTCAAAATTTTGTGGAAACGAATGTTGGAAACTACAAATAAATAAATAAACATATAAAGGAGGAAAAGAGGAGGATTACTTTTAATTCCATGGTTTTAGGATGCAGAGAGAAGTTGAAAAGAATGATATTCATACTTTATCATAATTTCGCCTAAGGAGATTAGCTATATTGTATGAATAAAATGAGTGTATGTAATATTTTTTTTCAAAATTAGATAGGTAAATAATATTTATAGGGCACCTACTATGTGCCAGATGCTGTGATCAACACCTTAATATTACTATATCATTTCATCTTCACTACAGCTTCTGGAGGAAAGTGTAAGTATTATCTTCATTTTATACATCAGGATTCTGAAGCAGAAAGAGGTTAGATTCCTTTTTCAGGTTCAAACAGCTAGCAATTATCTAAGTCTGAATTTGACTTTAGAACTTTTGACTCCCTGACTATCTACTGTACCTCTGGATGCCCCTAGATAAGTCGAACTCTTATCTAACTTACATCTGAAGGAAGGTGGAAGGGAATCAGACTAGATATGAGGAAATCTGGATTCTTGTCCAATCTGTGCTACCATGTGACTTTGATCAAATCATTGGGCCCTTCCGTTTCTGTACCTATAGAAAGAGGCATTGAAGTAAAAGTTCTATGTGCTTCAACTTAAATTTTTAAATCGTACAAAAATATGAGGAAAATCATTTTCCTCTCTCTAATTATGCCACTTGAGGCTTCTTTTTTTAATAAAACAAGCTTTCCCAACTTGCACAATAAATGCTTCAATGAAGAGGACTTCTGTCTTCCTGCTATTCTGACTTCACTGATCAGGCCACAATCTTACTCAGTTAAATACCCCCCACCTTTTTTTTTTTGGAAGCAACATCTCTTTGCTTTAATTAACCCATCTGTGAAAGGCCAAAAGGATCCTTAAACATCTCCCAGAAATCTTCTGATAGTGAATTGAAGTTGTTTGAATCCTCCTGAATCCTTTTCATGCTTCTTCTCATTCTTGTGTTTGAAAGTCAAATTTTCTTTTCAGCTCTGGTCTTTTCATCAAGAATGCTTGAAAGTCCTCTATTTCATTGAAATACCAGTTTTTCCTCTGCAGTTTTATACTCAGTTTTGCTGGGTAGGTGATTCTTGGTTTTAGTCCTAGTTCCTTTGACTTCTAGAATATTGTATTCCATGCCCTTCGATCCCTTAATGTAGAAGCTGCTAGATCTTGTGTTATCCTGATTGGATTTCTACAATACTTGAATTGTTTCTTTCTAGCTGCTTGCAACATTTTCTCCTTCACCAGGGAATTCTGGAATTTGGCCAAAATATTCCTAAGAGTTTCTCCTTTTGGATCTCTTTCAGACAGTGATCAGTGGATTCCTTGAATACTTATTCTGTCCTCTGGTTCTAGAATATCAAGGAAGTTTTCCTTGATAATTTCATGAAAGATGATGTCTAGGCTCTTTTTTTGATCATGGCTTTCAGGTAGTCCCATAATTTTTAAATTGTGTCTCCTGGATCTATTTCAAAGTCAGTTGTTTTTCCAATGAGCTATTTCACATTATCTTCCATTATTTCATTCTTTTGGTTTTGTTTTGTGATTTCTTGATTTCTCATAACGTCATTAGCCTCCATCTGTTCCATTCTAATTTTGAGAGAACTATTTTCTTCAGTGAGCTTTTGAACCTCTTTTTCCCTTTGACTAATTCTGCATTTGAAAGCATTGTTCTTTTCATTGGCTTTTTGAACCTCTTTTGCCAATGGAGTGAGCCTATTTTTCAAGGTGTTATTTTCTTCAGCATTTTTTTGGGTCTCCTTTAGCAAGGTATTGACCCTTTTTTCATGCTTTTCTTGCATCTCTCTCATTTCTCTTCCCAGTTTTTACTCCACTTCTCTAACTTGATTTTCAAAATCCTTTTTGATCTCTTCCATGGCCTGAGCCCACTGAATATTTATTTTGGATATCTGGGATACAGAAGCCCTGACATCTATGTCTTTCCCTGAGGGTAAGCATTGTTCTTCCTCATCTGAAAGGATGGGAGTAGATATCTGTTCACCAAGAAAGTAACCTTCTATGGTCTTATATTTTTTTTTTCCTTTTATGAGCATTTTCCCAGCCAGTTACTTGACTTCGGAATTTCCTCTCCACACCCACCTCACCCCCAGATCTGCCCAACTAGTGTTTAGGGGCTAAGATTCAAATACTGCTTCCCAGCCTGAGGGCTGTCAGCAGGGGTGGACCTTCTATTCAGTATGGGATTAAGTTCAGCTGCTGAGGTGGGGGCAAGGCCACCACCTAGGCTCAGTTCCCTCAGGGGGTTTATGTGGAGAACTTCAACAATGGATCTGAGCTCCTTCCTTCCCTGGGAGCTCCTGTCTGCTGCTGCCTCCACTGCTGCCTCCACTGCTGCCTCCTGAGGGGGCCTGAGTTATGGAGACACCCCACTCCCCTCTCAGCAAGCAGGAAAGACTCTCTCACTGACCTTCGGCATTTGTGGGTGGAGGGACCTGCACTACCTCTGGAGATTCTGTCCCAGAAGCCTCCTCCTATCTGGTCCTCTTGGTGCTGCGTGACCAACGCAAGGCTAGGCTCTGCTCAGACCTTTCCTGTCAGTTTTTCAGGTCTCTCTGGAACAGAAATCTCCTGCACTCCGTTGTTGTGTGGCTTATGCTGCTCCAGAATTTGTTGGGAGTTCTTCTTTACAGGTATTTTATGGGCTGTGGGTTAGGAGCTAGCATATGTGTACCTTTCTACTTTGCCATCTCGGCTTCTCCCCAGTTAAATAATTTCTTAAACATTATATCTAGGCATTAAGCAAAATATTCCAGGCACAGTCTAGTCAGTGAGCTATCATTTCCCTTTTGTGAAAAATGTGCTTCTGTCATAAGAATGCATTGGCTTTTTTTGGATCTATTACTTTGAACCCTTTTAGAGCCTGGAGTCCACTTCAATCTCACAAGAACCTTCGTTTCAAATTTATTTTTCATCATCTCTTCCCCAACAGTACTTACTTATGGACTTGTTGTTATTATTTTTTAAGTAGATATAAATCTTCATATTTTTTAGTATACAGTTTCACTTATTAGATTGAGATCATGGGATCGCAGACCTAGACGTTATAGAGACCCTAGAAGCCCTGTAGTGTGATCCTTTAATTTTAGAGATAGGGAAAAACAAATTAAAACCATAACAATCTTGAGGGCCAGGGAGATTTAATAAGTTCCCAAGTGTACACAGCTGTTATGCATTAGAATTAAGATTAGAACCCAGGTCCTCTGATTCTAAACATAGTTCTCCTTTTACTGTGTAATATTGTTCTAACACGTAGAGCAAATTGTGCATACTTGTTAATAAGGATAAAATGAGATAGTCTTCTACAAATTCTTTGCAATTCTTAAAAGTACTCTTTGAATGCTAATGGTTATTATTTTCTTATTTAGAGAAAATATTCCCTGAGAACCTAACACTATCTGCCACAAACTTTCTCTGAATGCTTATCTGTTATCCTATTCTAGTCACTGTTGTAGGGAACAGGGCCAGGGCCTGACTTCCAGTGCATTACAAAAGGTTTTCTTGATCTAGATTGACTTTGATTCAACCAGGTATAAATGCCCTCATAACTTATTCTCATTAGTTGCACATCACTTCGTTTGGTTGATTAGAATATCACAAGACTCTTTACATCTTACTGAAATCCTGTTCTACTGTGATTATATTCCTCTCTGCAAAGAAGCAGGAGGAAGAGGAGGAGTAGAAAGAAAAAGAGGGAAAAAAAGATGAGGAGGGAAATAAGGGAGAAGAGAGTGTGGAATAGAATATTCCTTATGACTAGTAAAAGACTAGGAGAACTAATGGAATATAAGAGGAAGAAGGGAAGCAGCTGTGCTGTAATACTTCTGTTCTGGATCTCAAGTTGGTTCTCCTGTTCTAATGTCAGATACACATGATTTCAGATCACTTCATGGGGCACAGAACTCCCAAGATGGCTTTAAAATCTTCTGTATGGAGAAGTTCACATTTGCTAAATAAGTGAGTGATTTGTCTATCTTTCATGCTTCCTAGAGCATGTCAGACGACATAAAGGATTGGGGACAAAAAAGTTTTATCTATTACTTTTACAACTAGATTTATATTTTAAGGTCTTTGAAAGTATTAAATGAAGAAGGGATTCAGGCCCAGGGTAAGAAAAAGAAACGAATAGTGATATCTAATTCAATCCATGACTGATATGAAAATTTTATTTGCCCTATTCTCACGTACTTTTGTAGAGTTTAAGAATCTATGTGTTTACTCTACATTTCTATTACCATAACTCATCAGGAGTCTGGATATGGAGCTACATGGCCTAAAAATTTTGAGATGACCAAACAAACAAAAGTAAAAGTGCCATTAAATTTGTTCATTGCCATCATTTCTTAATCTTTAATTCATCCATTCCAGCTTCAGACTCTAAAACTTAATTTTTTAAATATATTTTTGACAGTCTGATAAGGCCTATAGATTGTTGCTCATAACAGTTTTTAAAATTAATTATATAGGGTTATAAAGATAGTCAAATTTACTTGTGTTTACAAATTTTATTGCATACTATATTTACTCTTCAGTTTTTTTAAGTCATGTCTAATGATCCATGATCTCATTTGGGGTTTTCTTGGCAAAGATACTGGTGTGGTTTACAATTTACTTCTCCAGCCCCTTTTACAGATAAAGAAACTGGTGTGAACAGGGTTAAATAACTTAGAAGGTTTCTTCCTGAGTCCAGGCCCAGAAGCAGTGAATCACCTAGCAGCTCAGTTACATATATACATGCCTGTATATTCATACATATGTGTGTATACATATATATGTATATACACACACATAAGTGTATATGTCTCTGTATTGTTTATGTGTATGTGTGTGCATGTAAAATAAATTAACAGACCCAAGGATAAAAACCCCTTCCCTCTGTTCAATATCAGGCAGTCCACACAAGGGCTATAAATTGATTAATGTTCACTTAAAGCTTTCATTGAGACATTATAACTGAACGTGACTTACATCTATAAGGTGGATCACCAGACAACTACGAAAGGTGAAACTAGATCCTAGAACACATTCCTCTCTAAGACTGGAGGATTGTCTTGATTCTCTCAATAAAATTAAAATCTATCCTTCCCTCTCCTGAACCTCTGTAATACCGATTTTCCATTTCCTGTGACTTTTATCACATTTTGTTTGGTACCATAAATATTTGTGCATTTACAATTTGTCCCTTTGAAACCTTTCCTGATTCTGATTGTCTCAATGAAATATAAATCTCCTCACTCCCTCTCCCAAAGCTCCATAACACGTTGATTTGGATTTATACCTTTCTATCTTGTACTATAGATATTTGTGTCCTTGTCATTTTTCCCAAAGCAGATATGTCTTTGAGTTCTATAGATAAGTATATCATCCACAGAATTTGCCACAATCTTCAACACATAGATCACACACATGTTAGTGTATATGTGTGCATATGTATGTATATGTGTGCATTTATCTACACACATGTATATACAGAAGTATGCATACACACATATATGTATAGATATGTGTTTGATTGTATGTATATACCTGTATAGATTTTTACAGCTCCTTTGACTTATCCATGTCAAATAATTCTGTTAAAGCAATTAACTGTTAAATGGTAGATTCAGAGAACTTGAAGAGAACTCATCCAAACTTCTTACATTAATGGTGTAAAACCAATTAACATACATTCTGGACAATATATTTGTGCTTCAAAGTATAGTAATGTCATAATGATCAATATTTTCCATTCTGTATTAACCGTACTGCCATGCAAAAAAGATCAGAAGAATAACTTTCTGCCTTTCTTATGCTTTGCTCCCACGTAGCACCAAGCAATCTGTACTTAATGAAATCCTAAACATGTTATTGTCTAAGTGCTCCTTAAAACTATCCAAAGGTCATCATCAAATTAGACATAATGGAATCAAACTTCTCTTGATAATTTCCTGATAACTTCAAAGACTGTTTAAAATATCACAAAAATGTATCATGCCCTTCTTTATCCCACTTCACTATCGTAAGTAGAAACGAAGAACAGCTGATCCTCACCATTGGCACAGTATCTTTTCATATCGTTTAGAACTCTTATTATCTCCACTCTCCTTCAGTTTAAGAATTTCATAAAAAAATCACTGGAATTTTAATATATATACTACTTTTTTTAAAAAGAGTACTAGAGTTTCTTTTAAATATCCATTTCATTTTCAGACCAATGGGACATTAGTTGCAAAACAGTTTTTGAGAAACCTACCCATGCAGGATATAGTCCTCATGAGAATAGCAAAAGCAATTTTGAAGCATTATAGATTATATTTATAATATTTATTACTGTGGCTTTAAATACTGTCTTCTAATTTTAAAACTTTAAATATTTTATTGAAGTAATAAAATAGACCAGACAATGTACTTCTGAATGATTATACTATATTCCACAGCTGTTAAGAAAAACGACTGCATTTATCCACCAAAATAGTGAGAATGATATAAAATGTAAAATAGAATTTCATTTGTATTACAAAAAGTTTAACTCCATAGTTAATAATCACCAAAAATGTAACTTAGACAGTGAGTTTTGAAGTTCATAAATAGCCAGTCATCATCAACATCATCATCATCATCATCATCATCATCATCATCATGAGATTACTTTGAATATTTATGAGAAGAAATATAGTTATGCTATAATAATAACAATAAAACTTACTGTGTGTATGTATATATATGTATATGTATATATATGTATATACATACATACAGTGATACACACACATTTGTATATATATATATATATTACATAGATAGATATATAGATTATAGATATATATCTGTGGGATATGTATGTAGATATCCCACGGAAGAAATTCATTGTACTTCGATAGAGAACCAATTGCTTAGTAAATCGGGAGTCATATCAATATAATGTGTGCTACCAAGCCACTGGACTGCTGACCATCTAAAATGTCTCAAAGCTTACATTCATGATTTCTTAATGTATAGGAAAAAGATTAGTCACAAAGGTATTAGCCATTCTAGAATTACCCTTTGAAAACTAACCACTCATTAATTGGAGCTTAGGTTTCAGTTATGACATGTAATTTTATAAAAGCTGAAACAAAATGCTACTCCTAAAATTAGAACTGGGTGAAAGAAAAATAATACTCTCTATATAATCGTCTCTTAGTAAGTCTTAACCAGAAAAACAGTCACTACACTTGAGTCCAGAAGCGTCCTCTGCTATCAAATGGTTTATTCACTTCTCACATATAGAGATATAGCAGCTAAGAGCCACAATCTTCTGTATATAAGGTTATTTCCAAATTATTACAAAAAGGGAATGGTGGCATTATGAACACCTAATAATCACAAATTCTGATTTTTTTCCCCAAAGGCATTCATAGCTGAAAATCTGTAGGAAAATAAATAGATGTGAAATGGTGGATATTTTCTGGTATTTTTAAAGGAATATGTTTTCATCATGAACACTCTTAAAAATACTGATTTTGACACTAACATCTAATTTACAATACGATGAAATAAAAATATTTTTGTGAAGATGAAAAAGTATGAATAGAATCCATTTCAGTGTTTCCAAATTTTGAAACCTCTGATGGTCAACTATACTTATTCATACTTATATATGCATAGAAATGTATATACTTATATGGATGTGTGCATAAATATTTATGTGTATATCTATATATTTAGATATAGACAGCAATTCTCAAGTCAACAAAATTGATCAGCATTATTCTAAGCATATGAAGAAAGTAAAAAAACAGTCCCAGCCTTCAAGAAGTGGGGGATAAATTTGTCAGATTATATTTTAGGAAGATTCAGTTAGCTGAGTGCAGGACAAACTGGAGTAGAGAGAGACAAGGCATGGAGAACAACCAACAAGCAATTGCAAAATTCCAAATTTGACCTAATAATGGCCAGACACAGGAGACGGGCAGTATTAGAGTAGGAAAGAAGGCATATTTCAGAGATATTTCAAACATTTATTCAGCAGGGCAACACGAAAGTTTGGAAATGCAGGATGAGAGTGAGTAGACAAACATGATATTTAGGTTAAAAGCCGGGTTGACTGGGAGGATAGTAGAGCCCTTAACATTAACAGGGAAGTTAAGCATTCAGAAGGATTTCAGGGGAAAGTGGGAGGAGTTCAGTTTCAGTCATGTTAAGTTTAGGGTGTCTTCAGGGAATCCATTTTGATATGTCTAATAGGCAGTTAGAGATACTAAAGTGATGTTATTAAAAGAGGTTAGAATTAGACAATAATTTCTATAAAGATAATAAATGAATATGTGAAAGCTGATGGGATCATCCAGTGAAATAACATATAGAGAAGAAAAGAGGGTACAGGACCGAGATTTAGGAGAGGGAGTCACTGATAGTTAGAAGGTATAGTCTGGATGATGACAGTAAAGGAAACTGAACAGAGATCAGATAGGTAGAAAGAGGAACAGGAAAGAATTGTAATGAAAACCTAGAGAATAAAAAGGAAAAGAGGGTTACTATTAGTGTCAAAGGCTGCAGAAAAATCAAGAACAAGGAAAGGAAAATTAAATAAAGTTCTCAAGTAAGCAATAATTTGTAACTTTGGAGAGAAAAACTGCAATCAACTAGTGATGTCGTCGTTGTTGTTGGTGGTGTTTAAGAAGTAGTCAGAGTATGGCCCCTTTAGTGAGGCAAAGAAAAATAAAGACATCAGGCTGGGAGGGAAACAGCAACAGTTACTGTTGGTAGTCACTCTGAATACAGGAGGGTTCAGTGTAGTCCGGTGTTAGAGCTTCAGAGGAAAAGGAAGAGAAGGGAAGGGAAGGGAAGAGAAGGGAAAGGCAGGAATCTAGACAGTAAAACCTAAGTTAATTGGGCATCTTCTTGCCATCCAAATTTACCTTGTTTTACAGAGGAGAAGGAAGGGGAGGGGGAAATAGACAAGAAAGGAGGAGTTGAGTTACCCAACTAGCTAGGTCCCCATTCAGGCAGCTGTGTCTACTCACAGATTGTTGTGTTCATTCTTCACTGCTAAAGAAGACCATACCATCAGGGAAGGTAAGGGAAGGGTCCAAGGTCTCCCAGTGCATGCTGGGCCATCTCCAGTCATCTTGATGAATACCTGCTCACTGGATGCAGAAGGCTCTGTAGGAGAAGTGAGACTGATGACCTTGCATAGCCCTCCTTCATTCAAAACAAAGTCAACCAGCAAGGTCACAACTGTACTGAAGATAGTCAGGAAGAGAATGAAAAAAATAACATGAAGTCAATCATTACAAAATGTCATTACAAGGAGTTTGGACAAAAATGAAGAAAGATATAGCATGAAAGTTGGTGGGGACAAACATATCAATTGAGAGCTTTTTGAGACTGAGTATAATTTTGCTCTGATTTCTTTTGTAAAGTGTTAGGATTTTGGGGTGTTTTTTTTTTTGTTTGTTTTTGTTTTTTTCTTCAGGTAAAGAAAAGAGCTTGAATGTTTTAGGAATCATAGGATTCATGATCTTGAAATGTAGTGTATGCCCTAACCTTGAAAGGAATGGGACTGTCACAGATTTTGAATGGGAGTTGGAGAGGAAAGAGTTTTTCAGAGATGGAGAGGTTTCTTTATTGTTATTTGTTTGTGAATGATTCTCAGGCTAACAGGAAATGGTGGAAGATTTGGCTGGAGCATGATCATGGACACTTTGACTGGAGATTGACTTTGTTTCACACCATTTGTAACTGGGAAAAGAGGGGAGCATTTTCTAGAATCCAGAAGAGCATGTCATCATTAAATTGACATACAATATTGATCTCTGGGCAATCAAATTTTGATATAATTTTCAATAAGCACTCATGACTGACTATATCAAAGGCCTTGGTCAGCTCTACAAACATTGTTTACCAACCTTTGTTCTGCTCTTGGCATTTCTTCTGGAGTTGTCAGGAACAGTTTCTCAACCCTTTCTGAAGCCACGCTTGCTCTCAGGTAGACGACCATATTCCAAGTGAAAGATCAGCCTATTAAGGACTTTTGTAAGAATTTTGCCAGCAGTAACTAGGAGACTTCCTCCCAACACCATGAGTGTCACAAGGCTAACTCTTTCCTTTACCTTTATAGAGGTGGAGAATGGAGGCATCCTTGAATTCCTGGAGGAGAACCCCCTCTTGCCATATAATCCAGAAAATTTCAGTCAGTTTTTCTATGAGTAATGAACCCCTCACCAACCATGCAAATTTCATCTGGAATACAATCAGCACAATGTACTTTGCCTTTTATGTGCCAATGTAGACTGATCAGAACGTTTAATATTTACTGCACATGAGGAAAGGTTAAAATTTTATTGTGTGTGAATATTAATTACATTTTTCTATTAACAAAAATTTGTTTTTCTTTACTTACTATCTCCCTATTCACTGTAGGTGGAAAGGGTAGTGGTAGCTCCTGAAACAAATATTCATTGAAAAGAAAAAAAAAACACTTATTACATTTGCCATGTCGATATGTTTAGTGCTTTACTCAGCCTGTGTAGAAGATGGTTCTATTCATGATCTGTCTTCAGAGATTTTAATTGATTACTGTGTTGTTCAAAGTCTTTAAGGTGTTTTTTTCCCATTTTTTCTCTATTTTATGGAAGTTTTTGTTAAAACATAAATTATTCTCTGGCTTCTGCTCATTTCACTTTGTATTCATTCATATAAATTTCCAGGTCTCTGAAAATCTCCCTTCCTCATTTTTAAGGCAAAATAGTATTCTTTTGCATTCATATAAAAGAATTTGCTCAGCAGTTATCCATTTCCTCTCTTGTTTTTTATAAATTGAATCAATTACATACAAATATGGATGTGGATATAACATATATAAAATTATGCTTTTATTTTTAACAATTGGGGGAAATATTTTTGCCAGATTTTTTAAAATTAAAATTGTTTGAAATATCTGCTTCTTCAAGATGAGTGCTTTTATCTTTCTTTTTTAAATTTTGACATACTAGAGAAAAATAAGCTAACAAAGAGGGAATAGTGATGGATATTTCAGTCCACAACACATTGAATTAAAATTAGCCTCATTTCTAAAGAAATTCAAATTCACTGAATTTTCCATTCATTTTGTCCTAGGACATAGCCTTAGTTGAGAGTGAAAAAAGGGGAAAAAAAAGATATAGCACAATGAATAACAACACTGTTTCCCACAGAATTAGGATTAACTTTAGGAAAGTAGTAATGGTGGACAAGGGGGAGTAAAAACATACAGGAAGTTGCCCTTTTCTCTTCCCTCATCTATACTTGTCATCTCCTTGACAAGTTAAAGGATGTTCCACTGTAGACTGGCAGAGGAGTATTTGGTCAAAATGAATTATATCTTCATTTCCTTCCTTAAAATTTGGTATACATTCACACATCTTCAAAAACTAAAAATAAATGCCATAATTTACATTGGCAAGCTGTTCTAATCAAGTATCCAATCAAGAAAACAGAAACAGCCTATGAAGTAGAGTGCATGGAATGTGGAGTTTAGAGAAAATAACAACTGATTCCAAATAATACCTCCTTTACACATATAATTGTGTTATCTGAGTTAAGTAATTTTAACTTTAATGGACTTCATTTAATTCCCTAGAAATTATCAATGGATAAGTCTCATAGACTTGAGATTTGAATATTTGAATGTAATTTGGATATATTCTAAAGTATTTTAACCTATCCATCTTTCTATTTAGCCTGTAAGTTTATATATGTCTGTATAGACAATGCTTGTTTCAATGATGTTGCTAACAGTAAATTTTACTTTGAGATTCCTTAGAATCTGTGATCTCAATAGTATGGTATACTTAACTATCTTATGAAACTAGTAAAGATCCTCCATAATATTTTTTTCTGGTGATTTAGAAGCTTCCAAATTCTTGCATCTAAGAAAAGAAGAATGTCTACCATAAATGATTGCTATATGGACACAATATGATGGATTCATTTTCTTTAATGCCAGGTTAATAAGTTATTTAATTTTGATAGCTTTAATAATCATACAGAAAGAATAACTGTTAGTAATAGCATGTATATTGTGTTTGTGCTTATTTGGAGCTGAATCTGGAAACAATGTTAGTCAATATTAAATTTCTATAGACAGTTTCTTTACTATCAAAAATACTAATGAAATTCTTGTGCAAAGGATAAGATTGCACTTTTAGATTGAAACCAAATTAAATTTAAATTTATAGTGTCTTTTCAACTTTTTGACAGACAGCTTTATTTTATGTCACATTATAAAAAGATCACTGGAAAGACTAATGTTGGCTCATATTCTTTTTCCAAACTATATTCTTGTTGATATCTGAAAATGCTTTTAACATTGGTAATTCTTGTGTGATACTGTACTAACAGAATTTTTTTTCTTGCATAGGATTTTAAAATACATTGTAATGTTACTATGAAAATATTGTATTATACTCATCAATGTTTGTTAAGAGTACAGGAAATTTAGATTATAGTCACTGAAGTAACTAATATTTTACCCAAAATAATCAAGCATGTAATTGAAACCTGAATTGAAAGCTACAATTTATTACTATGTTATTACTCTCTTCCTCTCCTAACAAAAAATATGCATCCTAAAATCTTGAAATTTAATGTTATGATATATATGTACATAAAATGCTTCTCATCTATGATTGACAAGAAGTACAAGGAACAATACACTCAGAAATCACAGAAATAATCACAGATATTATCTCAGAAATTAAAGTACCCTATTATAAAAGGAGATTAAGCCAGTGTCACCTGTTCGCACTATTGTTTCCAATTTTATTATTAATTATTTCTATTACATAATTATTAAATAATTTTAGTTATTAATTGTAATGCTATTATTAATTAATGAAAATGGAAGACAGAGCCAACCAAACTATCTTTAGTGTGTGTAGATACATTTTAAGTAATAGATAAAGAAAAAATACTAAAATAATTAATTTCCTCTTTTATTATTCTCCATTTTGTTCCTGTTTTTACTATCTTTAAGTACAGATATTAGAGTTATGTTAATGTCTCTATATTTTTCTCCCTGAAACAAAGGACTATAATTTTAATATTAATATGGTACCATTATTGTATAGTTTGAAGATAAGGAATACTACAGCCTCTAAAATCTTGGAAATAACTACTGCCTAAACGAAAATGAAGAAACAAATGAAAGATGTGACCAAAGTGCAATATATTGAAAAGGAGGAAGGAATTACAAAGGAGAAAGTGAGTGAAGAAAGTTCAACGAAAAAACGTTTAAAATATGGGGTGATGTTTAAACCAAAAGATCGACATTTGGACCAAGAGGCAGTCAATGTCCTCTATTGGAAGGACATAAAAAATAAAATGCTGGAAAAATGTGACAAACATTATAAATGGTACATTCAGAAATAAGCTGCTGAGCAGGTCAGAGGCAAGTGCAGAAAACAAAATAATGACCTCAAATTACTGGTGGATGAGTCCACAATTAAGTATGCTGAGAAAGGCAACTACAATTGAAGTGGACTAAGGCATTAGCTAAGTGGAACTAAAGTAGGCAACAATTGTAAAAAGGTCAGTCAAAGAAGAATGACTAAAGGGGAGCAGTTTTTTCACATTATATGTATTTATTGAACCCTTTCTAAGAATTCAGAATTAGAGGAAAGACTTAATTCTGGGCTAGGGGATTCAAGAGTGAGAATTTATGACAGGTAAATGGACTATGCTTGTAAAATTACATTTATTAGTGGAAACAAAATTAGATAACAAATATTCATTCAGGTGCTACTAATGATGAGCATTGTTCCACAAAGTAAAGATTTAGGTATATAATTTAAAATAAATAATATTTAATATGTATATAACACAAATTTGTTTTATACTTCACTCACAAAAATTGCACCTACTATGTAGACAAATTTACATATGAGGAAACTGGGGTTCAAGTGGGATAAGTGACCTATCTAGGGCTGCACAAATGTCGGAGGCAGGTTTTGAATCTAGGTGTTTCCTAATTTTAAGGTTATTATACTTTCAACTATGCCAGGTTGCTGCTAAAACAAAACACATCGTATAATCTAGCTGATAATATAAACCAAACAAGAAAAAAATGACAAGAGTTGTAGGACAAAATATCAATAAATGCAAAATGACATGCATCTAAATATATAAATTATGAATAAATGCAGAGTTATGATATCCAAATGTTTAATGAAGTAGAATTTATGTGCATATGAACATGTATTTCTGAAGCAGTGATAAACACGAATTGGTGGGGACAGAAGGCAGTGAAGAATTTAAGGGATGAAAAAGAAGAATTCAGGATGATCATTTGTAGTTTCGCAATCTCTGAGTAGTCCTTTGCGTGGGACTTCACATTTCAAAGATATTTCAGGCATTTCCTTTATTGTTTTGCCTGCTTTTTCATTTCTGAAGCAAGAGAAGTTGAAATTCACATTTGGATTATGCAAGCATTTAAATTGAATTATTGATCTTCTCGGTTTTTCAGAAGCCACTTGGCCAGAGATATTTACGTTTTCTTTATAACTGGCCACAAAGTGGGGTAGGAGCCAAGATGGCAGAGTAGAAAAATTTACATATGCTAGCTCTGAACCCACAGCCCATGAATTACCTGTAAAAAGAACTCCCAACAAATTCTGGAGGAGTGGAAGCTGCACAGCAATGGAGTGGAGGAGATTTCTGTTCCAGAGAACCCTGAAAAATCGACCCCAAAGGTTCGTCTTGCACCAAACTCCGAGCAGGGCCCAGCCCTGCCCTGGCCAAGGGGCACTGAGAGGAGCAGATCCGAGCAGGCTTCAGGAATGGAATCTACAGCCGCCTCGAAGGTCCCTCAACCCACAGGCGATACAAGTCAGTGAGAGACCTTATCTGGCCAACCGAGAGGGGAGCAGGGTGTCTCCATAATTCAGGCTCCCTTGGGAGGCAGCAGCAGCGGAAGTAGGGGCCAGGGGATTCTGGAGCAGGCAGGAATGGAGACCTTCCATGATCGAGGGTCTCCCCATAAACCCCCTGAGGGAACTGAGCCTGGAAGGCAGCCCTGCTCCCACCTGAGAACCTGAACATAATCTCTCACTCTGAATACCAGCCCTGTCCTCCAAAGAAAGCCCTGAAGCTGGGAAGCAGCATTTGCATCTCAGACCCCAAGGACTGGGGAGGCTGGGGTGGAGAGGAATCTCAAAAGTCAAGTAATACGCTGGGAAAATGCCCTGAAAAGGGGAAAAAATAGACCACAGAAGGTTACTTTCTTGGTGAACAGATGTTTACCTCCTTTCCTTTCTGATGAGGAAGAACAATGCTTACCATCAGGGAAAGACATAGAAGTCAAGACCTCTGTATCCCAAACATCTGAAATAGATATTGAATGGGCTCAGGCCATGGAAGAGCTCAAAAAGGATTTTGAAAATCAAGTGAGACAGGTGGAGAAAAACTGGGAAGAGAAATGAGAGAGATGCAAGAAAAGCATGAAAAACAGGTCAATACCTTGGTAAAGGAGACCCAAAAAAATGCTGAAGAAAATACCTTGAAAAATAGGCTCACCCTATTGGCAAAAGAGTTTCAAAAAGCTAATGAGGAGAAGAATGCTTTCAAAAGCAGAGTTAGCCAAATGGAAAAGAAGGCTCAAAAGCTCATTGAAGAAAATAGTTCTCTCAAAATTAGAATGGAACAGATGGAGGCCAATGACTTTCTGAGAAACCAAGAAATCATAAAACAAAACCAAAAGAATGAAAAAATGGAAGAGAATGTGAAATATCTCATTGGAAAAACAACTGACCTGGAAAATAGATCAAGGAGAGACAACTTAAAAATTATGGTACTACCTGAAAGTCATGATCAAAAAAAGAGCCTAGACATCATCTTTCATGAAATTATCAAGCAAAACTGCCCTGATATTATAGAAGCCGAGGGCAAAGTAAGTATTCAAGAAATCCACAGACCACTGCCTGAAAGAGATCCAAAAAGAGAAACTTCTAAGAACATTGTGGCCAAATTCCAGAATTCCCAGATTAAGGAGAAAATATTGCAAGTAGCTAGAAAGAAACAATTCCAGTATTGTGGAAATACAAACAGGATAACACAAGATCTAGCAGCTTCTACATTAAGGAATCAAAGAGCGTGGAATAGGATACTCCAGAAGTCAAAGGAACTAGAATTCAAACCAAGAATAACCTACCCAGCAAACCTGAGTATAACACTTCAGGGGAAAAAATGGGCTTTCAACGAAATACAGGACTTTCAAGCATTCTTGATGAAAAGACCAGAGCTGAAAAGAAAATTTGACTTTCAAACACAAGAATGAGAAGAAGCATGAAAAAGTAAACAGCAAAGAGAAGTCATAAGGGACTTACCAAAGGTGAACTTATTCCTACATGGAAAGACAACATTTGTAACTCTTAAAATTTTTCAGTATCTGGGTAGTTGGTGGGATTACACACACACACACACACACACACACACACACACATACACAAACACACACGCACATGTGCACGTGCACACACACATACACACATGCATATTTGCACAGAGACAAACAGCACACAGTTAATTGAATAGGATGGGATCATATCTTTAAAAGATTAAGGTAAACGGTGAGAGAGTAATATATTGGGAGGAGAGAGGGTGAAATGAAATGGGGCAAATTATCTCTCATAGAAGAGGCAAGCAGGAGGCTTTTTAGTGGAGGGGAAAAGAGCAGAGCTGAGAGAAAAACATGAAGTTTATTCTCATCACATCCGACTAAAGGAAGGAATAAAATGCACACTCATTTTGGTATGAAAACCTATCTTACAATAGAGGAAAGTGAGGGAGAAGGAGATAAGCAGGGTAGGTTGGGATGATGGAAGGGAGGACAATGAGAGGAGGGAGCAATTTGAAGTCAACACTCGGGGAGGGGAAGGATCAAAAGAGAGAAGAAAAACAATGGGGGCAGGATAGGATGGAGGGAAATATAGTTAGTCTTACACAACATCACTATTATGGAAGTCATTTGCAAAACTACACAGATAGGGCCTATATTGAATTGCCTGCCTTCCCAAAGGGAATGGGTGGGGAGGGAGTGATGGGGAGATTGGAACTCAAAGTTCTAGGAACAACTGTTGAGTATTGTTCTTGCTGCTAGGAAATACGAAACACAGGTAATGGGGAATAAAAAGTTATCTGGCCCTACAGGACAAAAGAGAAGATGGGGTCAAGAGAAGGGAGGGATGATAGAAGACAGGGCAGATTGATGATAGGGGAAATTAGAATGCTGGGTGTATGGGGGGGCTAGGGGACATATGGGGAGAAAATTTGGAACCAAAATTTTGTGGAAACGAATGTAAAAATTTTAATAAATAAATTTCTAAAAAAAAATATATATATATAATTGGCCACAAAGAATATATTTATTTTAGGATTAAAAAAGATACATACAATCAGTTTAAGGACCTTCATAAAATTATCATAAGATTGCAAGTTTTATACCAATAAATAAATGCAGTTTTATATATCACTATAAAATACTAAAATGTGCTATATGGCAACAAATAACATCAAGTGGAAGGAGAAGTAAATAGGGCAAAGAAAAGAAGGGAGAATTGAAAAATAAGCCCTTTATTCATTACAGGGATATCTGTGACTACTTTAGGGAATTATTCTAACCTTTTGATATTAAAAAATCTTTAAGATTTTTTAAAATTTAAAAATTTCATAAATGATTGCTATGCAATTGTAGATAAGATATTTAATCATCCATGAATCAGGCATAAACTCTTGTAAGGATAAAGAGCTCATTTACATGTACATTTCACTCTTCTGTTATTTCCCCTTTGGGAAGAACTTACAGACCATGATATAACTCTTCAAATGTCCTTGGATACTAAATTTGTCAGACACCCCCACCCTCAGCCAATTCAATTTCTGTATCCTGCCATGCTGAATATATTTTTCCTCCCTCCCTTCCATCCTTCCTCCCTTTCCTTCTTTCTTGCTTTCTTCAGTTTTCATTCTTCTTCCTTTCATTCCTTCCTTATCTCCCTCTCCTTTTCCCTCCTTTTTTCTTACTTTCCTCCCTCCTTTTTTTCTTTCTTTCTCTTTTCTTCCTTCCTTGTTGCTCTCCTTCCTTCTCCCAGAGACCATATTTATATAAGATTCAATCTAGAAATTTTTTTTTGAAAAGAAACTAGATTTTACAACAACAATCCCAGTTTTCTAAAGTAAAAGCCTCATACTTTTCAACATATTGATTATTTTCACCACATTTTAAAAATTTAATAAAGATACATAAGAGTCCTATAATTTCTCAGAAAAGCTCTCCATGGATAGCTCTCACCACAATCATTTGATTGAAGTTCCAATGCCTTTGTGTTTCAAAACGAAAAAGTTGAATGATTTGTTAATTTGCTGTGCCTTATATTTTATTTAATTGTATGACAGACCTGTTATTTTTATTTCAGCTCATCTTGGATGCTTCTGGGGATTTTGTCAGCCTTTCCTATTTCAAACCCTGTGAATAGATTTGTAAAGCAAATGAACAGCAGCATATCTACTTAATTTGCTGAAGCCAGGGTTACAAAGGAAATATGATCATGGTGAAAAATAAAGTGAAATTGGATAGTAAACACACCCAAGGTTAATGTCTGACAATGTTGCTGACAGTCAGTGGTTTGACACATGGTAATTTTATCTTCGTTACTATAAGCTCAGTCTATCATTCTTCTTTTCTAATGAGTACTAATTACTGACATTTTGCTCATTGTTTTATCACTGGCAGTAATCTTCTCTAAATTAATAATAAACCTTTAGGAAGCCATTAATCTGGTTTGGTATAATATAGTGCAAATAAAATAGCTGAAGTTCAACTTTGGTGCTCAATACTACTAATCGAGTTCCCTGCAAAGAGACAATTCTCTTCCCCTTAATGGATGACTGGAAAATGAGAAGCAGTGTCCCATATTTTGCTTTGGCATCAACATTGAAACCTTTCTCCATTGTAATCAGGGTTGTATGAGGATCCTGCTACTCTCTTGATTCTCCTTTGCCCTCAATGCATTATTTTCCATTCTAATCACACCCAGGCTTTTTGGCATTGGAGGAGATATAATGTTCCTGATTAGCCCATGCCAGCTAAAACAAAATGGTTTATCGGCTGTTTCTCAGATGCCAGTCTAATTAAACACCTACTGTAGAAAGCAAAAGTGACATATGTAACGGAGCAGAGAGATGTTTACATAGCAGTTTTCAGGTGTATAACAACACTGATTAAAGTGCTAGATTGTTGATTTACTCATTATAAAGTGACTGTACTCAGCTCTATGCAAAGTAGCAGAGAGGCTTTCTGCTTAACTACTCTTATAGGAGGTAAGCATCATTCAATAATGAGAGATGGAAGGAACAACTGAAACAATCCAGCTGCAAATTAAGCAATTCAATTATCTTGTACAATAGCTGGGCCAAGACCAAATGCTAATGGGAAGTAAATGAGAAGGTGGTTTTTGGAGTACTCACTTATCATGCTCTGGTGGACTTGTCCATCCCCCACTGTGGAGAAGAGTGGAATAGATTCTCTCCCAAAGCATTTCTTTAAAAGAGCTGCTTGCTATTTTGAGTGGTTTACTATAAGATGTACTTTGTACATCTTTAATAGCTGGTGGGGCAGTAAAGTTAGGTTACTCTCAGTAATTCATCCCTTGGTCTTCCTGGATATTTATCTCTCTGTTCTTGATGCTCTTGTAGCTAAATGTCAGGCCACTGGACCATAAGACAGAAGTACAGAGGTTAAAGCATTTCAAATGACTGTGTTATTAAAGGCATCCTCAAACTTCCCATTAACTCAGCTTTCTTCAATATTTAATAAGAAATGGATAAGGCTCAGTGCACACTGCATGAAACTGTCTACAGGCAATGTACCTGATGGGTGACCAATAAATATTAACTGATGATGATGAATAACACATGATAGCTGTCAATAGAGGAGATACAAAAAAATGCAAATATCATGAGCTTAAATTGTCCCATCATATTTCTGTCTCATCAATCTCTTTTTACAAAATGCTCCAGGCATTTGATTGCCGCATTTTAGCCTTCCTTTATAATGTGACAAAAATGCTTTAATTTCAGTGTTATTTTTATGACTAGAATATCACTTCAAGTTTCTGCAACCAATTTGTGTTTTTTTCATTAGTGCATTCATTTTTAGTGCTTTAGCAAATTGATTCCTCATCAGGGTTTCTCAGACCAGTGACATATTTCCATGTAAATTTGAATCAAGGGAGATTTATAGAATAAAGATGCAACATTTCCTCCATTTATTGACTTTTTCTCCATTCAACATGCATTTCTGAAGCACCTACTATGTTTCAGGCACTAGGCAAGGTACTTGAGGAAAAGATAGAAATGAAACAGATGTTGCCTTCAAAGAGTTTATGTTGGATTTGAGGGAAAGAAATGCACATATACTACTTAATATAAAATGCTTACAAGCACTTATTTAAGCACAGAGTATTTTCTGTGGCGGAGGGGTAGAGAACTAGTATGAGTACTCAACATAACCTTCCATAGTCCATTAATTAAAAAAAAATCGATCTACAGCTAAAGGTTATACTTTGTACATATGCCAATTGAATATGACAGACTTTTTATAAATGCTTGCAAATGAGGAATTAATGAATGAATGACTCCTCATACCTGTTAACAATATTACAATCTCAACTGCCTTTGTGGAGGGACATTGCTACAATCCTACTTTAATTCCTCATCACTTTTATTTTAGACGACTATAATAATTTCCCAATGTGCCATGACGTTTTTACCTCTCCAATTTCACTTTTACACTGCTGCCAAAATAAACCTCCTAAGGTACATACCACTTCGTATGTTATGCTTCTGTTTTATTTAATCTGTTTCATTTAAAATGCATACATCTTAACTTGGTATATAAGACCTCCAAGTCTTCTAAACTATGTCAATGACAGATTTTCTTTTTTCAAAAATATATTTCATTAAATATTTCCCAATTACACATAAACAATTTTAACATGCATTTTAAAGAAATTGAGTTCCAAGTTCTATTCTCCCTCCCACCCTTACCTCCCCCATAAGGAATCAAGCAATGTGGTATCAATTATACCTGTGAAATAATGGAAACATTATTAGCCATGTTGCAAAGGAAAACACAAATACATACAGAAGCAATAAAAATAAAGAAAATTTAAAAGTATGCTTCAATCTGTACAGAGTTCATCAGTTCTCTCTATCTGAAATGAATAACAATTTTCTTCATGAGCCCTTTGGAATTTCTTTGGATCTGTGACTTCATCAAAATAACTGACATCATTAATTATTATTAATCATCATTACAATGTTGCTGTTACTCTGTTCAATGTACTCCTGGTTCTGCTCAATTCACTCAGCATCAATTCATATAAGTCTCCCCAGGTTTTTCTGAAACCGTACAGCTCAGCATTTATTTTAGCACAATAGCATTCCATCACAATTATATACCACAACTAGGTCAAGCATTCCCAAATTGATAAGCATCCCCTCAATTTCCAGTTCCTTGCTCTCACACAAAGAGCTGATACAACTAAATTTCTTCAATGGATAGTTTATCTTTTCTTTGATTTCGTCTGGAAACAGATGCAGTATCTCTAGGTCAAAAGATGCATGCCCACTTTTATAGTCCTTTGGGTGTAGTTCCGAATTGTTATCCATAATGGTTGAACTAGCTTGCAACTCCATGCCCTTCAATCCCTTAATGTAGAAGCTGCTAGATCTTGTGTTACCCTGATTGTATTTCCACAATACTTGAATTGTTTCTTTCTAGCAGCTTGCAATATTTTCTCCTTGACCTGGGAACTCTGGAATTTGGCCACAATGTTCCTAGGAGTTTCTCTTTTTGGATCTCTTTCAGGTGGTGATCGATGGATTCCCTGAATACTTATTTTGCCCTCTGGTTCTAGAATCTCAGGGCAGTTTTCCTTGATAATTTTATGAAAGATGATGTCTAAGCTCTTTTTTTGATCATGGCTTTCAGGTAGTCCCACAATTTTTAAATTGTGTCTCCTGGATCTATTTTCCAGGCCAGTTGCTTTTCCAATGAGATATTTCACATTATCTTCCATTTTTTCATTCTTTTGGTTTTATTTTGTAATTTATTGATTTCTCTTAAAGTTATTAGCTTCTATCTGTTCCATTTTAATTTTGAAAGGCCTGTTTTCTTCAGTGAGCTTTTAAATCTCCATTTCCATTTGGCTAAGTCTGCATTGGAATGTATTCTTCTCCTCGTTGGCTTTTTGGATCTCTTTTGCCATTTGACAGATGATTTTTAAAGGTGTTATTTTATCAGCAGTTTTTTGGGTCTACTTTAGCACACTTGATTTTCTTGATTTTCCTGCATCACTATCATTTCTCTTTCATTTTTTTCTCCACCTCTCTTACTTGGTGTTAAAAATCCTTTTTGAGCTCTTCCATATCCTGAAACCACTGAATATTTATTTAGGGAATTTTGAATGCAGAAACCTTGAAATTTTTTGTCCTTCCCTGATGGTATGCATTGTTTTTTCCTCATCCCAGAGGATGGGAGATATTACCTGCTCACCAACAAGGTAACCTTCTATTGTCTTATTTTTTTTCCTTTTTTGGGAACATTTTCCCACTAAATTACTTGATTTTCGAGTCTTTTTTCATGTGGAGGATATAATTTAGGTCAGTTCTCAGTTCCTCCAAGGTGGCACGATCAAGGGAGAGGAGTTTACCCCTCTCGGGGATTGCACTCTGGGCTGAGAACAAGTGCAAAATTTCTGCCCGAGATCTGTGAGTAGAATTCCCTCTCCAGAGCCTCCACCAGCTCCACCAGGCCAATGTTCCTCCTCACCCCAGGGCCACCACTCAGGACTGAGAACTAGATCAGCTCCTCAATTCCCCCAAGCTCTTTAGGTAGAGGGCTCCAAAAATGAATGCTGCTGCCATCTGGGTCCGGGGCTGGTGGAGGACCCTGCTCCCTTCTCACCCAGGTGAAAGAGCTTTCTCACTGACATTTGAAGCTGTTTTTGGCGTTTTTGGATTGAGAGACCTGGGAACCACAGTTGCTGCCTGAGATTCCATGCCCCACAACCTGCTCCAGTCCTGTCTGTGCTGCACTTCATATCGAAGGCTGAGCTGCATTGTGTGGGCTGTGTTCTGATCCAAGTCCGCTGTGATAGACTTTCCTATTAGCCTTCCAGGCTGCCTTCAGCTAGAAATCTCTTTCACTCCTTCATTGTGTAGCTTCTGCTGCTCTAGAATTTGTTTACAATCATTTTTAAAGGTATTTTGTGGATTGTCAAGAGGAGAACTAGAGCAAGTTATCTTTCTTCTCTGCCATCTTGGCTCCACTGCCTGACCAACTTTTCAAACTTTATTTTTCAATGTCATCACTCAAGTACTTTATAATCTAATAAATTTAGAGTTTTGTTGTTACCTGATTTATTCTTTGATTTCTTTCCTCTTGATATTTCATAACATCAAAAGATGTAAGTCTGAAAATAAATTTCACTGCCTATCTGATCCAAACAGAAAATACTCTTTACAATTTGTTCATTATGTGGCCAATCATCTTTTGCTTAAATACTTCCAATAAATGGGGAATCACCTTATTACTAGACAATGGACGAATTTTGGATCACTTTGTCATGAAGAATTTTTCTCATATAAACTAAAAAATCACTCCATTGCAATTTCAGCCCACGGACCCTGAATTGTTTCTCTAAGGTCAAGAAGTATATTTGATTTGTCTCCCTTGAAACTGATCTTCAAATGTCTGAACACAACTATCATATTCTCTACATTAGATATTTTTGATTGCCACAAGACACTGATGATCTACCTATATTTAACTTTTAGTCTGCTAAAACACACACATGCAACCACCAAAAAAATAAATCCCATAAGTCCATATATTTTTCATAACGGCTCTCTAAATATACTTTCCACAGTTAGCACTTTTAAACTTGATTTTTGTACCCAATTGAATTTTTTTTTTTCCAATTGAATTCCCCCTTATTAGATTCAGCCTGATTTTCTAACTTGTTAAAATGTATAAGGGTCTTTTTGTTTGTTTTTGTTTTTGCATATTAACTCTTTCGTGTAGTGTATATCTCCAACATTTGTTGTCATCTGGGAAAATAATAACTACCTAATTTTATCTAAGTCACTGATAAGAATGTTCAAGGGTACAGAATCTAAGAGCAGCAACCTACGTTCTTAACTGGAAAGCTGCTGTCACGGGAACATTGAATCTTTTATGACTACATATTGAGTTTAGCATCTAAATACTTCAGTCTCATTGTGTAGTCCAAAAAACTCTTAGTCCTCTCTACAACTCTAGTATGAGGAACAATACTGCTGCAGAAATTGAGAAAAACTATATCTATAGCAAAACAAAATTAAATATAAAATTAAATAAAAGAAAAAATTAATAAACAAAAGTAATAAAGGTAAATAAAATATAACAGATCAGCTATCATGTCAATCAAGAAAATGTGATTTGGTGAAAACTACACTCCAAGATTCAACTCCACTTTTAGGAATCATTACCTTATTTTACACCAGGATGTATCATAATTCATATAATTTTTGACTAGGAAAAGTGGAAGTCTTAATTTCAAATTTTGTCTTTATTATTTTATTGGATTTTTTTGTTACTACTGCTAGTAGTACTACTATCATTTATATCATTTTTTAATGTTATAAAGCACTTTATGTATGTTCTCTCATTTGATTCTCACAACAACCTTGGACAGTAAGTGTCATTATTCCCTTTTTATAGATGGAGAAACTGAGACTGATAATGTTTGAGAGAAGTAGACAGAGTCACACAGCTAGTAAATGTACGAGACAGAATATGAACCCAAGTCTTTCTGACTTCAGGTGGGACACTCTAATGACTACATAATTTAGTTACCTCTTAAATTAGTTTTTTGCTATCTTTGTAACCCTAACCAAGTTCCAAAACCTCTCTATGTCTTGGAGAATTAATTCTTTGGTGCCTATAGAAATTAGGATTGCTAAGAAGAGCATTGATCATAGAAAATTAATTTAAATAGCAAAAATACAGATAGGACTTACACTTGAGATCAATTAATCCAGTAATCAGTAAGCATTATATTTCAACCAGAAATGGGATGGAAAGGAAGGGCAAAAATAAGATACCTGCCTGCAAAGTGTGTATCCATCCTACAATGTGGATGAAGACCATGCTGTCAAAGAAATAATGACATGATTTGCACTTGACTTTGTTTTGAGTGATGGAGAGTTGTGACGGTTACCAGCTTCATTACTCCTCCAGTGACTGGAATCTGAATACAGTGACTGGATTCAGGATCTGAATCTTGAATTCATCAGGATGACTGGAGATGACCCAGGATGAGGCAATTGGGGTTAAGTGATTTGCCCAAGGTCACAGAGTTAGTGAGTGTCAAGTGTCTGAGGTGAGATTTGAACTCAGGTCCTCCTGACTTCTACTATCTACTGTACCACCTAGCTGCCCACTGCCTGAAAAGTACTAAAAGAGGAAACATCCAAACAACTGATCTTACACCCTGTTAACAGAAGGTAATCAAATTGGAAAGGCACTTAAGGAAAGAGAAAAGTGAGGACAAAGGAGGGATTTACTGAAGAAGTTTGGATTTGGTGAGCTTTGAAGGAAGTTAAGGAGATTAGGAGTCAGAGGTGAAGAGGGAGAGCATTCAAAGCATAAGAGGACACTTAGTGTAAAGGAAGAGTCAAGATTAAGTAAGGGATGACATTTCAAATAAAAAGGAGAGAAATTCGAGGTCATATTAAAGGAACAGCAAGAAAGTCACTGCTATTGGATCACAAAGTATTCACAATGGGATTAAGCATAAAAATATTAGGAAAGTAGGAATAGACTGGGTTGTGACCATCTTTAAAAACCAAATTTTTATATTTGATTGTGGATGTAACTGGAATCCAATGGAGTTTAATGAATAGTGTGTAATATGATAACATCTGAGATTTAAGAAAAAAAAAAACCTCTGGCAACTGAGGTAAGAATAGACTAGAGTGGGTATAGAGTAAGAGACAGAGAGCAACTAGATGGCTGTTGGCTATAGCCTAGGCATTAAATAATCAGAGCCTATACATATTCAAAATTGCGTTAGAAAGAGGTGACATATAGGAAAGATGTGCAATTGAAAACTTTTCCACTTCCCACAGAGTGGACCTTGTCCTCAAATATACACTTTCTATACATATCACTAAAACATATGGTCTCAATTTTCTTCTTCCCATTGTGCCTTCAGTCTGTGTTCTTAAGTTATATGCCTTCTCTGGTCTTTAGTGTCATAGATCGCTTCTGTGGCAAGTTTTCTTCTTCACATAACACTCTATTTTTCATGCAGCATTCCTTTCTATTGTCATTTGATTCTACCTGGGCAGTTACATGTATACAATGCCTTTCTTCAAGTTCACATGCTACTTGACATCTCTATCAGACTCTGAATCTAGGTGATTCCTTTCTTTCTGGGCCTGCATGAATGCAATCATTTCCAACAGTGGCTTTACATCTCTGTCTTTACTTACTGTCTGGCCTCTTGAGACATCAAGATACAATATATGACATCACTACAAATCTGTATCAATGTGTATTATGCCTGGTTTTTACCCCAATCTGTCTAATCCTCTGATCCCAATTAGCTCACATATATAGAAGCAGATCAGTTGTTATATGTATGGTCCAGGAGTTTTGCCCTTATGATGAGGAAGGAACTTATCCATTTCCTCTACGTATGCAAAAGGATTACTATTAATAAAACAATGTGCTGAGTACATACTTTGGGAAAACAATATAAAGTGCAAAGTGGATAATTTTTATTACATTAAATTCAAAAATTTTTGCACAAAGAAACCCAATGCAACCAAGATTAGGAGGGAAGCAGAAAACTGGGAAAGAATTTTGCAACTAGTGTCTGTGATAAAGGCTTCATTTATAAAATATATAGATAACTGAGTCAAATGTTCAAGAATGCAAGTGATTCCGCAGTTGAGAAGTGGTCCAAGAATATGAATAGGCAGTTTTCAGAGGAAGAAATCAAAGCTTTCTATAGTCATATGAAAAAATGCTCTAAATAACTAGTGATTAGAGAGATGCAAATCAAAACAACTCTGAGATATCACATCACACCTATCCGATTGGCTAACTTGACAAAAAAAGAACATGATAAATGGTGGAGAAGATGTGAGAAAGTTGGAACGCTAATTCATTGTTGATGGAGCTGTAAGCTGATCCAACCATCCTGGAAAGTAATTTGGAACTATGCCCAAAGGACTACAAAAATGTACATATCCTTTGACCCAGCAATACTTCTTCTAGGACTGTACACCTAAGAGATCATAAGAATTGGAAAGGGTCCCACAAAACTCTTTATAGCAACACTCTTTGTGGTGGAAATCAAGGGGATGCCCACCAATTGGGGAATGGCTGAATAAATTGTAGTATATAAATATAATGAAATGCTGTTGTGCTTTAAGAAATGATGAACAGTAAGACTTCATAGAGGTCTGGAAAGACTTATATGAACTGATGCTGAGTGAAATGAACAGAACCATGGGAACTTTATACACAGCCACAGCCACAGTGTGCGAAGATTCTTTCTGGTAGGCTTAGAACTTCATTGCAATGCAAGGATCTAAAAACTTCACAATGATCTCTTAAGGGAAAATGTCTTCCACATCCAGAGAAAGAGCTATGGAATTTGATCACAGAATGTAATAGATCATTTCCTTTTATATTACGGTTTGTTTTATTTTATGATTTATCCCATTCATTTTAATTCGTCTATGCAACATGACTAAGATGAAAATGTGTTTAATAGGAATGTATGTGTAGAACCTGTATAAAATTTTGTGCTGTCTCAGGGAAGGAGGGCAGAAGGAGGGAGTAAGGAGGGGGAAGGAGGGAGGAAAAAATCTAGGTTATATGGAAGTGATGTAGAACACTGAAAACAAATATAATAATAATAAAAAACACATGACAAAGTTATGATGTTTGTCAAATTCTAAATGAGTGATAGAGATAATACAAGATTTTTCTCAGGCGTCTCAAAAATAGGGAAGTTCAAAGTTAATGCTGCTGCATTCCCTGAATGCTCTACCTATTAGAAAGAAAGGTGAAAAATCAGAAATAGCAATAAAATGTTTCTTACAAATATTTTGGAATTGGTTAAAATATTTTTTGGGGGAAGATGATGCTATAAACTTGAGTGGAAAAAGCTCAAAATGCTTCTTGTTGCCTAAGTGGTTTTCTTTCACTTTGGTGTTCATCAAAATTCACATAAAAATCCAGGTGTAGACAAGGTTTTCAAGGGAAAGTCACTTTGATAATCAAGTTGAAGAGTATTTCAAGACTAGAAAAAGTCCTGCAGATATCCTGCTAGTGCTGCTGCTCTTTATTTAGCAGCCTGCTGTGCCTCACGAACCTATCCTTGTTCTACTTGGGCAGCTTGTTAATCAGCAATTCCGTATGGTGCCTTTGGTCCTTCTCTCCCAAGGGTAATCATTCAGCGATGGTATTTTTGAAAGACTGACGGAAGAATGTGGAGAGAGTACTGCAGCCTGCCTTTAGCACTTCAAGGTTACTTTATATTTCAACAATGCCTTTATCTTGAAAGAAGACTATGACTATTGTACTGAGAATTGTTTTTAATGATCAAACATAAAGATCTTCCTGGCACCTGCCTGGAGCTTTCCATAATGGATAGCTACTATTTTCACCTCTTTACTCTGAATTACTAACGGGTGTTTTGGGTAGAAAATATCCATGATTTATTTTATTCCAAAATGAGTTAATTTTAGTAGGAAAATAAGGTAGGGAGAATTGTTGCAGAGAAATTAAAGAAAAAGTATGATGAAAGGAAAAAGAGAAATTGAAGAAGAAAGAATGAGATATGAAAAGGAAGACAGTGCACATAAGACAAAGACAGGGATGGAGAAAAGGAAACAAAAACAGAAGCAGAGATACAAGGGATGAGCCAAAAAGAAATCAGTGCAAACTATTTTGTTGGTCTTTTGTACAAAGAAACCCCTAATGTTTCTAGGAAAAATTTCAAAATTTTTGAGCCGGAGACATTTCCTGACTATGTCCTTGCAGAGGGTAGAATTTGATCTTCTTTCCTCCCTTCTAAGTTTTCTAAATCCCCGGATTATCCCTGTGCCAAGGTAATTTTTTTCTACTCATTCTTAATAACCACCCCAATTACTGGCATGCTTAGAAATGTCAATTGCTTCCTAGGTGCTAGTGGCCATGTACTCGAACAATTAGAAACAGCAGCATGAGAGAAGACTACTGGTAACATATAGTTTAAAAGTTAAAGCAAATAAGTGGAAAACAATAGAAGCTGCCATCAAGGAGCTAGATTTTGTGAAATTTACCAAAGGAAAGATTGGAAATATTTGGTCTTATTAATTTTGGATATTTTCCTCTTTTTGTATCTCATATTGGAGAACGAGGAAAAATTTTAAGGCAAAAATGGTCATGTATATTTAAGGGGAAAATAAAAGTGGAAAATGGACTTGCACTACTGAAACTGGCAAAATAAGTAATAGAATTTGAAGTTTCTAATCCTAGATATGACACCAAAGGGATAACCTTTGGGCAGACATCCTTGTGTCTCAATTCCTCTATCTTTGAAAAGTATAAATATGAATATCTATGAAAATATCCATTCATTTTCTTTTTTTTTATTTCAATTCAGATAAAAGTCACTTTAATTCCATCTGGAATAGCCAGGTGGGAAGCATTCCTTTTCTTTTTTTTTAAATTTATTTATTTATTTAACTTTTTACATTCATTTTCACAAAGTTTTGGGTTCCAAATTTTCTCCCCTTTTATCCCCTCCCCCCACCCCAATACCCCAAGCAATCTAATTTTCCCTATCTCCAATCTGCCCTCTCTTCTGTCATCCCTCCCTTCTCTTGTCTCCATCTTCTCTTTTCTCCTGTAGGGCCAGATGACTTCATATTCCTCATTAACTGTATGTCTTCTTTCCTAGTAGCAACAGCAATACTAAAGAGTTATTCCTAAAACTATGAGTTCCAAATTCTCCCCATCCCTCCCTCCCCACCCATTCCCTTTGGGAAGGCAGGCAACTCAATATAGGCCATATCTGTGTAATTTTGCAAATGTCTTCCCTGATTGTCGTGTTGTGTAAGACTAACTGAATTACCCTCCATCCTACCCTGCACCTCATTGTTTCTCTTCTGTCTTTTGATTCTGTCCCTCCCCAAGTGTTGACTTCAAATTGCTCCCTCCTCCCTTTGCCCTCCCTTCCATCATATCCCCCCCTTGCCTATCTCCTTCTCCCCCACTTTCCTATACTGTAAGATAGGTTTTCATACCAAAATGAGTGTGCATTTTATTCCTTCCTTTAGTCAAATGTGATGAGGGTAAACTAATTGTTTTTTTTTTCTCAGCTCTCTTCTTTTTCCCTCCACTAAGAAGTCTCCTGCTTGCCTCTTAAATGATATATAATTGCCACATTCCATTTCACCCTCTTTTCTCCCCCTACCTTTCTCTCTCACCATTTACCTTAATTTCTTTTAAGATATGGTCCCATCCTATTCAATTCACTGTGTGCTCTCTGTCTCTGTATGTGTGTGCATGTGTGTATGTGTGTGTGCGTGCATGCATGTACATGTGTGTGTGTGGTCCCACCAACTACCCAGATACTGAAAAGTTTTAAGAGTTACAAATATTGTCTTTCCATGTAGGAATGTAAGCAGTTCACTTCTGGTAAGTCCCTTAAGACTTCTCTTTGCTGTTTACTTTTTCATGCTTCTTCTTATTCTTGTGTTTGAAAGTCAAATTTTCTTTTCAGCTCTGGTCTTTTCATCAAGAATGATTGAAAGTCCTCTGTTTCATTGAAAGACCATATTTTCCCTTGAAATATTATACTCAGTTTAGCTGGGTAGGTGATTCTTGGTTTGAGTCCTAGTTCCTTTGACTTCTGGAATAGTATAACCTAGTATGCTATATAGTGGATATTACATAAATATTTTTCCCATTTACAAAGGGTAAAAATATACTTTGCTTTTCAAAAGATATAGAGGTTTTTTGAGATATCCCTTCAATAAGTCACTGAAACTAAGTAAGTCTAGGTACTGTTCAGTTTTTTCAGGTGATTAATAACTCAATTATACAACAACTCTGAATGATTTGTTAAATAAATTTTCTGTCTTTAATTTTATTTCATTCCTTCCATTAAGTAGTACTTATAACCAGGATCATGGATCAAAACCATTGTCAATAGTTTTCTTAAATCTGCCTTTTCCTTTCGTTTTTGTGTTCCCAGAGATGTGATATGCTAAAATGGCCACCAACATTCCAGTTGTTGGTATACTTCTCTGATACACTTTAGATAGGACATATTAAAGAGCAATGTTAAATAGTGGCAAGTGTATTTAATCAGCTTGTTTCATGGATCTATGATGATACATAAAATAAATACAGATAAATAAAGGACAAATAAAGTAGAAAACTGTTCTTTCTTGGTAACTCATTCTCTGGTAAATTATTCCAGCTCAGCAGGCTGTGAATATGTTTAAATGATCTCAATAAATAAATTAATTGTCTTGATGTGGGAATTTATGTGGATGTTTGAATGCTCTGAAAAGGTACATGCAAGGTAACAAGGAAAAGATCACTGATCATTTTTTAATCAGAAAGAGATGAACAAATAGCAAACACCTTGAAGATGAATTAAGTTAAATAAAGAAATACTACTTGATTAAAAATATTAGAATTTGCTAAATGTAGTTTGTTCAACATTTTTGTGCATATATGATATTTTGGTCCTGCATATATATATATATATATATATGTGTGTGTGTGTGTGTGCGTGTCTGTGTGTGTGTGTCTGTGTGTGTACCTATATACACACATACAAATACATACACATATAAATACAAATATGCATGTGCATATATGTGTATATATGTAAACGTCATATACATATATAAAAACAACTCAGTAATATTTTATAAGGACATAAGAGAAATTTTTGGCCTTTTTCCTGGAATATACATGTGAAAACAGCTTAATCTGTGTCATCTCTTAGAGAATTTCATCAACCATTGCAGAGGTAACAAAGAGGTCCTAAGGGATATTGATTATCTTTTCCAATTTGCAACTTCTAGCTGTTCTACGCACTTAAAACTTATCAATGAGAGATAAAATTTTAAATGACATACTTATCAAACTTGTAGATGAAAGAGAAATTTAACTGAAAAATATCTGGGAGATTTAGTGGAATGCGTATTCAAGATTACTTAACAAAGTGATGTGGCAATCATACAATGCTGAAGTAATTTTAATATATCTTAAATGTCAAAGGTTTTATGAATGAAGAGCTAATAATATCTTTGTATTCTGACATCCAGGTAAATGGCTTCTAGGGTATTATTCTGAAATATGGGGCAGAATAATTGTTAGAAAGACACAGATAATCTGAAAATGGTGAAAGGCCTTGGCTTTGTCATATGAAGAGCAGGAAATAAAAATGGGTAAGACAGAGAATAAGGAACTAAGAGGAGACAAGATAATTGTGTTAAAATATTTGAAGAGTTCTTTTTATAGAAGGAGAAGTGCATGTTTCTGTTTGACCAAAGAGGGTAAAAAAAATCAAAATTCATTGCTGATGTCAAGGAAATAATACCTTCATGAGAATTAGAATTGTTCAAAAGTGGAATAAACTGTTTCATGAAGTAGCAATTTCCATGTATAACCTATATCAAATTACTGTCTCAAGGAGAATGAGGAGGGGGTGAAGAGAATTTAAAACTCAAAATTTAAAAATGAATATTAAAATTGTTTCTACTTGCAACTGGGAAAAAAATGAAGTAGTGATTTCCTTTCTTCTTGAAAGTTTTCAAGTAGAGGTTGAATGACTACCTATCCGGTATATTATAAAAAAAGGATGTGGTCTAGAGAAGAAGATTGGAAGCTGTGTACTAAATACCTTGAGATAAGAGAAAGAGAGAAAAATTATATCTGGAAAAACAAATGGTAAAAGAAATCTCAGGGGAAATCATGGCAGGAAAAAACAAATCAGAAGGAAGGTTGACCAGCAGTATCAGATCTCAAACTATATAACAAAGCAGGAATCCAGTGATTAAAATTTTTCAGTACTGTTTTAAAAAGAAAAATCAATCAGTGGAACAGATTTTCTTTACACAACATACTGAAGAAAAAAAAGGATCTAATAGTGAATTATTTGATAAGCACCAAGGCATAAGTTTGATGAGTGTAATAACCAATATAATTGCAAAGGATTGATGATGAAATATATGCCACCCAATGTCTGCCAGGTGGTATTGCAACAAGAACTCAATATTTTCCAATGAAAACTGGGTAAATTGGAGGGTGTATGCACGTCATCAATAGTTTGGTGACATATTGGTCATTGAACTGATGAAAATTTTCAGAACCTTCAAAATAATGTATCTTTATAATACTGTTATTACTTTCTAAATTATTCTCTTGACTTTACTCATTTGAATCAATTTTCACAGGTATTTACAGATGCTCCAGCAACTGTCTCATAACTAGGCATAATACATTCCATAATGTGCATAGGTATATAAACATATTCATACGCCATATTCAGCCATTACATAGTTGATAGATTTCTCCTTAATTTTCAGTTCTTTTTCAGTAAAACCTGAGCTACTATAATTGCTTTTATACATGTGGAACCTGTTGCTCTTTCTTTATATTTTTGAGTATAAAGCTAATAGTCACGTTAATAGGTTAAATTATATATACCGTTTGTGACTTTGGGGACATAGTTCTAATTGTTTTCCAAAATAGCTGCATCAATTCTTAGCCCATCAAAAATATGTCAATCAATGTGTCTTTTTTGCAGCAGCCCTTTCAATACTGCTATTTTCCTGTTTTATATTCAGCCTTGTTAGTCTGATGGTTAAGGGGCAGATGTAGGAATTGCTTTAATTTGTTCTTTTCTGATTATCAGTGACATATCATATATTTGTTTAAAGATTAGATTTCTTCCTTTGAGTACTTCTTCTGCATATATTTCAACTACAAATTAGGAATGGCTTTTAGCCTTATTCTTTTAACTCTCTCTCTCTCTCTCTCTCTCTCTCTCTCTCTCTCTCTCTCTCTCTCTCTCTCTCTCACTATATAACTCCTTCCTACTACCTTGCAAGGTGGAAATGAAACATGAATTTTTGGACATTTTAGTATTTGCTTTGCTTCACAATATAATATTTATTACGAGTTGTATTTTTTCTATTTCAGTAAGACAGAGAAAGAGAAAATAAATGCTCATATATTTTTATAAATCATAAAAAAAGAAAAGAGGTAGATTGAACTGGGGGTTGGCAGAAATTTACCACCAACATCTTCACTGGGTTCACCCAACTTAGTCACATCTTTTCTGGGTTTGAGTTTCCTCAGTTGTAAAGTTAGGAGGTCATACTTCCTGGTAAATTGTCTATGAAATTACCTGTATGAAACATGTGAACACTTGCAGCGTTAATACCAATACAGATCCACCGGGGAACAGTTTTGAGGTCTACCTTAAATTTATGTGATGCCTGTAAAGGTCATTTCTAATTCTTAAGGTCTGTGATCCTCTGAATCTAAGCTACACTATGGTGCAATGCAAACAGAACTAGATTTTAAGTCATGCAATCTATACACAAATGCAAATTTTGACACCCATAAATGTGATATTAATCAAGTCACTTTCTTTCTCTCTGTCACTATTATTCTTTAATTGTTTTTTAGGTTTCCAATGTTTTATTTATTTTGAGTTTTCAACATTCATTTCAACAAAATTTTGAGTTCCAAATTTTCTCAAAATCTCTACTCTCCCCCACCCCAAAACGCTATGCATTCTGATTACCCCTTCCCACAATGTACCCTCCCTTCTAACACTACTCCCTTTCCTTATCCCCATCTTCTTTCTTGTTTTGTAGGGCAAGATATATATCTATACCCCATTACCTGTATCCCTCATTTCCCAGTTCTATGAAAAAATAATTCTCAATATTTGTTCACAAAGCTTTGAGTTTCAGCTCCTCTTCCTTCCTCCCTCTCCACTCATTCCCACTGAGAAAGCAGACAATTCAGTATAGTCTATATTTATGTAGTTTTGCAAACAACTTCCATAATAGTCATGTGTAAGACCAACTCTATTTCCCTCCATCCTACTGTGCAGCCCATTTATTCTGCTCTTTCTTTTGACCTTGTCCCTATTCAAAATTGTTTACTTCTAATTGCTCAATCCTCCCATTTGTCCTCCCTTCTGCCATCCCTCCCACTCTGCTTATCCCTTTTCCCCCTACACTCCTGTAGTGTAAAAGAGATATTTCATACCAATTTGAGTGAACATGTTATTCCTTTCTTAAACCAAGTGTGATGAGAGTAAGCTTCAGTTTTTCACTCTCACCTTCCTCCTTTTCCACTCCATTGAAAAAGCTTTTTCTTGCCTCTTTTATGAGAGATAATTTGCCCCATTTCATTTCTCCCTTTCTCCTCCAATATACTACTGTCTCACATTTTAATTTCATTTTTTAGGTATGATCCCTTCCTATTCAACTCACCCTGTGCTCTCAGTCTGTGTGTGTGTGTGTGTAAAATCCCTCCAACTACCCAAATATTGATAAAAGTTTCAAGAGTTGCAAATACTATTTTTCCATGTAGGAATGCAAAGAGTTCAATACCTTATGATTTCTCTTTACTATTTACCTTTTCATGCTTCTCTTGATTCTTGCGTTTGAAAGTCAAATTTTCTATTCAGGTCTGGTCTTTTCCTCAAGTCTACTTGAAAGTCCTCTATTTCATTGAATGACCATTTTTTTTTTTTTTTCCTTAAGTATTATACTCAGTTTTGCTGAGTAGGTGATTCTTGGTTTTAATACTAGCTCCTTTGACTTCTGGAATATCATATTCAAAGCCCTGAGAAAATACCTGTTCACCAAGAAAGTAACCTTCTATAGTCTTATTTTTTCCCTTTTTTTGGCATTTTCCCAGTCAGTTACTTGATTTTGAGTACTTTGTCAAGAGGAGTGTATACTCTGGGGACTTGTTAGTTCTCAGTTCCTCCAAAGTGGCTCAATCTAGGAAGAGGAGTTTGCTCCTCTCTTAGCCTACACTCTGGTCTGGAAGCTACCAAAGTTTTTCTGCCTAGGATTTGCAAGTAGAATTCTCCTTCCATAGCCTCCACCAGCTTCACCAGGCAAGCCAGCACTCTTCCTCATCTCCAGCCTGCCACTCAGTACTGAGACTCAGATCAGCACCTCAATTCTCCCAGGGGCTTTAGGCCTAGGGTTCCAAATATGGACTCTGCCACTGTTGCCACTGCCACCGCTGCCATCACCCCCTACTGGGGCCAGGGCTAGGGCAGGACCCTGCTCCCTTCTCACCCAGGAGAAAAAAATTTTTCGCTGCCCTTTAAAGTGTCTTTGGTGTTTGTGAATAGAGGGATTTGAGAGCCACCGCTGCTGCTGAAGATTCCTCCCCAGAGGCCTGTTCTAGTCCTGTCCCTGCTGTGTAGCATGACAAAGGCTGGACTGGACTCCGTGGACTGTGCTGTGCTCTGCACTCTGAGCAATAGACCTTTGCTGATGGTCTTCCAGACTACCTTTGGCTGGAAATCTCTTTCACTCTGTAGTTTTGAGGTTTCTGCTGCTCTACAATTTGTTTAGAGTCATGTTTTACAGGTAGTTAATGTGCTGTGCAGGAAGAGCTCACTATGCTTTAAAATTAAATGACTGAACTGCATGAAACTTCATATTGATTTTAGCTCTGAATATGTCATCACATGTTCATATGCTCATTGTGCATATTCTACAGTATCATTACATGTGCGGCCTAGATAATAGCCCCATCTTTGAACAAGTCCGCAACCATTAATATACAACAGGACTTTGACAAAGATCTCTGGCATAGACATCTATTGTTTGAAACGATTGAATACAGGTTAAGAAAACTGTGCAGAAAGGGAATCTTATCTGTCCTGGAGGGGATAGCTGATCCTGTGGTTACCTGTGGCATCAGTGTCCAAAAAATCTTAGGCCATAAATTGATCTTTATGTCTGCCTTGAAGAAGAAAACAACAAATTAATCAGCTTTACTTCAGATTTCAAAAGTGATGAGCTCCCTTCATGAATAAGCATATGAAAATATGATGATATGTGATCATTTTTTTCTCATAGAATAGTAGTTCAAAAGGAGTACCCAAAACTGAAATATTTTAAATCCAAAGTTTAGAGATTCAAGGTTTCTTGTCTTACTAATTCTCTCCGATTTCTAATCTAATATGTTATTTCCATAAAACAAACTTTCTGCATTATTGAACCCCCACTAGACAAGGAAAATTTGAAAGAAAACAATGTAAGAAAGCAGCAGCATGTTGATCCCTCTGTTCCTCATAAATTTAAAAGTTTTTTTTTTTTAGGAAAGTTTTTTTTGCCAAATTTCTGTAGTTCTAGTTATATCCTTGCTGTGTGGACTATGCAACAATCCATCACATTACCAACTGCATCTTTCATGAAAAACAGAGACGTTTATTCTGGTGATTTATGCATTTGGTCAATTTTTAGTAAAGTGCCCAAAGCTTGACAAAGTAGAAAATTATGAAGTCATTCATAACAAAAAAAGAATAGCCTTAAACTTATTTTTATAGTACAGTAGCTCTCTTATGAAGTTATCTCAAATGGTATGGAACGTATAGCTAAGTACACTAAGGTAATAGCATATAGAAAGAATGTTTTTACTTGCACTCTGTTTCAATTTTCTTAGTCTCATTAGCTAGCAATTTGTAAAATTACCCTTAAATGGAAGCAATGCTAATATTACAGCTAACTTTATTATAGTACAAGGACAGGTAAGGTACCATTTGCCCTGTTTATATTATTACTTGTAAACGATTTTCCATATAGTATATTTCAATTTCTCAGCTTGATTAGTTAACATTCTAAAGTACAACACTCAAGTTAAAAGGGAAAGCTAATTGTACCAAGATTTTTGACTCATTTGGACACAACAGGATTTATCAGTGCAAATGAAGTTCAGAAACCAATATGAATGCTCTCTTGTCTTTAGTAATTCTCTCTGCAAAATTGAAATATTCTAAGTACGTAAATGACAAAAAAAAAATCATAGAATCAGTATCTTTGCTAAAACTAACTTCAAACAGGAAAAAAAGCAGCAAGGGAAAAGAATGCTGACTTACCTGACATCCAGGAATAGGCTGTGGGTTTCTTGTCTGCTCAAACATTGTCTGGTATTTACAATGCTGTAGGTAAAGGTACAGTAAAATATAGTAATGCAGCTCTATTTCACTCTTTACCTTCTTCAGAAATTTTCTGTTATGTTTTTTTTTATTCTGTTCAGTTCAATAGCAGAATGATCTAAAGACATAAACTAGGTGATAAATGGTCTCAAATATAAAGCAAAGGTGTTACATAAAATTTGCTTCCACAAAGTAGAAAACAGAAAAGATCATTGAAATTTTCCCAGACAATATATAACAAGAAATATGTACAGAAAAAAATTGGACGTCTCAAAATCTTGTGGCTTACCAATAAAGAAATGTAACATAGTGTTAAATTCAAATGAAGGTAGAAATACCTGATGATCTAAACAAAGCACAAAGCTCCCCATGTGTAACAAAGAAAATGGCAACTTCTAAACCTTTGACTGTAGACTATGAATTGATGAGGCGATGATGATGATGATGATGATGATGATGATGATAGCATTCATGTGGTTCTTTAAGGTTTGTGAAGTGCTGTAAGAAGTCTGATTTTATCTTTAAAATATCTCTGAGAGTTAGATGCTGATGTTATCCATACTTTTAAAAAACTAAGAAACTAATGCTAATAGAGGTTAAGTGAGATGCCCAGAGAAGTGTAGAGTCTGAGTCCATATTTGAACTCAAGTCTTCCTGACTTCAGTTTAAACAATAAATCCACTAAGCCACCCACTTGACTTTCAGGATCATATCAAATGAAAAAGAGGAAAAGGATATACATATACATGTACACAGTGTGTGTGTGTGACATACAGATACACACACACAAAACATACAGATACACACACACATACACATATACCCCTCTTACATATACCTCTACTGTAACTTCTGTTCCTGTAATCCCTCCTTCTCTCTGGTTAGAGATTTCCTCTCAAATTTTCTTTTTTTTATTTTTTTTCCTTTTAAAAATGCATTTATTTTACATTTTCAACATTCATGGCCACAAAATTTTCAGTTCCAAATTTTTCCCCATCTCTCCTGTCCCCCCACCCCAAAACATCTTGCATTCTGATTGTCCCTTCCACCAATGTGCCCACCCTCGTAACTCTCCTCCCTACCCTTATCCCCATACTGTCTCTTGTCCTCTAGGGCAAGATAAATTTCTTTACCCCTTTACCTGTATTTCTTATTTCCCAGTTGTACACAAAAACAATTCTCAATATTTGTTCCTAAAACTTTGAGTTTCAAGTTCTTTTCCTTCCTCCCTCCTCACCCATCGCCACTGAGAAGGCAATCAATTCAATATAGGCTATATTGCAGTTTTGCAAATGACTTCCATAATAGTCATGTTGTGTAACACCATGTAAAACTTTGTTTCCTTCCATCCTATCCTACCCCCCATTTCTTCTATTCTCTCTTTTGATCTTGTCCCACCCCAAAATTGTTTACTTCTAATTTCTCATTCCTCCCATTTGCCCTCTCTTCTGTCGTCTCTCCCACCCTGCTTAACCCTTTTCCCCCTGCTTTCCTGTAGTTTAAGATAGGTTCTCATACCAGATTGAGACTGCATATTATTCACTCTTTTTTCTGACTCACCTCCCCCCTTTCCCCCTCCACTGAAAAAGCTTTTCCTTTCCTCTTCTATAAGAGATAATTTGCCCCATTCCATTTCTCCCTTTCTCCTTCATTTTCTACCCTGAGGCTTCCAAGGACTTCATAATCTTCAAAAATTCATCATTCTGTAAGATTAAATCTACGTTTTAAGTCATACCTGCCACCCCACAGCTGGAGAACTTCCAGCATGCTTCCCAGTATATACCCTGGTTTCCTGTTTAGCTCCTATTTATGTGTTGACCTAATCCATTAAAACAGAGATGCCCCAAATTTTGAAGGCAAAAATTCCTGGGTTCTTTTCTTATAATCCAGAGCTTTTATTTCTTTTCCAAGGGAAAAAATGATTTGGTTATGTGTATATTTCTGTGCCTTTATACATGCATTTTTTATGTTCCTTTATAGGTTCTTGTGCACATATAACACCACCTATAAACTGACTAGTTTCCTAATGTGATTAGACTTGAACAATCTCATCCCATCTTTAACAGTACCCCAAACACTTTCTGGTTTCATAGATGTTCACAACTGGACGAGACTTTAAGGATTATCAAAAGACAAGCTATTGTTAATTTGCTGTTCTTGAGCTGGAATATTTTTGTAACTCTATTTGAATATAATTAGTTTCTTTTTTAGTCCTATGTATTTTGTTTTATGTATTTAAGAGCATTTTTTTGAGATGGGATCCATAGGGTTCAGCAGCCTGGAAAAACTCTATGAAACAAAAAAGAATTTAGTATCACAAAAGTAGTCAAGCTCCTTGATGCTTTTAGATGAAAAAATTCAGTCACGGATAATGCTGTGACTAAGTTGAGACCCCATCTGAATAGTGATGGCACTTATCTGCCAGGCCAACAGATATTTTCCCCTTTTATTCTTAAGAAATTCACCAGCAAGAAGGGCAATGTAGTGAGTAGAGGTAAATTAGAGGAGTCAGGAAGATTAGGAAACAAGAAATAAGCACAAACCTAGAAACAAAGATCAATTTGTTAGGGAAAGTGTATGTCTACATATGTTTTTATCTAAATTTACATAGCGCTATATCCGTACTTAATTGTAGTCTGTGGTATGGGGTGGGGTAGGAAGGGCAAAAAAGAGCAAAGTAAAAAGTACACAGAGGAGAAGAAACACAAGCAAAGAAGGATGGCTTTTAACATGAAGTGTATTTATCATATAGACTTTCTTGAAATGAAAATTTATTGTTTTATACCTTGAATCCTCTCTATGTTCTATACATATGGCACGCTTTCCCCCCTTTTCTTTGTGTTTAAGTTCCAATATTTGTTTGTCATATATTTTTTCTCTATTACTGTATTTGTGTTTCAGTGTTTGTCTAAAATAATAATAATAAACCTTTCTCTTTTCTGTCCTCTAGTTCCATCTATTTTTCTAAAATAGAAAAGGGATTATTTTTTTCAAACTCTACATCATCCAAATCTCATTTAGTGCCTTTCTTAAAACAGCATCTCTAGACGCTGAAAGATATTAGCTCCAAATATAAAAATACATTCTTATTGTTTCTTTTCTTTATTTATCATCTGTAACTCTTCTGATTGTTGTTCCTCATACAAAGTGCACCATGTAGGGGGTGGAGAGCTGGAACACAAGTCAAAAAGACTTGAATGTATGGACCTGAACAACTCATAACCTTTCAGTGTGTTTTGCACTTCGTATGCTACAGGGAAGACACTGATCTGCAATTAGACGCACTTTCTTAACCAGGGAAAAGTAAATTATTTTGCGTACATTTTTTCATGGCATTTCCACAGATTGGCAGGATATTATTCTAATTCTATAAACTTTGAAACTGAGGCTCAAAGATGGACAGTCACTTTCCCAAAACCAGAAAAGTTTTGATTTTCCCTGAAAGAAGAAGAAGTGTATCTCTTACCCTTGGAGCCTCTTCCTTTAATTAAAGAAAAATAGAATTCCTCCATGAATCTCCATTTAAGGAGGGTACGATTCCTCTCATTATCATGCCAAAGGAGTCATACATCTCATCATTTTCTACTGGATGCACTTCTTCACAAGTCACCATCATGACCTATGTAAGGTACTTCCCTCTCTCCCTCTCTTTAGCTTCGTTTTGTGTGTTTTCTTCTCACATTACATTACAAATTCCTTAAATGCAGAAAACATCTTTCTTCTTTTGTTTTTTTCTTTCCTTTTCATTGTTTTTTTTTTGTTATTCCCAGAACCTAGCTCAGTGTCCAACGTATAGTAGGCAATTAATAAATGTTCATTCTCTGACTTTCTACGAATAAAATAAAGACCAGCATCCTGTCTTTTCAAAAAAAAAATACTAGGTGGCAGTTATGTGATGCAGTGAATAGAGCACTGGCCCTGGAATCAGGAGGACCTGCGTTCAAATAAGGCCATAGACACTGACCATCTTGAGCAAGTTGCTCAACTCCAATTGCCTCGACTTCCCCCATTCAGAAAAAAAGAAATTGAAAGAAATTCTTTAGCACGGATTCTAATCTTCTACTCCACCCCAACTCCTATTCTTATAATGACTTCAATGGCAATATTTATTCTTTCTCCAAAGAGTTGAACTCAAATCCTCAATTTTTTTGAGGTGCTTATTCACTTCTAATTCATCCATACACAAGGATAGTGACACACATTGCTGTTACACTTTCATTATTAAGAACTGTGGAATTCTTTTATCTCACCATAACCTAATTCTCCTCTCTCCTTTTCTCAATCCTTCTTAAGCTATTCATCCTTGCTGTGGCATATGGTGCCTCTATTTCTCAGTATTCTACCAGACTCTAGATTCACATTCCTCCCTTTTCAATCATCCAAATAGTTATTCAATTTCATGTTACTCTGTTCCCTACTTTCAAATTCTTTGCACTTTTGTGCTATGGTTTTTCAGATCTCCTCAAAGACTAAAATTATATCAGTTTTACAATGCCCCTCGTCATTCTCCATCAGCTGCTCTCCTGAACTTCATGATATGAAAAAAATCTTATCACTTTACAAAATGAAATAAATTCTTTTGACATGAACTTCTTCAGCAACTTTTGCCCCTGTGGTGCCTCTCTCTCTCTCTCTCTCTCTCTCTCTCTCTCTCTCTCTCTCTCTCTCTCTCTCTCTCTCTCTCTCTCTCTCTCTCTCTCTCTCTTTCATCTCTTCGCATTATCTCCAACCATTTAATGGAGTGAAAATTGACCATGGCATTCATCTCCTCATTTTCCACTCAGCTGCTCTCCTGGACTTCATCATCTTCAGAAACTCATCATTCTGAGAGAATTTATCACCTCTGTATCTCACACCTCCTAAGATCTTTTCCCACATCAGCTACAGGACTTCATTGTTCTTCCATACGAGGTACTTCCAACCTCTATTCATCTTTTTATGTATTGATTTCTTCCAATAAATTGTGAGTTCCTTGAGGTCATGGACTTTGTTATGTCATTCCCTTCATCTCCAAATCTTAGCACAGTGTCTGACACAGATGAGGTTTTAACTATAGGTTCCCAAAATTGGTGATACCACCCCTGAGGGTTGCTCAAATAATGGGAGTAGCTCTGCAGTAGCTTTGATTGCAATTGTGAAACATTGAAATAAATAAGGGCTCAAAACATTGAGGAAAGAAGAGAAGAAAATTTTGAAAAACCATTCATACTAGTTTCATCTGTTGTGTAATAGATTTAATGTCATAGTGATTACATTATTTTCCATACGCTCACACCAAATGCAAGTCGTATCCAATCAGTGGTCACGTCTGCCAACATTTTACCAAACAAGTGTTGGCAGGTGATTCTGGAAGTCCAGCATACATTGGCAGGAATATGTGTATCTAATAACTTGTTTACAATATGCTACTATACAGTTATATGATGCAATATTGTACCATCCAAATTTAAATGCCTGAAAAACCCCACAAGTTTACAATAAATTAATAAATTTAGGATGTCTTTAATATTTATATTTATATGTATATATTTATGTATGCATACATACATATACACACATATATGAAATATTTTTAAATGACACAAATTTTTTAAAAAATTAATCCGTTAGAGAAAGTAGATAGCAGGAGCACTGAGTAATTTTTTTAAAAGAGGGTGGTAGGCCAAATTAATTGGGAACCTCTGTTTTTGACAAATGTTTCCTTACTCTGACTCCACCATCCACCACCTTCTTCCTCTTACTCAAACTGTGCTGAGCAGTTTATGAGAAATTCATACAATCTGGTGCAATGAATCATTGCCACTAGTGAGAAAAGAAATCTTTCTCCTACATTTTATTTCTTAACTTTTATCTTTAAATTAGAGTTTGACTATACTTTCCTATTTTGCACTGAGGGGGATTCTGATCTGAGTTTCTGTTTTTTATGTCTCCTGCTGCACTCATAGCTTGAAAAGTACCTGTCAGTTTTCAGTATTTTCAAGGTAGTGTGATCAAGAGAAAACCTCCTCCTTGTTCTCCTTCTCAGAGGGAGATATCTCCATCTTTCTACTTATTCTACATCTCAAAACCACTTAATATAATATCCTATACTTATAATTATTATAATATAGTTCTTACCAGTTACATCATTCTTTTTCCCATATTGAAATATAAACAACTGAACTGTAAAGTCCTTTATGATTTCTCCCTCAAGTTTATTATACTTTTTTATGTATTTCTTTTGAGTCTTGGGCTTGAAAGTCAAATATTCTATTCAACCCTGGTCATTCAGCCAGGAATGCTTAGGAATTCTCTATTTTATTAAATTTCCAATTTCTTCTCCTATAGGATTGCACTCAATTTTGATGGGTAGATTATTCTCATTGTAATTCTTGATCCTTTGCCTTTCAGAATATTATATTCTAAGTCCTCTGTTTCTTTATAATAGTTGCAAATAAATCGTGTATGATGCTAACTGTGGCTTCACAGTTTTTTAACTCTTTCTTTCTGATTGTTGGCAGTATTTTATTATTTCCCTAGGAGTTCTGGATTTTGGTTAAAATATTCTGGAGAGATTATTTCAAGAACCCTTTTATGTAGACAACTGATGGATTCTTTCGAATTTTAGTTTGTTCTGTAGTTCAAGGATACTTTGGCAGTTTTGCTTTATTGAAATACTATCTAGGCACTTTATTTGACTGCAGCTTTCAAGTAGTCCAAAAATTCTTAAATTATTTCTCTTTGATCTATTTTGCAAACCAGTTTTTCTTTTCCTAAGAGACATTTAATATTCTCTTCTTTTTCCCCATTCTTTTAGTTTTGTTTTTTTGTTTCTTAATGTCTCATGGAGTCATTCACTTCCATTTGTCCATGTCTCTCTTTTGAGGCCTTATTTTCTTCAGTAAGATTTTGTACTTGATTTACCATTTGATCAATTCTTATTTTTAAAAAGTTACCTTCAGGCAGCTAGGTGACCCAGTGAATACAGCATTGCCCCTGGAATCTGGAAGATCTGAGTTCAAGTCCAGCCTCAGACACTTGACACTTACTAACTGTATGACCTTGGGAAAGTCACTTAACCCCAAATGCCTCACCAAAAATAAATAAAAATAAGCTTTTATCATATTTTTGTGCCTTTTGACCAAGATGTTGATTGTCTCTTCATAGTATTCTTGAATAGTTAATGCTTCCTTTCCTAATTTTTAATTTATTGTGCTTAATTGATTTTTAATTTTTTAATTTTTCTTTTTTGCTCTTCAAGGAATTTTTATTGGACTATTTTCTGTTTTACATTTTTTCCTTGAAGTTTTGCTTGAAGATACTTTCAAATCATTCTCTTCCTGTGAGTTTGTGTCTTGAGCTTTCTATCACAAGGCAAGTTCTTATGGTCAGTTTCTTCTTTTATTGTTTATTCATTGTTTTAATCTACATATTGAGTTCTGACATTATATTAGATTTTGTACTCTGATTTCCTATTTTGTGGGTAAAAGAGATATCTGGCCTAAGTATCTGTTTTGCATGTCTTTTGGTGCTTTCACAACTGACTGACAGTCTGCAAGTTTTCAGTGTTTCCAAATAAATATGATCAGGGAGAATGCTTTCTTCCTGCTCTCCTGATCTGGCCTTTAAACAGAAAAGAAGCCAATTCACTTGAGACCTCACCCACTCTTTTCTCTATGCAGGAACTGTGATCCACAACTGGTAATGGACAACAGAGCTATTAGTTATGTACTTCTGGCTACCCCGATCTGTAGTGTTTGCTCATCTCTCTGTTTTCTTAAGATTCCTTGAAATATAAAAGTGATTAAAGGCTTTTAATTGGCTTTTTTGATCATAATTCATTTTACTTTTATTTTGGCTTGTTTTGTTTTGGAGAAGGGGTGATTTTTGTTTTGTTTGTTTTTTAGTTGTTTTGGAGAGAATATGTTGGGAAAGCTCAGAAAAACGCTGATTTCATTCTGGCATCTTGACTCTGCTCCCCCAATCACTCACATTCTAGGCAATTCAACCAGCAAATTTTAATTGTTCAACAAATACCTGTATTCCCTTCCCTAAGAAAATATACCTTTTTTGCTACTTTTTTTTTTTTTACTCACAGAAAAGGCTCACATATTGTATCTATAAATTATTTTCCTCTAAATCAATACATTTTAAAGAATAATGTTCTTCCTAGACTAATCCAGGTATCATAGGAACATTTCTGAGGGAAACTTGATATGTAATTAGTGTCTAATCAATATTTGATGAATAACTAAATAAATGGTGTGAACAAAATGAGATGTCATGGGATTGTAGTGGGATGGATGGTGAATTTGGTGTTAAAAGGCCTGGGCTTCAATTTGGGACAATTAGCTATTGTACATGTGACCCTAGGAAAAATCAGTGAACACATCTGGGCTTTGTCTTCCATATCTGTCCGCGCTCTGTCCCTGCCGGACCTCAGGGGGTACGTCGTGACCTCTGCTTCCACCTAACTAACGGCGGCTTAGGACGTCTCCGGTCCCGACCCCAGGGGCTGAGGACGGGCAAAACCAGACACTGGCCAGAGTGGTGAAGCAAGCAGGTGTTTATTCAGCAGGTTACATCAGCCCAGTCCCACTTTCCCTCTTAGGGCATTGGCTTATATTCCTTATCCTTTCCGGGTTCTGCTGTCCGACTCTTGATTGGGGAGTTCAGCTTACTGTCACCCCAGCCCCTTCCCCTTTGCTAGCCGTGCCCTGTGGTGATAGGGCAGGGGTCTCTCAGGACCTTCCTTCCCCGCTCGGACCATCTGCTTAGCCTATTACAGGTGGTCAGGTGTATTTTTCTCTTCCTGGGATTTTGTCAGTACCTCCCCGAGGGCGGTATCGTGCCCTGTACACGAGTCTTCCCTTTATCCCCAGCCCAGAAACCACGGGTGAGGCGCGTGATCACGGGGGGGGGGGGGGGGGGGGGGGACAGGTATAGACTCCTGCTATTACCTCTCTGCCCAGGAGGTTCGGGGACGGCCCCTGACAACTCCCCCTTTTTGTTTTATAAATGGTAAGTGAGAGAATAGGTCATGTGGCCTGTCTCCATGCCTGGTACCAAAAGTGGGCAGGGCCCCTGTCTTAGGCTATGTGGGTGGCTCCCACCTCCAGCATTTCTGGTAGGTGGACCCACAATAATCCCGTCATTGGGTACCTCTGCAGCCAGCGGGTCTCCCAGGACATGGAGCCATAATATTCCTAGAGAAAGCTTACTAATGACTACAGTGGGGCATAGGGATGCTTTTGGGGCTGAGGTGAGAGCTAGCGGCTCTCCAAAGCTGTGATCCAAACTTGTGGATTAGAGTGATTTGTCAGAGAGCGGAGAGCCCATGCGGTATATTGCCGCTGTTGTATCTGCCTTCGCCGAATCTGGCATAGGCAGTACAAAAGCCCTGCAGCAAGGATAAGGAGTAAAGAGGCTGAGCCCGCATAACTTTTCACCCAAGTGGATAGGGCAGAGAAAACAGAATCAAAGGCGGGGTAACAACAGTGGGATCTATTCGGGTGGCATTGATGTTAGCGATTTGGTATCTTAAAAGATGGAGTGTATGTTCAAATTTATCAGACCAATTCCCTGTAAGCATTTGCGACAGCTGGCGGGACAGGTTGGCTGCTCGGGACAGATTCTGAAAAGGGGCAGAGGTAAGACATAACCCGACCAAGGAATAGGAACATCCCAGAGGAAGGAGATGGACAATGATGTCCACTTGCTCCTGTAACAGGTCAATACGTTGATTGGTTATCATTATTCCCCCCCGTATGGCGGCTAAAAGCTGTGTGTTGGTGTCCATAGCAGTGGCAACCGTTGCTGAAAGATCGTTAAGGGTCGCGACGGTATTGGTGCCTACAGCTAGGGAGGTGGCTGCCGCTGCTGCAGCAGCAGCGGCAAGAGAAAGTGCTACCACCAAGGCTGTTACGCCAAAGTCTCGTTTCCTTCTATGGAATGGTTGGAGTTGGAAGCCTTCCATGTTGACGGGGAACAGGTATCCAAGTGGGCACTCTCGCTATTATGGCCATCTGGTGTCGGGTACCATCCCAGCAGGAAGCGTAGTTACAAGTCTCATTGGTACAAGACAAAAGGGGGCCACTAGAGGTATTGGTTACAATGAAGATGAACGGGGGCGTGACACATACAGGGGTAGGGTCAAAGGGCAAGGAGAAGGTGGGAGTGGACGGGGTACGAGTCAAGTTCTCCGCTTGACAGGTTGGGCTGTTGCCACTGCCCCCCAAGACGCATGAGGACACAGTCCAAGAGAAGGAGCCGTTGTAAATTCTCCCTCCCCGAAGCATGGAAAAGGGGGAAAGGTCCATGCACGTACGTCTGGGTCCACACAGCACCCAGGTGTGGAATGGGTTAAAGGGTCCTGTCATAGCGGGGTCGTGTCCTGACCAATTTGTATATGTCTGGTTGGTTGGATTAAGGACAGCTCCTATGAGGGGGGAGAAGTTCCACCCTCCTCCCAAGTTCTGGCTCACGGGGGCCTGGCACCCAGTCCAGGGGATCTCAGTGTTTCTTCTGGAGCCTTTGCATCGGGGTCCCCATGTAGGCTGACGGGGTTCCAATGGATACCTAATGCCTATATCTCCCCTTGGGTTTCCTGTGACTAGGGGCCATCGGCCCTCTAGGGCCGTGCCATTTGCTGTAACACCCTTAGGATGGTCTAACCAAACCGCTTTCTGTGGGGCTAGGACTATACAGGGGTTCATGTTAGTAAGGTTTAGTCGGAAACAGAGGGCACCGTTTAGGGCGATGTGGAACGAAGGGGTGGGTGCTTCCTCGTCTTGGAAAGGGTAGTAAGGGAGATCAAGGTTCTCGTTAGTGGTAAAGAGACGCGGGTATAGAGTAGCATTCTGCGAAACAGGCATAGGGAAGGGGAAATCAGCCAGGAGACCCCAGCGGATCTCATGCGCTTGCGTGTTGGGGGTGTGCCATAGTAATAGACGCAATTGGGCCAGTGCTAATAGGCCGTTGATGACCGTTGTTCGTATTGCTCTCAGGGTGTGACTCTTTCTCTTGGGTCTTCTTCTCTTCCTTTTGGTCCCCTCCAGCAGGTCGGGAGGTGGCAGCAGGGGCTCCTCCTCCTCCTGCAGGTCGGGAGGTGGCAGCAGGGGCTCCTCTGGTCCACCGGAGCGGCACCCATCTGGTTCCATTATTTTCTGTGGAGACACAAACATAACCTCTGCCTCTCACCGCAACTGGATGAGGGCCGTGCCAATTGTTCTCCTCATCTTTCCACCATACCTTTTCATCTTTGAGGTGGTCAGATGACTGTTTTGTTTCTGCAGGCTTCAGTTTTGGATTAGAGGTGGTAGGGGGGTTTGCTCGGGGGTTCAGTCTTTGCGGGGCGCCCTCCCCCCGTGAGGGCCCCGCCGGCTCGTTTCCCGGAGCCGGTGGATTCTGCATTTTTCTTTTTTGACGGCAGTCTCTGGAGAGGTGCCCCAGCCTGCCGCAAGTACGACATTGCTGCCCTCTAGTGGGCGCACGGCAAGCGGCTCTAAAGTGCCCTTCTTTGCCACAGTTAAAACATCTCTGCTGTGGGTCCCCCTGTACGGCCATGGCTGTGAGCTGCTCGGCGAGGGCGGCCACGGGTGACTTATCCTCTTGGGGCTCATCTAAGCATCTCTCTATAATGTCCTGGAGGCTGGGATCTGGTGGCAAGGTGGCAAGAATGCCCCGATGGCGGGGGTTAAGGCCATCTTTGATAAGCTGAATAATTAGCTGGGCTGCAAGTTCAGACTTGCCATACTGCCCTTCTATTCTCTCTTGGACCCGGGAGATAAACTGTATAGGCGTCTCCTGAGGCCGCTGTTTTAAGGTGGACAGAGAGCGACCCCCTGTTGTGTTTAACTTATCAAAAGCTCTTAAATGGACCACCTGGACTACTCCCAACTGAACGTTGGTGAGTGTCAGTTGTTTCTCGACTGTCTCCCAATCCCCAGTGCCCGTCACCTGACTAACTAACAGGTCTGCATTTTCTGAATGTGTCTCTGAAGCGTATCTGCGGGCCTCACGGGTGACGTGGGCCAGGTATGTCATAGCCACGGGGGGATCAAAAATAGCGGCCGTGACCTCTTTCCAATTATAAGGGAGCCAAGCCGCCACGGAGGATGTATTGGTAAATAACCTTCTAAGGAATGCAGAGCCAGGGCCGTATTTGGTGGCTGCCTCTTTCATGTCTCGGAGAATTTTATAGGACAGAGGCTTGTGGACACGCTGCGGGGGGCCATCGCCCTCGGCCTGGGAGAAAACAGGAAACAGATTCGCCCCCTCCCAGTCTACATCTTCCCCTTCCTCCGCCGCCTGTTGAAGGCACTTTCTCAAAACACTGACATATTTGGGCGGGGGGGGGTTTCTTTGCCTCTCTATCTGGGTGCTGCTCTGGGGCTTCCTCTTTTTGTATCTCCTGCAGTTTCTTTCGGGGCCCCTCCCCTTTCTGCGGGCGGGGTTGTGTTCCTTGTCTTTTCCCGTTCTTTTCTATGGGGTTAAGGGAGGTGGATCGGGAGAGGCTCGATGGAGAAGGCGAAGGCGCAGTCATGACTCTCCGAAGACTGTCCCAAGGGTACAGAGGGGGAGGTCCTGTCTGAGGGGGGCCTAAATCCTCAGTGGAGGAGTTATCCTCATCGGAGGAGCCACAAAGGGAGTCCCCCACCTGGGCACCAGTCTCCGTGGACAATGGGGGTGGCTGGGGGTCGAGGGAGGCCCCAATAGTGAAATAGATGACAAAATCTTGGGAAGACAGGAAATAAGGGTCCACTTTCTGGTAGGAGGCCATCTGTTGGCCAATAAGCCTCCATCGGGTCGGATCAATGCCAGTGTGCTCCACCCATGGGCTGACAGTTATAATTTTCGCGACCCATTCTCGGCAAACTCTTATGTGTATTTTTATCCCATTCTGCTTGCAGAGTTTATACACTTGGCAAGCGAGAATGCCTTTATCCTCTGGCTTAACTTCTGTATTTCCCATAACTAAACTGCCTTCGGGACTAGAGGGGAAAACCCGAAAGTCCCGGTGTGCCTGGTCCTTCTGACCCTCGCCTGCGAGGGACAGGAAGATCACAACGTACCTGTACTGTAGAGCCCCACGTTTGGGCGCCAAATGTCCACGCTCTGTCCCTGCCGGACCTCAGGGGGTACGTCGTGACCTCTGCTTCCACCTAACTAACGGCGGCTTCGGATGTCTCCGGTCCCGACCCCAGGGGCTGAGGACGGGCAAAACCAGACACTGGCCAGAGTGGTGAAGCAAGCAGGTGTTTATTCAGCAGGTTACATCAGCCCAGTCCCACTTTCCCTCTTAGGGCATTGGCTTATATTCCTTATCCTTTCCGGGTTCTGCTGTCCGACTCTTGATTGGGGAGTTCAGCTTACTGTCACCCCAGCCCCTTCCCCTTTGCTAGCCGTGTCCTGTGGTGATAGGGCAGGGGTCTCTCAGGACCTTCCTTCCCCGCTCGGACCATCTGCTTAGCCTATTACAGGTGGTCAGGTGTATTTTTCTCTTCCTGGGATTTTGTCAGTACCTCCCCGAGGGCGGTATCGTGCCCTGTACACGAGTCTTCCCTTTATCCCCAGCCCGGAAACCACGGGTGAGGCGCGTGATCACGGGGGGGGGGGGACAGGTATAGACTCCTGCTATTACCTCTCTGCCCAGGAGGTTCGGGGACGGCCCCTGACACATATCTGTAGAATTTAGGAGTTCAGGACAGATTAGCACTATTATGCATGGATATTTTGTTTTTGTTGTAAAAAAGACTAAACAATAATGAAATATAATATGCTTATTAAGTATGTTGTATATTTCTGTAACAATTAACATACTGCTTTTACTTTGGTTCATTCTGTCAACTAAAGCAGTGCTATGAGGCACAGTAAATTGAAGGAGTTTGCACAGATTTCACTAAGTCTTCATATTCAAAAGGGAAGGTTTTTTATTTCATTTTTGGCAATTCTTGATCATAGACTAGAAATCTCAAAATGACAAGATACTATAATTGATTTGATAGTAGTAGCTTTTACTTCAGGTGAATCTAATGGAGTACAGGAGCACAGCTGCTTTCAGAAACTACATTTGTGTAGAAACAAACCCAAGATGGTGATATGTGCTCTTATTGCCACTTTTGTCTGACCTTTGGTAGGAATTAGCAGAATAAGCAACCTTGGATTCATGTTAAAAACAAACACACAAACAATCCACTAAATACTTTGTTCCCATCCCACTGTATTAATTAGCAATGGGCAACTTGTGCTACCAAATATAACAGCTGTATTTCCTTTTTCTTTTTTTTTAATAAAAATTTAATTATTTAACTTTTTACATTCATTTTCACAAAATTTTGGGTTCCAAATTTTCTCCCCTAATATCCTCTCCCCTTACCCCAATATACCAAGCATTCTAATTTTCCCTATCACCAATCTGCCCTCTCTTCCATCATCCCTCCGTTCTCTTGTCCCCATCTTCTCTTTTGTCCTGTAGGGACAGATGACTTTCTATTCCCCATTAACTGTATGTCTTATTGCCTAGTAGCAACAACAATACTAAACAGTTATTCCTAAAACTTTAAGTTCCAAATTCTCTCCATCCCTCCCTCCCCACCCATTCCCTTTGGGAAGGAAGGCAATTCAATATAGGCCCTATCTGTGTAGTTTTGCAAATGACTTCGATAACAGTCGTGGTATATAAGATTAACTGTATTTCCCTCCATCCTATCCTGCCCCCCATTGTTTCTATTCTGTCTTTTGATCCTGTCCCTCCCCAAGGGTTGACTTCAAATTGCTCCCTCATCCCATTGCCCTCCCTTCCATCATCTCCCCTACCTTGCTTATCTCCTTCTCGCCCACTTTCCTGTATTGTAAGATAGGTTTTCATACCAAAATGAGTGTGCATTTTATTCCTTCCTTTAGTCGAATGTGATGAGGGTAAACTTCTTGTTCTTTTTCCCAGCTCTCCTCTTTTTCCCTCCACTAAAAAGTCTCCTTCTTGCCTCTTGAAAGAGATATAATTTACCCCATTCCATTTCACCCTCTTTCCTCCCCCTACCTTTCTCTCTCACCATTTACCTTAATTTCTTTTAAGATATGGTTCCATCCTATTCAATTCACTCTGTGCTGTCTCTGTATGTGTGTGCATGTGTGTATGTGTGTGTGTGCGTGCACGCATGAACATGTGCGTGTATGTGTGTGTGTGATCCCACCAACTACCCAGATACTGAAAAGTTTTAAGAGTTGCAAATATTGTCTTTCCATGTAGGAATGTAAATAGTTCCCTTTTGGTAAGTCGCTTATGACTTCTCTTTGCTGTTTACTTTTTCATGCTTCTTCTCATTCTTGTGTTTGAAAGTCAAATTTTCTTTTCAGTTCTGGTCTTTTCATCAAGAATGCTTGAAAGTCCTCTATTTCATTGAAAGACCATGTTTTCCTCTGAAGTGTTATACTCAGTTTAGCTGGGTAGGTGATTCTTGGTTTGAGTCCTAGTTCCTTTGACTTCCAGAATATCCTATTCCACGCCCTTCAGTCCCTTTATGTAGAAGCTGCTAGATCTTGAGTTATACTGATTGTATTTCCACAATACTGGAATTGTTTCTTTCTAGCTGCTTGCAATATTTTCTCCTTGACCTGGGAATTCTGAAATTGGGCCACAATGTTCCTAGGAGTTTCTCTTTTTGTATCTTTTTCAGGTGGTGATTGATGGATTCTTTCAATACTTATTTTGCCCTCTGGTTGTAGAATATCAGGGCAGTTTTCCTCGATAATTTCATGGAAGATGATGTCTAGGCTCTTTTTTTGATCATGACTTTCAGGTAGTCCCATATTTTTTAAATTGTCTCTCCTGAGTCTATTTTCCAGGTCAGTTGTTTTACCAATGAGATATTTCACATTCTCTTCCATTGTTTCATTCTTTTGGTTTTGTTTGGTGATTTCTTGGTTTCTCATAAAGTCATTAGACTCCATCTGTTCCATTCTACTTTTGAGAGAACTATTAAATTCAGTGAGCTTTTGAACCTCTTTTTCCATCTGGCTATTTCTGCTTTTGAAAGCATTCTTCTCCTCATTGGATTTTTGAACCTCTTTTGCCAATGGAGTGAACCTATTTTTCAAGGTGTTATTTTCTTCAGCGTTTTTTTGGGTCTCCTTTACCAAGGTATTGACCTGTTTTTCATGCTTTTCTTGCATCTCTCTCATTTCTCTTCCCAGTTTTTCCTCCACCTGTCTAACTTGATTTTCCAATCCTTTTTGAGCTCTTCCATGGCCTGAGCCCACCGGACATCCATCTCGGATGTCTGGGATACAGAGGCCCTGACCTCCACATCTTTTCCTGATGGTAAAAATAGTTCTTCGTCATCAGAATTGAAAGGCGTGAACATCTGTACCCCATCAAGGTAGCTTTCAATAGTCTTATTTTTCTTCGCTTTTCTGGGCATTTTCCCAGCCAGTTACTTGACTTCTGAGATTCCACCCCCACTTAGATCCGCCCAGCTAGTGCTTGGGGCCTGAGATTCAAATGGGCTTTCCACGGCAGGTGCGGCTGCTATTCAACGTGAGCTTAAGTTCTGGTGCTTGAGTTGGGGGCAGGTCTGCCTCCCAAGCTCAGTTCCCTCAGGGCCTTTATGCAGAGACCTTTAGTAATGGGGCGGGTGGGGGCAGGGCCGTCTCCCAGGCTCAGTTCCCCCAGGGGTTTTATGCAGAGACCTGAACTTCTGCCTGCTGCTCTGGGAGTCCTGTGCTGCCACTGCTGCCTCTGCTGCTGCCCCCGCCGCTTCCTCCCAAGGGACCCCGAGCCACAGAGACACCCCACTCCCCTCTCAGCCAGCCAGATGTCTCCCTCCCTGACCTGTAGCGTCTGTGCCTTAGGGAACTTCGCAGCTGCTGGAGATTCCATCCCTGAAGTCTCCTCGGATCTGCTCCTCTCGGCCGTGTGGCCAGGGCAGCTCAGGGATGGGCTTCACTTTCCGGGGTGCAACGGACCCTGGGAACGGCTCTCCAGGGCTCTTTGGAACGGAAATCTTTTCCTCCGTGTTTCTGCGTGCCATGCAGTGCTCCAGAATTCGTAGGGAGGTCTTCTTGTAGGAAATATATGGGCAGTGGATTCGGAGCTAGCATACGTGAGTCTTTGTACTCCACCATCTTGGCTCCACCCCAACAGCTGTATTTTCCACTGTGAATTATATTACAGCAAGATAAAAGCTAGAGTAAGGATTTCTAGAAAAATTTCTCCGTGAAAGATTGGGACTAAGCCTAGATCTTTGTAAGCTAAAAAAAAACAAACAAACAAACAAAAAAAAAAAACAGATTCCCCCAATAAAAATAAAAGAAAAACAATAATGGAATGAGATTAAAGAATATCCTAGCAGGCATTTCACAATGAAAAGTAAAAAAAAAAAAAAAAACAATAGTAATGGAAAAACCTTCTAAAATAAGGGAAAATACTAGTGGGAAAAATTGCCAATAGAAATTTCCAGAAGATAGAAATAATCTTTCAGTGAGGCCCACTAAAACCACAGGAAATAAAATGGAATGTGCCACAAGGTCGGAAAAGTGTTTACAAGATCTACTCAAAGAAATAAAGACAAAGAAAAGGTGGGAAAATTAAAGCTCTTAATGAAAGTGTCCAAAAGCAATTGACAGCATGAGAAAACTTTAAAAATTGGGGGCCAAAAAATGTAAAGAATTTGACTTGAAAATTCAATGATGCAAGAATTATTATAAAAAAAAATCACAAGACATCAAAGTTCACCTCAAGTCTCTACATTAAAATCAACTGGCCTGGAAAATAGAGGTTAAAATAGATAATCTGAGAGAACTTCAGGAAGATGGCTAATAGAATGAAAAAACACAGTCATCTCCCTTGCCACAATGATCAAGGATGGAGAATTTCAAGGAGAAAACACAGTGGGTCACTTTTCAAGGCTAGATTAGAACAGAGAGCCCACCAGAGATCTACAGGCATTACAGTGAAAATCCAGCCAGGAAAGCAATGCACAGAGCTTTAAAGTACAGGAATTGAGCTAAGAACTACCACTATGTACTGGCAGGAAACAGAGAGAGAGAGCAAATTGGCAGCTACAGTCTTGGAATAAGGGCTCAGATCCAGTGCAGATTGAAATAAGGATGAAACGAAAAATCTGATTACCAGGAATCAAAAATTAAAAAGTTTAAATTGCAAGAAATAAATAATAAAGGAGAAAATTAGAAAACATTTTACCTAACCATATGACAATGAAACAATTTAAATGAAATATATGAATATTTACAAAAATATAAAAGCCCATGTGAAGTTAACAAGAAATAGAGAATTTAAATTGTGCAACCTTAGAAAAATAAGAGGAAAGAAGAAAAAGGAAAACTTAGTGGGGTGTCTCCGTGGCTCGGGCTCCCTTGGGAGGAAGCGGCGGGGGCAGTGGCAGAGGTAGCAGTGGCAGCGCAGGACTCCCAGAGCAGCAGGCAGAAGTTCAGGTCTCTGCATAAAACCCCTGAGGGAACTGAGCCTGGGAGACGGCCCTGCCCCCAAAAGGATGCGATGAATTTATCACCTATCAAACAATATTATTATTGCTGTTATTATTATTATACACATGCATACACCGGGGAGTTCCCTTCAAATTCCTTCTATCATTCAAATCAAGTATAACCTTCATACCTGACCCAAATATGTTCAAAGAAAACTACTGTAGACCAACCACTCTATGGATATTGATGGAAAAATTTAACCAAAATACAGTTTAAAAAGTTACAGCAATATATCAGAAGTCATAACTAGGTCAGATTGACAGGTAAACTTTAACTGACAGTCCATTATAATAAAAACAACAAAAATAATGAAGTATAACATCAATACAGTTTTTGACAAAATATAAATATTTCTGTTAAAAACATTTTTAAAAACCACAGGAATAAAGAGACCTTTTCTTAATATGGCAAGAAGTATCTAAAACTGAAAGTCAGAATTATATATAATGCATATAATCTAGATGCCTTTCTGATAAGATCAAGAATAAAGCAAAAATAACCATTATCACAATTATTATTTTGGGTAATAGCAAACATGTTACCTTTAGAAATGGGACAAAAAATAAATAAATCAAGTGTACAAAAGTAGTCAGACAAACTAAAATTATTGATTTTTTAATCATAAGGAGATTTGTTAAAGAATACTTGAGAGGTGACTGAAATTAATTGAAATAAAAAATTCATCAGGTAGTGGGATGTAACATTTACTGATATAAATCATTAACATTTCTGTATAATACTAACAAAACCAAGCAGAATCCTTAAGAGAAATTTTAATTAAAATTACTATATAATATGTAAAATATTTAATGTGTTATCTACCATAAGCTCATATAGGAAATATATAGGGATATTTATAAATATGCCTTAAGGAAATAAGAACAGACATAAGTTATTTTTAGGAATATTAGTTGCTCATGAACAAGCCAAACCAATGTCAAAAATGACAGCACTACTTAAAATAATTCGTTTATTGTTTGTCATGCCAATCAAACTACCAGAGGATTATGTTGTAGGGCTTAAAACAATAACACAATGCATCTTAGTAATAAAATGTCTGAATCTCAAGGTTAACAATAGAGAAAGGAACTAATGGTACCAGATCTCAGGCTACTACACAGCAGTAATTATAAAAATTATTTGACTCATAAAAAAGTGAAAGATTTATCACTGTAATAGAGTTGAGAAACAATATACAGATACAAATAAACAAGGTAATGTTGTGTTTGGTAAACAAAAAACTCCAGCTGCTCAGGTAAGAATTTATTATATTACTAAAACTGAAAACTGATTTTAATGCTATTTTTATGATTTAATCAAACTGGTATGTGTAAGGTCTACAGAAGCATTGTGCTTACCCCATTGGTGTATGCTTGTAAAATGTGGACAGTCTACCCATGCCATGTCAGCAAAATGATTCATTTGCCTTTGAATTGTCTAAGGAAGATTCTGAAGATCACTTGGCAGGTTAAAGTACCAGACACTGAGTTCCTTACTGGAAATAAACTGCCAAACATTCAAACTATGCTTGAGAGAGAGCAATGGGGCTGGTCATGTTGTTCAAATACAAAGCGTAGGCTTGCCAAAAAGATTATTTTATGGAGAATTCCCACAGGTCAAGAGACCACATGATGGTCAGAAGAAACAACTCTGGAATTGATTATGTGACAAGGAAAACACTGGCACAGGGCAGCTCAGCATGGCATGCCCACATCAGAGAAGGTGTTGTGCTCTGTGAGCAAAGCAGAATTGAAACAGTACAAACACCAAAATGTTCACATCTACTATCGGTTCCCAAACTGCTGTAGAGCATTCTGAGCTCATATTGGTCCGATCAGTCATAGTCCTACACATTGAAACTTGACTTTATGATAAGGATGTCATTTTGGTCCTCTTCAGGAAGGAAGGATAACAACAAATCCTATTTATGCTCAAATTCCTTACCTTTGTGATTCCACCATTCATCTATATTCTGGAGAAACTTTTCTAAAGGACAAACTTATGTCTTATAATTACCTCCATTTAGGACTCAATTGTATTGTGAATTGAATCTCCACTCTTGTACTTACTATATTGGTGATGCAGATGTGTGGTGTTCCTGGAAGACTCTGGTATGAGGGCTGCTGACCCCTTTTCCATCCTACTTTTCATCTTTGGTTTCTACCTGATTCAGACAACTCTCACCAGTGATACCAAGAAGTTGTAGCATATGCAAAAGCCATACCCTGGTAGGTAAACCATTTCAGCAGATAAGCTAAACCAGGGTGAGGAGAACTGAAAGGTTTCAAACCTGTCAAGGACTTGGGAGGGGAAATTTGGGGAAGGGGGACCAATTTCAAGTACATGAAGCATGTGTGGATGAGAACAATTTCTTAGAATGGTCATGAAGGCAGCTGAGGCAGACAGCTCCTGTGGGAGAACTCAAGAGTTATCACATCCAAATAGCAGCCCTGCATGAAACAAGGCTAGCAAATGAAAGTCAGTTTTCTGAAACTGGAACTGAATACATGTTTTTCTAGAGTGACTGTAGTGATGAGGAGCATAGTGAAGCTGACATTGGTTTTGCAAACAAAACTAATCTAATCAATAACCTTATAGGTCTACCAAAAGGAGTTAACCACATACTCATGAAAATATGATTGCCCCTTGCAGGAAAAGAGCCATGCTATCATCATCAGTTCTTTTGCTCCCACCATGAGGAATTCTGATGAGATCAAAAAAAAAAAATATAAGTACCTGGAAACTCTTATTATCAATGTGCCAAAAGAGGACAAGTTTATAATTCTGGGTGACTTTAATGCCAGAGGCAAAGACTATCAAACATGACTACTTGTGGGCTAAATGTGCATCTTAAGAGTTGATGGAGCCACATTGGTAAGTGTTAAGAACATGATCCTGGAGAGATGGGTGAACACTTCCATAGCATTCTCAGCACACCATCATCAATCAATGTTGGAGCCATTGACTGTATACCTCAGGTTGAAGTCAATACCTCTCTAGCTGAACTTCCAATTGAAGAAGATGCTTTGAATGCCTTTGGATCCTCTCTTGTGGCAAAGCACTTGGTAGTGACTCTACTTCAGCTGAGATTTTGTAGGCAGGAGGTTCAGTGCTCACACTAAAGCTGACTGAAATTTTCTGATTTATGTAGCAAGAGGAAGTTTCCCCAAGGAGTTCAAGGATGTCTCCATTGTCTACCTCTAAAATAAAAAGTAAATAAGTTGCCCTGTGATGTGTGTGTGTGTGTATGTGTGCGTGTGTGTGTGCATGTGCATGTGCGTTTTGGGAGGGCGAGTTGCTCTCTCTTAGTAATCGGTGGCAAAATTCTTGCCAGAGTTCTCCTTATTAAGTTGATTCTTCACCTGGAAGATGTTCATCTACCTGAAAGCCAGTGTAGCTTCACAAACAGCAGAGTAATAATTGATATGGAGTTTGTGGCCCAACAACTCCAGGAGAAAAACAAGAGCAGAACATTTGTCTGTATAAAAACGTTTGTCAGTCTCACAAAGATGTTTGATACTGTTAGTCATGAGGGCTTATGAAAAATTATGACAAAATTTGGTTGCTTGGAGAAGTCAGTATTTTATGTGACTTTCATGATAGAGAAGTGGCTCCAGCTGCACCACCAGAGGCAAGATTGCCAGCAAAATACCTCCAAAACTGTGTGTGCTTGTCCACTCCTCCCCAAAACACCTGCTTATACTTATCCTTAAAGGCAAAGTTAAGGGCCTGGGTGGGGAAATATCTGATGACATTTGCTAAGTTACCCCGCCAGAAGGAAAGCACCCCTTGTTCCTTCGGAATTCGGACTATACAATCCACAATACCTTTGTACTGCTTATCTGCAGCAATTTGTTTACTTGCATGCTGCACCTGCAACAGCAGCTTGACTCTCTCGATGGGGGCCACCGCTGTCTTGGAGATAGCAGCGGCGATGCCACGGGCCAGGAAGTCCTTGGCGAAGGAGATGGGCTGCTCCATCATGGTTACCGAGGGGGAAGGTGTTGGAGTTGGAGAAAGAAAGTCGAGTGGGAGAGGGCCGAAATCTGGGGAAGTCGCTGCCGCCTGCATACAGCCCTTCGCTACAGCTCGGACCGAAAGGAGAGGTATTCTTATTTTTTTAAAAAAGTACACACACACACACACACACACACACACACAGATATATTTTTTTTTTCCTTTCGCTAGATCTTGGAGATTCAATTAGAGGTCTATACATTTAAAACACACACACTTCCTGACTCAAGACCTCGTGCTTTATTCACTGTGCCACCTATTCACACAATTATAAAGCTATTGTTTGTTGTTATTCAGCCATTTCAGTCATGACAACTCTTTGTGACCTCATTTGGGATTTTCTTGCCAAAGACATTAGAATGGTTTGCCATTTCCTTTTCCATCTCACTTTATCCATGAGGAAATTGAAGCAAGCAGGTTTAAGTGACTCACCTTGGTTCACATAGCTAATAAGTGTCTGAGGCTGGATTTGGACTTATGAAGATGACTCTTCCTGACTCCAGGCCTGGCACTCTATTCTGCACTACCTTGCTGCCCTTTATTATTTTGTTTGTTTGTTTTTTTCTTTCATATAGTTTTCCCCTTTTATTCAGATTCTTCTTTCACAACATGAAAATATGTTTAACATTATTATACATGTATAATCTATATCACATTGCTTGCTGTCTTGTGGAGGGGGAGAGGAAGGAGGGAGAAAAAATTAGAGTTCAAAATCTTATAAAAATGAATATCAAAAACTATCTTTACATGTAATTGGAAAAAATAAAATACTATTAAGTAGGGGAAAGAGATCTGCACAATGCCTGACACATAGCAAAGTAACCAATAACACATTAAATAAAGCACTGTTTTTTTTAAGACGCTGATAAAAAAAAAAAAAGAAATGAGTCGCACAAAGACAAGATGAACAGAATGGCTCCACAATAGTTTTTCATGGATCGTAAATTCAGAACTGGAAGAGATATTAGAAATCATCTGGTAATAACAGTGCTTTGTAAACACCCTCATTACAAACAAGCATTGCATTGATCACGTTCCTCCTGTGTGCCAAGCACTTTACAATTGTTATCTCATTTGACCCTCATAACAGCCCTGAGAGGTGGATGCTGTTATCTCCATTTAACAAATGAAGCAGACCGAGATCACGTGACTTGCCACGTAAATGGTAAATATCTGAAGACAAACTTGAATTGAGGTCCTCCTGAGTTCTACTTCAGTACGCCATCCACGGTGCCACCTGACTACTTAATCTCAGTCGTTTGATCCAAACAGAGGAGAAGAAGGTGAGGCTGGTGACCTGGCACAGCCCTCCCTCATTCAAATCAGCATCAACTGCAAGTCATGTCATCATCCTGACGTCATGGTCCTCTTCGAGAATGGGGAACAAGCACAACAATCCAAACAACCTAATAGCTATTTGGAAAGACATCCAAACGCATTTACTAACCATTCACTTCCTCAATAGTCACATCCCTGATGTCACCGTTGCCCACAAATACACCATTTCCATATTGCCTACTGTGCCCCACCAAGCCTTGGATCACTCCCACCATCTGTTACCTTCACTCCTGTACACGTGCTGCTGAACAAAGGTGAAGGGAGTCAGTCAACTGTTCTAAATTGGTGTACTGCAAAATTATGCTACCCAACCTCAACTGGACAATCTTTGCTGCTGGGTAATCTTTCTATACCTCCCTTATCACCTCACTCCCCATGGCGGCTCTTTCAAACCTTTTCATTCCTTTTCAGGCCTCTCTACCTCCATCCTCTCAGCTGAGAATCTTGCCTTATATTTTACCAAAAAAAAAATGAGGCCATCTGCTGTGAGCTCCCTGTTCTCCCCTCTTCTTTGTCCCATATCACTTAGATAACTTCTACCACTATCTCCTCATTCACCTTTGTCTCACATGAAGTGGTGGTCTTATACAAATCCTTCATCCTGCAGTAAGGCTCCCATTCCTTCCCATCTCTCCAATAGATTGGCCCCTCAGTCATCCACATTCTTTCACTTAGCTTCACTCTTTCCCTGTCTATTGACTCATTCAAACATGACCATGTCTTTCCTGTCCTCACTTTGTTTTTCCATCCCCGCCAACTATCATCTTCTCTCTTTCGTCTCTAACTCTCAACCCTTTACAATTCATTCTGCTTCTGACCTTATCTATCGTTCCATTGAAACCACTTTCTCCAGTTGCCAATAAGCTCTTAATTGCCAAATCGAAAGACCTTTTCATAATCTTCATTCTTATTGATCTCTCTGCAGCCTTTGATGCTCACTAGTTGATATCTTCTTGATATTTTCTTCTCTAGGTTTTTCAAATACTAATCTCTCTTTGTTCTCCGCTTACCTATCTGACCACCCCTCAGTCTGTTTTGCTGTATCCTTATCCAGGTAATTTTCTCTAACCATTGGAGCTCCTGAAGACTCAGTCCTGGACCCTCTTCTCTTTTCCCTCTATACTACTTGGTGATCTTATCAGCTCCCATGTATTTAATTATCATCTCTATGTTGATGATGGTCAGATTTACCTATCTTGTCCTAACTTCTCTGCTGCTCTTCAGTCTCACATCTCTCATACATCTTCAACTAGATGTCTAATACACTTCTGGAATTCAACATGTCCCAGACTTCTCATTATTTTTCCTCCTGCCCCCTAGTTTCCCCCTTTCACCATGACTATTACACAGCAAAGCAAAGCCATCCTCCCAGTTTCTCAGACTTGCAATCCAGGAGTCCTTCTGGATAGCTCTTTATCTCTTACTCCATAGTCAAACTGTTGCCAAGTTGAACTGTTGATTTCATCCTTACAATATCTCTCAAATACACCCCCTTTCTCCTCTAGGACTGCCACCATCCTGGGTACAGACCCTCATCACCTCATCACATCTGGGTTACTAAAATAGTCTGCTGGTGGATCTGCCTCTCTCAAGTCTCTCCCCACTATAATCCAATTTTTTTTTAATTTAACTTTTTATATTCATTTTCACAAAATTCTGGGTTCCAAATTTTCTCCCCTATGCTCCCCTCCCCCCACACCAATACACCGAGCATTTTAATTTTCCCTATCACCAATCTGCCCTTTCTTCTATCATCCCTCCCTTCTCTTGTTCCCATCTTCTCTTTTGTCCTGTAGGGACAGATGACTTTCTATTCCCCATTACCTGTATTTCTTATTTCATAGTAGCAAGAACAATACTAAACAGTTGTTCCTAAAACTTTGAGTTCCAAATTCTCCCCATCCCTCCCTCCCTCCCCATTCCCTTTAGGAAGGCAGGCAATTCAATATAGGCCTTATCTGTGTAGTTTTGCAAATGACTTCGATAATAGTCATGTTGTGTAAGACTAACTGTTATTTCCTTCCATCCTGTCCTGCCCCCCATTGTTTCTATTCTGTCTTTTGATCCTGTCCCTCCCCAAGTGTTGACTTCAAATTGCTCCCTCCTCCCATTGCCCTCCCTACCATCACCCCCCCCCTTGCTTATCTCCTTCTCCCTCACTTTCCTGTATTGTAAGATGGGTTTTCATACCAAAATGAGTATGCATTTTATTCCTTCCTTTAATTGAATGTGATGAGGGTAAACTTCTTGCTTTTTTTTTTCTCAGCTCTCATCTTTTTCCCTCCATAAAAAGTCTCCTGCTTGCCTCTTGAATGAGATATAACTTACCCCATTCCATTTCACCCTCTTTCCTCCCACTACATTTCTCTCTCATCATTTACCTTAATTTCTTTTAAGATATAGTTCCATCCTATTCAATTCACTCTGTGATCTCTGTCTCTGTGTGTGCATGCATGTGTGTATGTGTGTGTGCATGCACGCGTATACATGTTTGTGTATGTGTGTGTGTGTATAATCCCACTAACTACCCAGATACTGAAAAATTTTTAAGAGTTACAAATATTGTCTTTCCATGTAGGAATGTAAAGAGTTCAATTTTGGTAAGTCCCTTATGGCTTCTCCTTCTGTTTACTTTTTCATGCTTCTTCTCATTCTTGTGTGTGAAAGTCAAATTTTCTTTTCAGCTCTAGTCTTTTCATCAAGAATGCTTGAAAGTCCTCTGTTTCATTGAAAGACCATATTTTCCCCTGAAGTATTATACTCAGTTTTGCTGGGTAGGTGATTCTTGCTTTCAGTCCTAGTTGCTTGGACTTCTTGAATATCCTATTCCATGCCCTTCGATCCCTTAATGTAGAAGCTGCTAGATCTTGAGTTATCCTGATTGTATTTCCACAATACTGCAATTGTTTCTTTCTAGCTGCTTGCATTATTTTCTCCTTGACCTGCGAATTCTGGAATTGGCCCATAATGTTCCTAGGAGTTTCTCTTTTTGGATCTCTTTCTGGCGGTGATCGATGGATTCTTTCAATACTTATTTTGCCCTCTGGTTGTAGAATATCAGGGCAGTTTCCCGCAATAATTTCATGGAAGATGATGTCTAGGCTCTTTTTTTGATCATGACTTTCAGGTAGTCCCATAATTTTTAAATTGTCTCTCCTGGGTCTATTTTCCAGGTCAGTTGTTTTTCCAATGAGATATTTCACATTCTCTTCCATTGTTTCATTCTTTTGGTTTTGTTTGGTGATTTCTTGGTTTCTCAGAAAGTCATTAGACTTCATCTGTTCCATTCTAATTTTGAGAGAACTATTATCTTCAGTGAGCTTTTGAACCTCTTTTTCCATTTGGCTAATTTTGATTTTGAAAGCATTCTTCTCTTCATTGGCTTTTTGAACGTCTTTTGCCAATTGAGTGAGCGTATTTTTCAAGGTGTTATTTTCTTCAGCGTTTTTTTTGGGTCTCCTTTACCAAGGTATTGACCCGTTTTTAATGCTTTTCTTGCATCTCTCTCGCTTCTCTTCCCAGTTTTTCCTCCACCTGTCTAACTTGCTTTTCAAAATCCTTTTTGAGCTCTTCCATGGCCTGAGTCCACCGGACATCCACCTGGGGTGTGTGGGATACAGAGACTCCGCCCTCCACATCTTTCCCTGATGGTAAGAATATTTCCTCGTCATCAGAATTGAAAGGCGGGAATATCTGCACCCCGTCAAAATAGCTCTCTATGGTCTTATTTTGCTTCCTTTTTCTGGGCATTTTCCCAGCCAGTTACTTGAGTTCTGAGATTCCTGTCCATCCCCACCTAGATCCGCCCAGCTAGTGCTTGGGGTCTGAGATTCAAATGCTGCTTCCCAGCCTCAGGGCTATCCACGGCGGGAGCGGCTGCTATTCAATGTGAGCTTAAGCTCTGGTGCTTGGGTGGGGGCAGGGCTGCCTCCCAGCCTCAGTTCCCTCTGGTGCTTTATGCAGAGACCTTCAGTAATGGAGCGGGTGAGGGCAGGGCCACCTCCCAGTCTCAGCTCCTTTAGGTGGTTTATGCAGAGACCTTCAGTAATGAAGATCCTGCCTGCTCGGGGAGTCCCAGGGGCCGGCACTGCTGCCTCTGCCGCTGCCTCTGACTCCCGAGGGGCCCCAAGTCACAGAGGCACCCTGCTTCCCTCTCGGCCAGCCCAGATGTCTCTCTCACTGACCTGTAGTGTCTGTGGGTGGAGGGACCTTCCTGGCCACTGGAGGTTCGGTCCCTGAAGCCTGCTCGGATTTGCTCCTCTTGGCCACCCAGCCAGGGCAGCACAGGGGTGGATTCCGCTGTCAGGGGCACGACGGACCCTGGGGATGGCTCTCCAGGGCTCTCTGGAATGGAAATCTTTTCCACTGTGTTTCTGCGTGCCTTGCAGTAATCCAGAATTTGTGGGGAGTTCTTCTTGTAGGAAATTTATGGGCTGTGGGTTCGGAGCTAGCATTCGTGAGTCTTTCCACTCCGCCATCTTGGCTCCACCCCCCTGCCCTTTATTTTAAAGTGAATGAAACCTAAGGAAAAAGCAAAACCTGATTTGCTCTAATTCATGCATGTATTAAAAAGAAATGGAGGATTAAAATGCAAGACATTTAACTTGGAATGCTGCATTATTTTCTTTACAATACGATGACTCCTTTCATAAACCACCTGGTTTTGTTCACTACTAAATGAATTCCCACCAAAATTAGAAAATAATGCATTTTTTCACATTTGTCTACTTACCTCCTTTCTAGTTTTCATCATCCTTGGAAATGGACAAACAATATATTCACCATTCTATCATTGTCCTGTTCCCTTCAAAAACGAACCTCTTACACACTCATTAGAGACATCCTGTGCCTGATGAAGTACTAAGGCAATTCTTCCTCCCTGTTATTAAGTTCCAGAGTCACCTTTTCTCAACCTTCTCCCAATTTGCTAGCTTAGTGGATGCTGCAATTAGACTGAAACAGTAAGGGATATCTTGTCTTGAAATGCTCTTTATCCTCCTTTTTCACAAGTGAAATCAGCTAGTCAATTTGAAAAGTCCTTTTTACTTTTGTTTTAGGGTTGCTAGAAACCCTCTTTGAGGAGACTGACTCAAACATCCTTCTACTTTTTGACCAATGGAGTTTTACTACCTGTATCTTTTAAAGTAATGCTGTTTTTCTAAGTTTCTGTTATGTTGAAATCTCTTTATTAGTTTATTGATGATTAATGTATTTTCCATGTAAAAGTGTCTTGAGGCTAAGATAAATAGATATATTTTTATACTAAAATTTGAAAAATTGTTTGAAGTTTTAAAAAGAATCAAAGCACATTAGGTGCTCAAAATTAAAATGATTTCTTTTTCCTTCTGGTCTATTCTTTCATGGGACCAAATAAAACTATGAAGGAAAAGGAAGTTTCTTTTTAAATATGTTATTCCACCGTTGTTATTCTAACCCTTTAGTATCAGTATTCAATATTATAATTGAAGTTCCTCTAAAGTCTGTGAATGTCTTAGATAAGAAAGATTTGGAACTCTAAAATGAATGAATTGGACTAAATATGATCAATGTTACCTTCCAAACCTAATTCCTACAACCCTATAAATGTCATATTCCTCAGATTATATAGTTACAAAGCTATAATTAGAAGCTATATCTGCAGTTTCTGTTCAGACAGAGAGGGATAGTTTAGTGGTCACAAAGCACAGGAATTGTTCTACCTCACAGGGAAAGGTGTACTGCATAAGCTAGGTGTGGTAGAGAGAAGTAGGGGCTTTTGAAAGGGACACAATGGACATGTTAGTGGTGACCAGGTAAAGTGGTTCTGACCACCATAATAAAACTGTTAGGCAAGCTTTGGAAGGAATTGTGTCCCTATTATGTTACTGTTTTAAGGAAAAATCCTGTTTATCTTAAACCAGCTATGACTTTGGATTTAGGTATAATATTTTTGAGGTACCAAGTATTTTTAAATCTTAAAGATGAATACTAAAAGATGCATGTCAACTTTCTCAGAATATAATTGTCTCATCTCAGAAATGTCAGCTCTGTTTGAAATCTGTAAGGTATTACATAATTTTATCTCTTATTCTTGATAAGGGTTGTAACTGGATTTGGTATGAGTAAAATACAAATGAAGGTCATTTCTGATTTTTTTTTTCTAGTAAGTGTCAAAGTTTAGGAGATTTGGCTAAAGCAAAATGAAGAGGGTGGAGGGCTCCTTAAGGTGACATCTATAATGACAGTTGAAAAGAAACTGGAAAATATTTACCTGCTCAGTTAATCCATTAGTAGATATACATAGTTATATGCCCATATTACTTAGCAAATACGTTTTCATGATTTATAATTTGCAATTGACTATAGAGAGTCAGTTGACTTAGCATCCCTTTTTAAAGTCCTGACAGTGGCAGTATAGTGGGAGAAGAAAGGGAATAAATATTTACATAGTACTTATATGCATGGAACTGTATTAAAGTATTAAAAGTCAAATACAAAACTACCCATGGCTACCCCATGAAAAATATATGCTGAAAATTGGACAGTTTTTGGTTTTACTTTTAATACTTAGTGTTTTTCTGTTCTCTTCTCTTCTCCTTTTCTTTCTTCCCCTTTCCCTTCACTTTCACACCCATTTCCCTTTCTCCTCTCTTCTTATTTTTTCTTTCTTTTCCTTCATTTCTCCTTCCTCTTTCCTGCCTTCTTTCTTTCCTTTCACAATCACGTCAGTTTCAAGCATGTGGCAGTAATTTTAAAATCTCAGAGAATTTTTCCGGTACCAGAAAAATCTTAATTCAATGACCTGAAAATAAAGTGACTAATTATAATTTATTAGGAGACCTGAGCTTCTGAGGTAAATAAGTTTATATAAGTAGCTTAAAATGACCACAGTTGAAGCTAACTGAAAGTAACAAAAAAACTCATTACTTTAATATTTTTACTATATTAATAGTTTGAATCATTGTTTGAGTATTGTTGCATTAATAGTGTTATAATTGTGTAAAATGTGTTGATACTTAATGTAATGGCAGAGGAGAGGTCCCCTCAGCACTTACTTTTTCTCCAGAGAAAGTCTTGCTCAAATGCCTTGGTCTTCTTTATACAATTTTTCCTTGAAGTCTCCTCAGTAGAGTGAGAAATTAATTTAATTTTTCCCAACTTCCCTTCTAGGAATGAGATCTGACTTTTAGATTTTATCACATTTGCATAGTCCATACAAGTCTCTTTTACAAAGACAGTGAATCAATGATCATTTCCAGGGGTCTTTTGGCCAACGTAAAATTACAAAATTGAATGATATGCAGCTAATTCTAAGAATAAGCAGTTTTTCTATGACAAAACTTTAACACATGTTTCTTTTAAACAAATATCATGTGACTGTTATGAGTGTGTGTGTACATACACATATATGTATCTGAGAAGAAAGGGACGAAGTAGGAGAGCATGAGAGATAAAAAGAGTCATAATTAGAGGGAGGCAGAGGGGGACAGAGACAGGAAGAGAGAGAGGGGAGAGGAAGAAGAGGGAGAGAGGCAGAAAGGAGGGAGAGAAGCAGAAAGGAGAGAGAGGCAGAGAGAGGGTTGACTGAACCTGTAATTTTTTTTGGAATAGAGAGTTTCAGATCAAGGAATTCTCTGTAAGGATGCAAATCAGCACATTGGCTGTTCTCTACAATTTAAAGTTTTAAAAAGTTGTCTGATAATTCAAGTAACTTTCACAAGACTATGTAGCTCATATTTGTTATAGGACTTGAACTAAGATCTTCTTGAATCTTGACTCTGAGGTCGACATTCTGTAACTATTATACACAGCCTCACAATATACATATGCAGTCATATATACACAGATACATGCAAATACACACAGGTACCAAAATGCCTGTATATGTGTTTCCTATGTATGGTACAGTCATGTTCATATAAACACATTGTGAGTATATTGTGTTTACAGAGGTGCAATGTAAGTTTATAAGTGCACACATAAGCACATGTATTTGTGTTTATTTTTGTGTATGTATATATGTATGTATATATATATATGTGCATATATGCATATGTGTATGAACTTTTGTTTATAGTATATATTTTAAATCAGTACAAAATCAGAAAGCACTAAGACTTTCAAAAGTTGCATAGTTTCAGTGCAGTGTGGTGCTGCTCTATTGGTTGCATATGGGAAAGAACCAAGTTGTCCTTAATTACAGAAAGAAACTGCCCCAGAAATACACCGAGGAACCATCTTTTTGAATTGGACTATTGTGTTATACTAATGAATGGTTTCCAGCTATTCTGTTTGCTGATCCTTTAAATTGCTGTACTTTATTTTGAACAGTGAAAATGTTACAAGAGATAAATTCCCAGTTATTCCTTAAAATCAAAAGCTGACTATGATGACTGGGCATTTTTACCTTTGACAATTTCATATCATTATATAGTAAGGACAAAAATATTTTAATTGAAATTTTGTCTCCTAAAGTCAGTCAACTACTAAATAAACATATTAAGCACCCACTGTATGGCAACAGGAAACATTAAAGAAGAGTTCATGAAGGTAAATCATACTAAAGTTAAAAGATTTCTAGTTTTTTTAGGTTTCTTTCTTTCGAATAGTGTTCTTTTTTCTCCTTTGTGTTATTTTGTTATGGTTTTTCCTGGTTTCACATCTCCTGTACTCTTGCCCTTCCAAGCTAGAAAAAAGCAATGTACTACAAATGGTCAATGTTGGCTTTCCATATACCAGCCTAGCTCCTGATGGAAAAATTCATCATGAATAAGCTGGCAACATTCTGCTGAATTAATTATTTGATTACATCAATTTATGAAGTAAAATAAAACACAAGTAGAACCAAGATAATGAAATAAAAGCAGAGACTTGATTGAGCTCTCCCTCCAAACCTGTAAAAAAAATACTCTAAAGAAATTCTAGAGCTACAGAACCACAAAATGACAGATGAAACAAATCTCTTTCCAGCCCAAGACAACCTGGAAGGTCAACAGGAAGGGTGTATCATACTAGGCTAGAGCAGAAAGCAGCTCAGTGATGGCCATGCTGGCACAGACTGGACCATAGCAGGCCTCAGGGGACTGAATCACTGGTAGCTGTGGCAGTTTCCAGACTCGTCAACCCACGAATGCCAAAGAGAGCATAGAAAGTCAGTGGTAAAACTCTGTGGGAGATGGGTGAAGGAAGAGTGTGGTACAGCTAGGGTCTGACTGCAGCCTCAGGGTAGGGGTGGTGGCAACAGCAGCAGTGGCTGCTTAAAGCTGTGCCCACAGATGGTGTGGGATTGAGTGACTGATACAAAATCCCTGAAGTCTGGGACAGTACACCCATCCCCACCACCAGTCCTGACCTTGACAAAGAGTTAGCAAGTTAAGTATTTGACTGGGAGGATGAGCAAGCAGCATAAAAATAGAACAAAACAAACAAGCAAAAAAACCTCTCAGACTATAGAATCTTACTTTGGTTTCAAGAAGATCAAAACATACAACCAGAAGAACACAATAAAATCAAAGCTCCTACATCAAAAGCCTCCAAGAAAAATATGAATTGGTTTCAGGTCACAGAAGAGCTCAAAAAGGATTTTGAAGATCAAGTAAGAGATGTAGAGGAAAAATTGGGAAGAGAAATTAGAGTGGTATGAGAAAACCATCAAAAATGAATCAACAGTTTGCTAAAGGAAACCCCAAAAATACTTAACGAAAAATACACCTTTAAATTTAGACTAACTCAAATGACAAAAGAGGTCCAAAAAGCCAGTGAGGAGTGGAATCCCTGAAAATAACAGTTGGCCAAATGGAAAAGGATATCCAAAATTTCTCTGAGGGAAATAATTCCTTACAAATTAGAATGGAATAAAGGGAAGCTTATGACTTTATAAGAAATCAAGAAATTATAAAATAAACCAAAGAATGAAAACGTAGAAGACAATGTGGAATAACTCATTGGAAAACCACTGACCTGGAAAATAGATCCGGGAGAAATAATATAAAACTTATTGGACTACCTGAAAGCCATGATCATAAAAAGAGCCTAGACATCATCTCTGAACAAATTATCAAGGAAAGCTGCCTTGATATTCTAGAATCAGAGGGCAAAATAGAAATTGAAAGAATCCACCAATCTTCTCTTAAAATACATGCCAAAAGGAAACCTCCTAGGAATATTTTAACCACATTCCAGAGTTCCCAGGTACAGGAGAAAATACTGTGAGCAACCACAAAGAAAGAATCCAAGTGCTGTGGAAAAACAATCAAGAGTTCTGGACATGGAGAAAGCAAGTGAAAACTCATAGCCTGAATATGGAGTTTCTTAAGGGAAGAGAAAAAGGAAGATAGGGTCAGTGGATTGTAGATTGCATGATGGTGAGTTATGTGTAAGTAGAGGTATGCACAAGTTATGAAAGACTCTGAATGCTAAAGACAGGACTTTATATTTGATCTCAGGGGTGATAGGGAATCATGGGAGTTTACTGAGTAGGAACTGATGTTGTTAGAGCTATGCTAGGCTTTTAGAAAATCACTTTGACAACTTAGTAGAGGATTAGGGAGAGTGGAAAGAGACATGTGGTAGGGAAAGCAACCAGTAAATTATTGCAATGTAATTGGCTGAGCTTAAGATGTTTTAGCGCCAAGGCATTATTCGTAGCACCTACCATGACCATGAATATCCCTGAATTGCAAAATGCCATAGAGTTTCCACATGGAAGACAGAACCAAAGCATTTGTTCAGACACAAGAAAGGCAAATCAATCACAGTAACAAAAATGTATACACAATAACAATGCCCAGAACAACACCATCCTCAAGCCTTCCACCCTGCTAGGCTTCCCACGAATCAGCTCCATTAATCAAATCAAAAACAATCTCTTTCACTCACGTTAGGCAGCAGCCTTCTCGCCTTCACCCTTCCTAACTCTGACTGCTCTCAAGACTAACTTCTTCTCAGCTGTGCTCTAGCTCTACCTATTCATGATACACCCATTCAGCAAATTCCTCCCACCACAGGTTCCACGTGACTTAGATTCATGTGACTCAGGCTTCCATGTGACCCACGTTGGTCACATGGGCTTATTAATGAATATGAAACATCTTTCCATTTAAATTACCATTACAGATGTCTAAATGACATCTAGTAAGACATGTCTAATGGGCTGTTGTGGTTTCTCAATATACTTGATGAAATTATAGGACATTCATAATGCCACTATTTTAATTTGTTAGATTAAAAGTAGATAACACACTTTGAAATGTAAGGGTGTGCCCCCTTGGAGGTTTTCAATGATTTATTTGAATCTTGGTAAGGTGTCCGACATTAGATAGAAGCATCTGAAAATTGACTGAAAGATTCAGTCATGTCCCTTGTGACATAGATATAATGAAAACTGATACCACCTCACATTGGGAAACTCTATGGAAAGAGTTCCCTCATATTTTTCATTTCATGTCTCAGAAAGTGACAAAGAAAAGAGGAGGCAGAATTCTTCCTTATCCATATCAGATAGCAATAGTGTATTACAGCAGACCTATAAGACTGTCATCAATGGAATAGAATATAACATCTTATGCTGAGACTCTGTGGCTTAAGTGACGTCAGGTCCCCGAATCAAGACTCCTTTAGAATCTGGAGTATCAATACTTTCTGGGAGAACATCACAGTGGCATAGGTCAGGGTTTTACCTGATTCTGCAAAGTGAAGATATTAGTTTAAATGTTATCCATGAACCTTCACAGCTTAAACAACCTATAAATCTCTTTCACTGATTTTCCTTAAGCTACCCTTTTAAATTCAGTTTTTTATTTGTTCATACAAATTCATATATCATGAAAACTATATCATTTGTGTTTCTGATTTTGAGTCTCCTATCAACAATTATTTTAAGGGAGATGACACATTTTGAAACAAGCATCAATTATTTTTAAGAGAAAATAAAGACAACAGAGGAAAAAAGGAGAAATTTTGCAGTTAACAAAGAGAAGAATGTTACATTATTTGAATAAATGATTTTATACTACTCTTCTGATTGTGATTCTATAATCATACAATTCTATTCTTTTTCATCCCAACAAAGCAATTTTTTAAATAACTAAGTTAACCTATAATTGAGTAATGGCTTATTATATTGAGGCTACATTGGCAAGGCATATTGATTATTTTCAGGCAAGAATACAATTTCAACGGAGTATATTTTTAAAGCATTTAATGTAACTATGTGCTTAATTCCAATTAAGTGAATAGATATAACCTTTAACTATGGCTTCGAATTTATATAAAGATATAATCCTTTGTTTGGTTCAGGCAATTCCTTCCAAAAAATCAAAATCCTGGATACTTTCCAAGAGTCTACTAAGTGGAATATATTAATAATCCATTTGGCAGAGTAAGACAAAGATTTCTGTGTTCTACCATTTCCAGTGCTTCCCTTCCTTGGCTTTCCTAATTTCAAAGAAGAGGTTTAGATGAGAACTGGTTAATAATTCAGAGAGTCAGACAGAGGTATATTGGAAAGAAAGCAAGGAAATGATGCATTTTAACAGATAGTAGAAAGCACAAGCCTGAGAACAAGCTGTAGAATGGAAACCTATAAATAAGAAATAAGAGTGATAGTTGAACTTTAAATCTATTCTTTCAAAACTGAATAAATCAGGACTTACAAAATGAGAGGCTTAAGCTAGGATGTATTCTTTTACTAGAAATTAATGGAAGTAAGATAAGCCAGGCAGGTTTTCCTACTTCCTGCTACTTTAGATAGAGAGAGGGTTGATGCCAGGGCAATCTCATTCAAGTCAAGGGCAGATTGAAAAACAAGTGAAGTACAGTGTTGAGCTAACTCATCAAAGCAGCAAGTTGAGTTGGAATAAGCAAGTTTAAAGTTGGGAGATTCAGGTAATATAATGATGACAGTCAATAAAACAAAACGACACACATATATATATATATATGTGTGTGTGTGTGTGTGTGTGTACACACATAGATACATTTATATACTTATGTAAGTATATATTATATATGTACATATATGATATATATATGCATATATATGAAGAGGTAACTTTTGTCATCTGTCTCCTTATGAAGGGCTTTTTTTTCCTGGGACCAGGTAGTTACTCCAGTAGAGAAACACATTCTAACCTTTAAGGGACACGTGTTTGTCCTTCAGTTTTGAAGAGGCCTCTGGCATCGGGTAAATGATGACATGATTTGCAGTTGACTTTGATTTGAATGAGGAAGGGCTATGCAAGGTCAACAGTCTCACTTTCTCCTCCAGAGCAATCTGGGTTCAGTGGCCAGATATTCATCAGGACAACTGGAGATGACATAATGCAATGGAGACCCTGTCCCTTTTAGGCTAAATTGTTTACAGGTTTTCACTTTGAGTAAATTAATGCCCATTCAGTTAATAGGCCTTTTTAAGAAATGAGTCAAGGGAAAGGAACATGTACAAATAAAGGAGTGTTTTGGAGTTCCTTATTTCGAGAATCCTATGAACTATACTCCATAAGTCAGTGTTCATTCTCAGCGGGGACATAAAGTTCTGCAGAGGTCAGGATGGGCACTACTCCCTCCATTTTCAGCTCAGGCACTTAGAACCTTTGAGTTGTTACAATCTTATTTAGAGCTACAATTTTATTTGGGAATGGGGGAAGAAGAGAAGCAGGTGGTACAATGGAAAGATCACTGTATTTGTATTGCACCTTCATTCAAAGCATTCCTCCTAACTAGTGTATGACTTCAATCTTATATTCCTTATCTGTAAAAGGAGGGAGTTGGATGGGATCTAAATTCCATTCTACTTCTGGTTTGATAAGATTGGTATAGTTTCCCATGAGATTGGTATACTCTTTGAAGCTTAATTTCTTAATCTGTAAAATCAGATATTTGGACAAGATGAATTCTTGGGTCTTTTTCAATTCTAAATGTTCAATTATTGTTTCATACTTTTATTTCATACTCAAGTATAACTGTCTAAGAGAAATTCTGTTCTTGAAGCGTCCTCAAATTTAAATTGCTACTTGATATGGGTTTATGGGAATGTCCAGGCAACCATTCACAATAACCAATGACAAAATTTCTGGTGAAAATATATTGAGTTCAAAATCATGTTTGCATGCTTAGATTTTTTAAGCAAGTGTGTTAGCGAAGTGTAGAGTAATCTCTGGACTAAGCAAGTATAGCTACATAACAAACCATTTTCTAACTAAAATTCAGTAGTCCCTACCTCAGTGATTTGAAAGGCTCAATGTACTCTTGTCTAAAGTTGCCTGAGTCACCGGAGCACAGGGGAACACCTGGCTCAAAGAGTCCTATAATATAAAATGATCTGTGCCTCAAACTCTGTTGATTTTCAAAATAAAAAATGAGAGGGTAATGTCTTAGCCATTATTTCCCCCAAAGCTTAAATGTCCGGATTTTTTCACCTTTTTTCAAGAGTTTGAACAAAAATGTCTTACATATAGTCTCTTAGAGATGCTGTTCAGAGGAAACAAAAGGAAAAAAAGTCTTGTCAGCCAGTGATAGGCACCTATCTAAAGGAAATATGCAGCATTATAAATGTCAGAAACCCGTGACACGTCAGTGCTTTTAAATCAGAGCTTTCAGTGTGGCCTCTAAAAATGTGGTAGGTGGGCATTCAATAACATTCCTTTTTTTTTTTCTTTTATCTTTAAATTTATTTATTTATTTTTAGTTTTCAACATTCATTTCCACAAGATTTTGAGTTCCAAATTTTCTCTCCATCTCTCACCTCCCACATGTTGAAACACCGTGCATTCTGATTACCCCTTTACCCACTCTGTTCTCCCATCTACCACACCCCTCCTTCCCTTATCCCCATCTTCTCTCTTTTCTTGTAGGGTAACATGGATTTCTACACCTAATTACCTGTATTTCTTATTTCTGAGCTACATGCAAAAACAATTCTCAACATTCATTCCTTAAACTTTGAAATTTCAAATGATTTCTTCTTATTGCTCCCTCCTCTCATTTGCACCCCCTATTATCATCCCCCACAGACCACTTCTCCCCATCTCCCCTACCATTCTGTAGTGTAAGATAGATTTTCATACGATATTGAGTGTTCATGTTAAACCAAATGTGATGACAGTAAGCTTCACGTTTTCCCTCTCACCCCCACTTTTTCCCCTCCATTGAAAAAGCTTTTCCTTGCCTCTTTTATGAGAGATAATGTGCCCCATTCTATTTCTCCTCCCAATGCATTCTTCTCTCACACCTTAGTTTTATTTTTTTAGATATCATCCCTTCCTATTCAACTCATCCTGTGCCCTCTGTCTGTCTCTGTCTCTCTCTTTCTCTCTCTCTCTCTCTCTCTCTCTCTCTCTCTCTCTCTCTCTCTCTATATATATATATATATATATATATATATATATATATATACATATATATATATATATATACATATACATATATATGCATACACACATAAAATCCCTCCTTTTTTGTCAAATATTGAGAAAAGTTTGAAGAGTTACAAATATGATCTTTCCATGTAGGAAGGTAAACAGTTCAACTTTAGTAAATCCCTAACGATTTTTTTCCTCTTTACCTTTTCATGTTTCTCCTGATTCTTAGACAGAAAGTCAAATTTTCTATCCAGTTCTGGTCTTTTCTTCAAGAATGTTTGAAAGTTCTGTATTTCATTAAATGACCATTTTTCCCCTTGAAGTTTTGCCTCAGCATGTGATTCTTGGTTTTTATCATAGCTCTTTTGACTTCTGGAATATCATATTCCAAGACTTTTTCTCCCTTAATATTGAAGTTGCTCAATCTTGTGCTATCTGGTTATATTTCCACAGTCCTCGAATTGTTTATTTCTAACTGCTTTCGGTATTTTCTCCTTAAACAGGGAATTCTGGAATTTGGCTACAATATTCCTAGGAGTTTTCCTTTTCTCTTTTTTTTTCAGGAGGTGACTGGTGGATTCTTTCAATGTTTATTTTATCCTCTGGTTCTGGAATATCAGGGTAGTTTTCCTTGATAATTTTATGAAAGATGGTGCCTAGGCTCTGTTTTTGATCATGGCTTTCAGGTAGTTCCATAATTTTAAATCATCTCTCCTGGATCTCTTTTCCATGTCAGTTGTTTTTCTGATGTGCTATTTCACATTATCTTCTCTTTTTTCGTTCTTTCCGTTTTATTTTATAATTACTTGGTTTCTCCTAAAGTCATTAGCTTCCATTTGCTCTACTGTAACTTTTAAAGAGCAATTTTCTTTAGTGAACTTTTTAACCTACTTTTCCATTTGCCTGTTTCTGCTTTTTAAAGCATTCTTCTCCTCATTGGCTTTTTTGGCCTCTTTTGTCATTTCAGTAAGTCTATTTTCAAAGGTATTATTTTCTTCAACATTTTTTGGGTCTGCTTTAGCAAATTGATGACTCTCTTTTCATGATTTTCTTGCATTGTTTTCATTTCTCTCCCCAATTTTTCCTCCACCTCTGACTTTATTTTCAAAATCCTTTTTGAGCACTTTGGAGGACTGACAGCATTGCATATTTGTTTTGGAGGTTTTGGATGTTTATGACTTACTCTGATGGTTTGCATTGTTCTTCCTCAGCCAAAAGGATGGAAGAAAATACCTTTTCACTAAGAAAGTGTCCTTCTATAGTCTTATTTTTTTTTCTTTTGTTGGACATTTTCCCAGCCAGTTACTTGACTTTTGAGTCTTTTGTCAAAAGGAAGGTAGTCACTGGGGACCTGTAAGTTCTCAGTTCCTCCAAGGTGGCACAATCAAGGGAGAGGTATTTACTCCTCTCCTGGCCGGCCTGGCTACCAAAGCTTTTCTGTCCAGGATCTGCAAGTAAGATTCCCTCTCCAAAACCTCCACGAACTCCACCATGCCAGTACTCTTCCTCACCCCAGGCCTGAGATTTAGATCATCGGCTCAATTCCCCCAGGATCTTTAGACTGAGTGCTCCACAAATGGACATTGTTGCTGCTGCCACCACCTTGGGCCAGGGCTGAGGAGGACCTCCTCCATTCTCACCCAGGAGAAAATGTTTTCTCACTGACCTTTGAAACTGACTTTGGCATTTGTGGGTTGAGCAATCTGGGAACCACAGGTGCTCCTGGGGATTCTACCTCCAATCCCTGCTCCAGTCCTGTTCCTATTGGTACGACATGGCCAAGGACAGGATAAACAGCTTCACTCCATGCCCCTTGCAAGAGATCTTTCTTATCCACCTTCAAGGCTGCCTTGGTCTGGAAATCTCTTTCACTCTATCATTTATTGGCTTCTGTTGCTCTAGTATTTGTTTAGAGACATTTGTTTAGAGATATTTTATGGGCAGTGGGGGAAAAGCTATAGTAGATGCATCTTTCTACTCCACTATCTTGGCTCTGACCCCTCAGCATCATTCATGAAATGGGTTATACATTTGCAATATTCTTTTCTTCAAATCTGGATATATTCTGGTCAGTTTTGAGTTTTTTGAAAAAAGTTAAATTTGCTAGCACAGAAAACACCAAGGTGATTACCTTAAATTGTGATAAATTCCATCCTCTTTAACAACCTGGTCTTTACGTTTTCACAATGAACATGTTCCACAGAACAATTTCAGTGTATTTTCAAGAGGCCAGGAAGGGTGCTTGGAGGAGATAGGCAAAGGAAACTAGCACTGATCTTGCAACCTAAAAACCCTTGGGCATTGCAATTCTCCTAGCACCTTTAAGATGTCCAACCTTTAGACAAATACACAGACACATATATGTGTATATATACATGGGTGTATAATATATACACATAAAACAAAAGTGTGTTTATGTATATACACCTTGTGTATATGTATATACAACTATATATAAATATATTTATATATACACACATATGTGTGTATATATTTATACACAAGTACATAAATATATGCATATATGTGTATAGATTTGCATATATGTATATATATATATATATATATATGTACACACATATATATCTTTTATTACAATGTGAATTCTTTGAGAGTGAGAATGGTCTTACAATTCTATTTACATCCTCAGCACTTCACAAAACATTCCTGAATACATAGTAAAGACTTAATTTTTCACTCATTGATTTACCCATTGATTCATTAATTTGTTTACCTCTAGATTTATAAAAAGTTCAGAGGGCCATACAGACTCTAATCAAAGGACCATTTACACTATTGAGTAATGTAAACTTGGTAAATCTTAACAATCACGTGATACCGTGATTTATTTGAAGTAGAAGAAACTATACCTTTAGGAATAATTCTGGTGGATACAGGAATGTTGTTTACCAGAGTAGATTATGAACAAATTGTCTCTAGTACACAAAATTCTGTACAGTTTTTAATATTAAATGGTGGCACAATGTGATTCCCCTCAAGATGAGGGGCTCTGGTTGCCATTGTAAAAGAAGCAGAATGGCACAGTGTGTAGGACACTAGTCCTAGAGAAAAGAGGACTTAAGTTTAAATCTTATTTCTGATACTTACTACATATGTGTCCCTGAACAAGTCAGGTAATCATCTATAGGTCCTAGTATTCTTATCTGTAGAAAAGAAATGTTAGAGAGATTTCTCAGAGTTCCCTTATAATTCCAAAGCTGTGACCCTATATGAATCTATTTCCGAATATACTTAAATCTGTCATTGTTTACCTACAATGTAATCTAAGATTCTATGGGTAACATAAGAGAAAGAATCCTTGACTTAGAGTCAGGGAAATCTGGATTTAAATACATAGTCTAGGACTTATTAGCTCTCCACCCTTGGGGAGATCATTTAACCTATGTCACTCTCTGTTACCTTGATTATAAAATGGGGATAATAATAAATGTAATGCTAGTACAAAAAGGGTTTTAAAGATCAAAAGAGACTACAAATGTAATGAGCTTTTCAAAATTTAAAATACTATGTCAATGGTAGTTGCTTTTACTATTATTTCCCAACAGGTAGCATGGTCAAGGAACAAGCTTAAGCAAAATTATAAAGCAATTAAGATTTCTCTTTAACATGTCCGTCCTTTAAATATTTTTACTGCTTCAGTAGTCCCTTGTCCTTTTCCTCCATTCCCTTACTCGCATAATACTTCCATGAGAGATTCCATTTTGTTCGGTCTACCTGATTCAATATCCAATAGCTCATAGGCTTTTACTGTATGTATGTATTTATTTACATATGTATTTATTTACTGTATGTATGTATTTACTGTATGAATGTATACACACACATAGACACACATATACATGCATATGCATACATACATGTGTGTATGTATATGCATATATGTGTATATGTGTGTATAATATATACATATATAAATTTTCATTTCTGTAGCATATTGTATCATATAGAATTTTTAACATAGATCATCTCCTCTGATCCTCACAATACCCCTGGAAGATATTGGAGCACTTTTTATTATCCTTGTTTTGCAGTTGGGAAAACTGATCCTCAAAGAGGTTAAATGACTTATTCAATGAAACAAACACATAAGTTTAGACTTTAACAAAGATTTTTCTAAGTTCCAAAGCAGGTGGTCTACCAGTCCAATAAAACTTCACCTTTGCAAGGAAACAGACTCTTCTTCCTCTCTAATAAAAGTACAGATATCTCACATGTTTTGATAGCATGCCGCCACAGTAATTCCATCTCACTCTGCAGAAATTTATCTGTCCAACATTTTAACTCTTCAGGGACAAGATTTCAGTGAAATAAGAACTGATAACTAATCTGGGGAAAAAATTTAATCTGTGATAATAAGAGAATCAAAGAGGGTCCTCTCTCTACTCCAAGGTAACACTCGTAGTAGTGATATTCTGGAAATATGTGTCCTATCTGTGTTGTTGGGACAAACGAATTACTCTGTTGCTGGGGTCTCTTGACCAGATGACTCTACACATGCATGGATATCTATATGTGTACACATAAATGCATATATGTATGTTTGTAGGAAAATCACATCACTTTGGTGAAGGACATATTATTAAACAGAATAGGGTTCTGTATGTTCTGCTGGCAAATGTCTACCTACTGCCTATTTTTAGAGTTGATCTTATTTCTGTTGATTATGTAGTAAATTCCATCTGTCTTTTCATTGCAATTATATAGCATTTCATCAATTTCTGCTTTTGCTTCCCATTTCCAGCTGAGATAGAAGACAGTTCAGTTTAATATAATGGTCATATTATTATCTATTCTTACTAGAGAATCAAAATGGGATAGAGAGAAATTCTCCATTCTAGCCCTAATGGATTTACTTATGCAATAAAATCAAAAGCAGTAGGATTCATAAGCTTAAGAGACAGTATTGCACCGTATATAGAGAACTTTGCTTAGAATCAGGAATATTAGGGTACAAATCGCACTTGAGACCTATTGCCATGATAAAATCAGTAAACCTTTTTGAGTTTTAGCTTCTTCATTTATAAAATTGCAATAATAATATCACCTATTTCACATGCTTTCTCTGAGGATCAATTGAGAGGTGTGGGGAAAAAAAAAACTTCAAATTACAAACATTAAAAAATTGCCAGTAATTGTGATTTTTTTTTTCAGATGAAAAAACTAACACCAAAAGGAAAAATGTAGTTTGGTCAAGTCACACAGTTAACTAGTGAAAAACTTAGCAATCAAATCCATGTCTCCTTATTCCAAGTTAGATACATTTTGTACCATGCAGCAGTTCATCGTTAAGTAGATTAGAAGCCTGAGGCATGTTGGTGCTTTCAAACCAAACTTTTGTTGTGTCCTCTAATAATTTGTGGGAGGAAAGAATTAACATCTTCCTTGATACGGATTATATGTTTGTAATGTACCTTGCTTCAAATCTGGATGTTTTCTGAAGATTGAGTGGCGAAGGATCATGTTTTATTATATATGATGTTTTTAGAGGACTTATTTAAAAAATTAATAATATTTTGAGTTGATTTGTTTGTGTCTTAATGAGAGCAAACAGCATAGCTCTAGTTTAGTCTTGAATTCTCTTTTCATTTACTTATGCTATGTATGTCCTAAGAAGCTACTCTACTTTCATTTCCTTTTGAAATACAGGTACATTATTAAATAGACGATAAAAATAGTAATAAAGATAATAATACCTATATCTAACATACATATAGTGCTAACTTTGTGCTAGGTACTCTATCAAACTCTTTATAGTTGCTATCATATTTCGTCCTCATAACCACCTCATGAGATAGATGCTATTATGATTAATCTTTTGCAAATAAGAAAAGTAAGGTCAACATGAGTTAAGTGATATCCCCAAGGTCACACAGCTAGTAAGTCTGTGACTGGATTTGAACTTAGGTCTTCCTGCCTTCCAAGACCAACATTAAAAAAAGAAAAAAACAGTGGATAAAGTGTAGAACTTAGAGTCAGGAAGACCTGAGTGCAAATCCAGCCTCAAATATTCATTTGTTGAATGGTCCCAAATACTTCAGTTAAATCCTTTCAGTCTCATTTACTTTTTCTAATAAAGCCAATGTGACAGAGTTCCTATAGGAATCAGATGAGATAACACAGGTAAAATCCTTTGAAAACATTATCATCTATCTATCTATCTATCTATCTATCTATCTATCTATCTATCTATCTACATATCTATTCTGTCTATACTGTAAGATTGATTCTCTCCCATTTGCTCCCTTGTCTTTCATTTGTTCTCACTTCTTTCACTAACAGCTGGTTTTACTTATGTTCTAACCATTGAGTTATAAAGCAATATATTAAGTAATTTTCCAATCTGTAGGAAAGATCTTTTGGTTTTAAGAAGCATTGGTGTGTCAGTATTTCTATTTTTTAAATTAATATTTTTATTATATTCATTATATATGTGTATATATGATACATATATGTACCCATCACATATACATAGATGCATCCTTTCATATGTACATTGACATTTTATGCACATGTATACACACATGTGCATAGGCATATAAATGTATATGCATAAAATATGTATCTATGCACATATGTTTACATGTACAAAAATGTATATGCAAATGCATGTATTACCTGTATGAATATTTATAGATTCTTGTGCATTCATGTTTTGTGCACATGCACATGTGTATTGCACATATTGTTCAGTGGTTTCAGTCAAGTCAAATTGGGTGTTTTGGCAAAGATGCTGGAATAGTTTACCTTTTCCTTCTCTAACTCCTTTTACAGATGAAGAAAATCAGGCAAACAGGGTTAAGTGACTTGCCCAGGTTTATACAGATAGTAAGTGTTTGAGGTTAGATTTGAACTCAGGAAGGTGAGTCTTTCTGTAGGCTCCTCACTCTATCTATTGCATTACCTAGCTGCTTTATGTATGTGTAGATACATTCATTAAGCAGATGTACATGTTTATTTATTATAATGTTTTATATATACAAAATTTATAGGTATTCACACATATGAAGTACACATGCATATGTATGCATGAATGTACTTTGCTTATTAAGAATATGCATGTATGTGTACTTGTTTTACAAAATTTATAGGTGCGTATTTATATGGATATGTATGTAATGCACACATGCATCTACATTCATGTGTCTATGCATATGTGCCCATATGTATGCTTATATGAAAGCTAGGGATACAGAGTAAGAAATCAAAAAGGTCTTGTCTCAATTTTTAACAAATTGTTTTCTTCAGTTAACGTTTGTACTTTCTTCTCCGTTTGACCAATTCTAATTTTTAAGGAGTTTTCTTCAGAGAATTTTTTTTTCATTTTGTCAATTGTAATTTTAAAGGAATTGTTCAATTTTTTTTTACTTTTCTAATTAGACTTTTAAAATCATTCTTAAACTCTTCCAAGGAAGCTTATGGGCTTGAGATCAGTTCATATTTCCCTTTGAGATTTCAGATGTGGGTATAGTAACAATGCTGACCTCTTCTCAATTTTTGTTTTGATATTCCCTGTCCTCATAGTAAGAATCGGTGATCTTTATTTATTTATGTTACTTATTGCTCATGGTGTTTGTCTTTTTCCTGGCTTTTAAAATTGATCTCTTCTTCTGGGGCACAGAGAGCTGTGTCCCAGATTTCTTGTGCTGGGAACAAGGGGTGTGGTTACTGGTTCTGTGGGCTGTGGCCTGGAGGTTGTAAAGGCTGTAGCTTACCTGGTGGTGAGCTGGAACTGGTGGTGGTGGTTGGTGTGTGCTCAGGGTAGGTGGAGTTTTTCTGCATTCCCCAGGATTACACTCAAATTTGTTGGGGAGATGTGGGGGTAGAGTGGTCTGGCCATTAGAAGTCTCTTTCTCACCTGGAGCTGTGCTAAAGCATGGGTAGACTCAGCCACTGGTGGATCCAGGTCTGCCATACAAGTGGTGGTCCTCCACACTGGAATCTGCTGGTTCCACTGGCTGTGCCATGGCACTGGGTGAAGAGTGTAGGGGGTGTCCTGGTATTGATACTTGCCTGCTTCACCAACTTAGGGCTCAGACTCCCCTGCTGGTTTGCTGAGGTGGGGTTTGCCACTGACTGTCCATCCTGTACTGATCTCCTTCAGCCACAGCAAAAGGGACCTTTCCTATTAATAGCTCCCAGCCTCATGAACTAAAAAATACTGCTTCACCCTGTCTTTCTGCTGTTCCAGGATTTTTCCTGTGGAGATATTTCCTGGGTTTTTCATAATCAATAAGAGAGAGTAAGAGCAACTCACTGCTTACTACCCCATCTTGACTACCAGAAGTGCAAAAAGAACTCGTCCTGAAAAAATATACATTATCTCAGGGGAAACCACAAGTACACTTAAAAATAAACACAAAATATTCACTTTGTTAACTCAAGAAAATTTGGAGCAAGGCTAGAAGTAGAATCTAGAAGCTGAGAAATCTAGAAATGCCTATGAAACTGATACTACACAAGAGCATGCTTTTCTGGTTCCAGTTATTTCTTCCTAATTCCATTTCAGTTATTATCCTGACTGAAGAGGAAAGATTCTGTCATTCAACAGACATTTATTAAGTGCTTACTCTTTTCAAGACCAATGTCAAAATGGTGTAGTAAATAGAGAATTGCCCTCTGAGTAATGGAGACCTTTCTTTGATCCCTGACTCTGACAAACACTATCAGAGTGGGTAAAACTCTTAAACGTAGAACTCTATTCAAATCTCCAAAGCTTTACATTAGAGAACATATGCTGAAATGTTCTGATTTGGCAGAGTAGTTTGGCCCACTATAAATTACCCTATTTCTGTTAACTCAAGTTTAGCACACATTGTTCTGGGCTCCAAGTATACAATGACAAAGGTAACAATTATTGTTTGCAAGGAGTTTATGTTTTACTGAGTGTAAACACTTTTGACCCAGCTAAATAAATGCTGAACATAATGAAAATAAACAGAAAAATATTTCAGAGGGAGGTACTAAGCCTGGGATTAGCAAGAAAACCCTGTCAAAGGCACTTTAACTAAAGACACTTGAATGGAATGGAGGATATTTCCATTCCAGAGAGCCCTGAAAAACCAACCCCAAAGGTCCGTCGCACACCGGACATGGAGCCTACCCCTGCCTGGCCCTGCCCTGGCCGTGCAGCCCCAAGAGGAGCAGATTCAAGCAGGCTTCAGGGACAGACTCTCCAGCTGCCTCGAAGGTACCTCCACCCACAGGCGCTACAGGTCAGTGAGAGAGACTTCTGGGCTGGCCAAGAGGGTAGTGGGGTATCTCCATGACTTGGGCCCCCTCAGGAGGCAGGGGCAGAGGCAGCAGTAGCCTGAGACTCCCGGAGCAGATAGAAGCTCAGAGCTATTACTGAAGGTCTCCACATAAACTCCCTGAGGGAACTGAGCCTGGGAGGCAGTCCTGCCCCCACCTGAGAACCTGAATTTAATCCTACATTGAATAGCAGTCCCCCCCCAGCCACTGAAAGCCCTGAGGCTGGGGAGCAGCATTTGAATCTCAGACCCTAAGAACTAGTGAGACAGAGGTGGAGAGGAATATCAGAAGTCAAGTAACTGGCTGAGAAATGCCCAGAAAAAGGAAAAAAGAAATAAGACCATAGAAGGTTACTTTCTTGGTGAACAGATGTTTCCACCTTTCCTTTCTGATGAGGAAAGACATAGAAGCCAAGGCCTCTGTAGCCCAGACATCTGAAATAGATATCCAGTGGGCTCAGGGCATGGAAGAGCTCAAAAAAGGATTTTGAAAATCAAGTTACATAGGTGGAGGAAAAACTAGGAAGATAAATGAGAGAGATGCAAGAAAAGCATGAAAAATGAGTCAATACCTTGCTAAAGGAGACCCAAAAAATGCTGAAGAAAATAACTCCTTGAAAAATAGGCTAACTCAATTGGCAAAAGAAGTTCAAAAAGCCAATGAGGAGAAGAATGCTTTCAAAAGCAGAATTAGCCAAATGGAAAAAGAAGTTCAAAAGCTCACTGAAGAAAATAGTTCTCTCAAGATTAGAATGGAACAGATGGAGGCTAATGACTTTATGAGAAACCAAGAAATCACAAAACAAAGCCAAAACAATGAAAAAATCGAAGATAATGTGAAATATCGCATTGGAAAAACAACTGACCTGGAAAATAGATCCAGGAGAGACAATTTCAAAATTATGGGACTACCTGAAAGCCATGATCAAAAAAAAAAGCCTAGACATCATCTTTCATGAAATTATCAAGGAAAACTGCCCCGATATTCTAGAACCAGATGGCGTAATCAGTATTCAAGGAATCCACAGATCACTGCCTGAAAGAGATCCAAAAAGAGAAACTCCTAGGAACATTGTGGCCAAATTCCGGAATTCCTAGGTCAAGGAGAAAATATTACAAGCATTTAGAAAGAAACAATTCCAGTATTGTGGAAATACCATCAGGATAACACAAGATCTAGCAGCTTCTACATTAAGGGATCGAAGGGTGTGGAATAGGATATTCCAGAAGTCAAAGGAACTAGAACTAAAACCAAGAATCACCTACCCAGCAAAACTGAGTATAATACTTCAGGGGAAGAAATGGTCTTTTTTGACTTTCAAACACAAGAATGAGAAGAAGCATGAAATAGTAAACAGCAAAGGGAAGTCATAAGGGACTTACCAAAGGTGAACTGTTTACATTCCTACATGGAAAGACAATATTTGTAACTCTTAAAACGCTTCAGTATCTGGGTAGTTGGTGGGACCACACACAGATGTACACACACACACATGCACACACACATACACACAAGCATGCACACACAGAGACAGAGAGCACAGAGTGAATTGAATAGGATGGGATCATATCTTAAAAGAAATTAAGGTAAACGGTGAAAGATAAATGTAGTGGGAGGGTGAAATGGAGTGGGGTAAATTATCTCTCATTCAAGAGGCAAGCAGGAGACTTTTTAGTGGAGGGGAAAACAGGAGAGCTGAGAGAAACACATGAAGTTTACTCTCATCACATTCGACTAAAGGAAGGAATTAAATGCAAACTTATTTTGTATTTATCTTACAATACAGGAAAGTGGGGGAGAAGGAGATAAGCAGGGTGGGGGGGATGATGGAAGGGAGGGCAATGGGAGGAGGGAGCAATTTGAAGTCAACACTTGGGGAGGACAGGATCAAAAGACAGAATAGAAACAATGGGGGGCAGGATAGGATGGAGGGAAATATAGTTAGTCTTACACAACATGACTATTATGGAAGTCATTTGCAAAACTACACAGATATAGCCTATATTGGATTTCCTGCATTCCCAAAGTGAATGGGTGGGGAGGGAGGGATTGGAAGAATTTGGAACTCAAAATTTTAGGAACAATGTGGAGTATTGTTGTTGCTACTAGGAAATAAGAAGTACAGTTAAGGGGGAAAATAAAGTCATCTGGCCCTACAGGACAAAAGATAAGATGGGGACAAGAGAAGGGAGGGAGGATAGAAGAGAGGGCAGATTGGCGATAGGGAAAATTAGAACACTCGGTGTATTGGGGTGGGGGGAGGGGACAAATGGGGAGAAAATTTGGAACCCAAAATTTTGTGAAAATGAATGTGAAAAGTTAAATAAATAAATTTATATTAAAAAAGAAATAAAGAAAGAAGCTCTTCATTCCAACCAATCAACTCCTCTAAGCAAGGTAAGGAATCAATACTTTCCTTCTTTTGTCTAGGTCTTCCATAGAGTCTCTGCTGTCATGATTATGTCATTCTGGCATTGCCTGCTCTCAATTATTGATGAGCAAAGGCAGCTCCACAAAGAGGTTATTACTTCGAATCAGGCTGGATTCAGGGTTACTTCAGGAAAAAATAAAACCACAGGAGATTGCTTTTATTTCTCCAAGAAAACATATCTAATTGTGACATTGTTTACTGGGCCAGATGCCATGTCCAATCAGCCTCAAAGAAAATCTACTGGTTGCTGCTGCTAGATAGAGGTATTGTTTAAGGAGACTCTTCTTTATTGTTGCTAGCAACAAGCTCAATTTACCTTCACAGTACATAACTGCTGTACCTGTACTTGAAATTTTTTTCAATCTTATATTTTCTTTCTTTTTTTATCCTCTTAACCTATTTTACCTCATAAGGGAAATGAACACCTTCTTAAAATATCTCTCTGATCATTTTCTCCCCTGCTTCCTCTTCTCCAAGTGAAATGTTACTGCAGATGTTCCTCTTCTTTGCAAACCCAATTCTGCAGTATAGTCACAAATATTCTTCAGAGTTTTTGCTTGTGTGAACAAATGCATTCCTCAGAAGGGTTAATTTATTTTCTTTAATTGCAAGTTTTCTTATCATTTTCACCACCACTAGTCAACCTTTCAGTAATCAGTGAGTCTTTATTAAACAACTACTGTGGTGATACTAGGAATGACCATAAGCTTTATTACTAGTCAGTGAAATAGTACACTCCAGGAATAACTTTATTACAATGCTTCTTTGGTGCATGGTAAATAAGTGCATGCAAGTACTGTCATCACTTTCATGTTTCTGTTAAGGCAATGGATTTGAACTCCAAGAGACTTTTTCACAACTTTAAATAACTAAACATACAATTAAGATACACCACTAAAAGGTGGTTTGAGGGATATTAAATGAATAATCAAAATTACTTTTAGGAATATTCCTCTGAGATTGATAATAGAAACAGTAAGGTGACAATTCTGTCTTATTCATAAAATATAGGTAAACTGAAGTGAGATGATATCAACTCTGACAAGTAAAAGGAATACTTTTCCACACTCCCAAATGATACAATTCCAATCAGCTATCATTTTCTCTGCATTCATGGAAGGAATTGATCTAGGGTAATTTGAATAACTTCTCTGAGTTTCTCCTGCCAGATTTTTTAATATTTGAGGTAGGTTATTTGGGTGACAGAATTACTCTGATAATACATAAACAGCTGAATTCTGAAAAATAGGAGATAATAATCCTAGATGTTTGTGGAGTGATGCACAGTCTGATTTTCACTTTTACAATGGAGACTGAGACACCATATCAGGAAGAGAATAAGAGTGATCCTGCATCCTGGGAAAGCCATTGTGAGGTCAAAAGTCAGCAAGAGTAAAGGAATTTTCAATCAAGTGGAAGAACTTCACTGAAAGTTCTTTACTATTGTGTTGATATATCAGTAGAATGATACAAATATATAGATGTCTTCCTGACAAAAGGGGAGGGGGTACTATGGAAGTCTTCTCATATGTAATGGACAAGGATGTTGCCCACCACAAGAGTTTGTTTTATTACAACCCTCCAAATAATGCCTAAAATCTATGGCTAACCTGATGGATAAAGACCAGGTAGTCCCTGTTAAATGGAAATAATACATTAAAGGCCACACTCTCCCAGTTATCTGGGATTTTAGAGGCCTTCATTAGCATGTGGCACCTCTGCCAAAGAGTATGGACTCTAATCCAAACTTTAAAAATGCAAACATAATTATGAGAGTTGAAGGTCTTCTCTATCCATTAATGAACCTGCCCCTTAAGGGAAGTTTGATTAGGGGATGTGCACACCTTTTGTTAATTTTCTGATGAGGCACTGGTTCTCAAGAGTTGTGATGCCCTCTGACTCTGGAAAGTGTATAAATACTCTGAGGTGAGGTTTTACTTTGGAGCTTACTCAGTGGAAGTGTTTGGACAGATGAGGTTCTGGGCAGCTGCTAAGGACCCCCTGGCTTTAAAAACCTTGATGTTGTTGCTCCTCTCTCTGGTAACTACATATCTATTTAATGGTCAGACAGTTGGATCTGCCTGTCAATCTGTGATGTATGTATTGTTTCTGGTCAGACAGTAGAAAGCGCTGACTGTTGATTATTGTTTCTTTGTATTTTGTATTGAAGTTCAGGATGCTGACTTTTTCCCCTGACCTAAGTGAATGATATATGTGCTTGATTAAAGTGATTTTTGATCCCTCAAAAATTGCTTTCTTTTTAGAAAAGTAGGTCTAAGAACCTGTACAGCAGGTCCTCCTGTGTATGTTGATATCTTTGCTGATATAAAAACCAATCCTCCTCTAATATATTGCTTGTCTCCTTCCTATTTTTTTATAAGAAATTACAATTTGCCTTGTTTATTGAAAACTCAAACCATTATAGAAAAGGCTTGTACAACTTTACTTTGGCATCATTAATTCAGTTATGGGGAATATTCTGGGGATGAGAGTGTTGCATTGCTTGCCAGTAGACTAGGCTGTAGGTCATACAGTTTCTTCTGAAAGAACTTTGATTTTTATTTATGTAAATGATTGAGCCTTGTCTATGGGGCTAGCCGAAAATTTTGGGTCTAGGAGAAAAAGACTGATTGGACAATCAAAGGCTCTTTTTTAGGGAATAAAGACCAACAGGCAAATTGTGTTATTGTCCTCTTGTCAAACAGAAATTTTTTGTGAGATATAGCAGTACATAGTAGACACATCATATTGTTTGTTTGTTTTTTTCTTTTGAAATGAATAATCATGTTTATACCCTTACAATTGTAGCAGAAGTTAGGGAGTAGCTACCAATCAGGATACATGATTTAAATGCCATGCTACAGTGGCTGTAGAGCTTACGATTCTTGCTAACTAAGGACAAGGAAGTCACTTCTGTCTAATTGTATTTCTCGTACCAATCAGAACAGCCATCTCTGAAAAACCAAAACAGCATTATTTAATGTTACTCCTGATTGGTCTCTCATTACCCTGTAATACTGGACCATTTCCTTCAATTCAAGGCAAGAAGTTTTCCCTTACAGCAATTGATTGCAATTTGGAATATGATATTATTCCACCCACCAAACCTCTCCCCATCATAGCCACTAACCGGGCTACCACCAGAAATGATTTTATGCGATAATATGCATGATTGACACTCTGTGTGGCACGACATACACTTCACTACAAAGGAGGTCTGAGGCCAGTTCCCATCATATCCATTGATTTTTCCAACTCTGTATAATCCTCAGGCAGCTGGTAGGGGTGGATGTTGCAAAAGATTTTTGAAACAACCCTTTCATCATCAATCATCATGACCGTATTTATAGCAGCTGTATGCCCCATGTCTCAAATCCATGTTTTCAACAAATCCATGCCACGGTCATCCACTGTATCCTGGGTTTTCTTGACTTTGTTTTGACACTGGACTACAATGACTGTGGAAAAGAGAAGCTGACACTTTGCGTTAACTGTACCTCATCTGAATTCAATTTGCATTCAAGTCAAGACATCACCCAGTGATGTGATTGGTCATCTTAAGAAAGGAAGGTAAAACAAAAGAGTAACAGTAACAGAAATCCTGGCAAGAAATACTTTTCAGTTGGATGATTTTCTGATTCTTGCCTCCAAGAAGACATACTCAATATGGATAGACTACTTTAAGCACAGGATTTGTTGACTTTCTAAAGTCCTTCCTGGGTCCATTCCCTTCCTGGAGTCATCTGAGTTTAAACATTTCTGACCCCTCAGAAGAAAAGGAAAAATAAACCCTGGAGAAATGGTATATATCCACTCATTAGAAAGTCCTTTTCCCCAGGATAATTCAGATAACTCTTTCCCAAAAAAGAGCTTGAGGGACTACTGGGAAGAATAATTGGGAAGTATGTTGCTTTCTAATGACACTTGAAAGTGAAACTGTCTCTGCATAACTATGGTGATAATGAATTCACCTGGATCAAAGTAGCCAACTTTGTTGCAGTCCGAAGTCCCTGTATTTAACTGAGGAAAAATCCTTTCCCAGTCCTCATGCAAAGGGGATCAGCACTCAGCAGCAGCCTTTGAATCAAATTGTCAAATCAAGGAATATTTTAAGTGCTTAGAATGTATAGAGCACTGAGGATATGGAGAAAGGAATGAAAACAAAACAAAACAGTTCATGCTATCAAGTAACTCTGACTTTAATGGGGGTGGGGGACAAAATGCAAACATCCTAGGCAAACAAAGTATAAATGATATTTACTCAAGATAATCTTAGATGGAAAGTACTAGAATTAAAAGGAATTAAGACAGACTTCTTGTTAGAAAATGCAATATTACCTGGAACCGGAAGAAAGCTAGGGAAGTGAGATGGAATGAGGAGGGCTATTGTTCTAGACATTAGAAACTTACAGTGAAAATGCAGAGCCATGAGATGGAGTGTCTTATGTGAGGAACAGCAAGGAGGCCAATGTTACTTCAAAAGGGCAAGGATATGATATTATCCTCCAGATGGGGCTTCCAGAGATGAGATAAAGATGGTTTTGGGCGGTGGTCCAAGGATCACTGAGTGATTGGCAATATGAGAAGACTCTCAGCTAAAACAAGGGACAGAATGAACATGATTTACAATTTCTGCTTTACTATAACTGACCCTGACCTAGGATGAAAATCTATGATTGTGTTGTATGATCACCTGTATTTCATTGCTGAGATTTTGTTATTGATCCTGTTCTTCATTTCACTATACTTTGAGGAATTCACTGAGAACTAAAAAGGTTTTATGTCACTTACCAAGTGGACCAGACCACAAAAATCAGGTACTCAGTCCTTCCAAATTCCAAGTAGCAAAACCAACAAGTGGCATATTTTTTTTTGCTTTTTTAAATTGATGTTCTTTTTTCTTTATTTCTTGTTGTTTTCCTAAATGATGTCTTTTTTTATTTTACTTTTACTTTTTTTTATTCCATGCTATCCATGCCCAGTTCTCAGGTATATTGTAATGGGGTTGTCAAGTTATAGGCGTTTTAGTTATTGAAGTTACTCTAGAAGACATATAAGATCTTTCTACTAATGGGTAGGATATGATAAAACAAATATTTACCAGGGTCCTCCTCATGTAATCTAGGCTAGCTTTTTGTTGTGGTTGTTGTTGTTAGTTTTGTTTTTTCCTAAAGGAAAAGAGGTTATGCCTGAAACTTTTTTTGTTCCAGCAAACCAAGGCTTGAGATACTGACTCAAATTCCTGGTCCTCTGAGTGGATAATATCAGTCAATTCATAATTATTCAGTTTCGCAAACTTAGCAGATGTCTCACTGGAATGTGAGTAGACATACCTTGATGACCTGATGGATTTGTACTAGAAGATAGAAGCTATTTTTACCTGATCCCATTTTGACACCTTACTGAGAATCCTTTCCATTCTATGGATAGGTTATCTCCTCTTATTAAGTGTTAGATGGTCTCTGAGTGCTTCTTTTCATTCTAATTTCAAATCAAAACAACCACATCGACTAAGTAAGGATAAGACTATAACCATCAGTCACAGAGAAATTTAGGCAACTTATAATCAAGTTGCTAACTTCCAGGAAGCCAACAAATACTGATGTACTTTCCTAGATTCAGTATGAATGACCAAAATGTCATCTCCAAACATTTTAATAGAAAAGCCAATAAGAAAACCACTACATGCTAGTGGTGATACCCTTCTTATTTTTGTCAAATAGGAAATTTGGTGTTATGTTCTAGGAGAACTTAAATAATCCAAGGATTTTTTTGAATTGTGATGGTAGACTCTAAACTGCACTAAGGTTGGGGGCATCCCTAAATATGTCACTAGTTAATTTTCAATCAGTTTAGCTAAGAGATCCTGTCCTGCTACAAAGAGTGGCTATATAAAAGATATTTTTCTCTAGTGAATAGGTTAATCTACAAGTATTTGTATGAGCTTATTATATGCTGATTACCATGCTACATGCTCAGGATACAAGGTGAAGAAAAATTATGGTTGCTACTTCAAGGACCTCACAACCTCATGGGGAGAATATATACAAATAAGTATTTATCTACAAAATATAGGCAATGTAAATGGAAGGTGATCTCAGGGAAGGCACTAGCACAAAGGGAAAGGAAGAATATGGAAAGGACTTCTCCAGGAGGTAGAATTTGAACTGAGTCTTGGAAGCCAGAGAAGCCATCAGAGAGAGTTAAGGAGTCAGAGTATTCCACACATCAGTTTCCACTAGTAAAAGGTCAAAGATTCAGTAGAATAAATGCAATGTTTGAAAAACCATGCAATAGGACATATAGCTATATCATGGAATATGTGGAGGAGAGAAAGTATGAGAAGACTGGGAAAATAGGAAGGAGACCAGTAGTGAAGAACTTTAAATAACAGATAATTTTACATTACATGCTGGAGATTATACAGAGCCATTCAGTTTTATTTTTTATGAGACTGACCTAGTTAGAATTCATGAATATTACTTTGGTAGTTGAGTGGAAGATGAATTAATCAAGGAGAGGATGTGAGACAGGGAATCCAATTAGACTATTTCAAAAGTCTAGGTGAAAGTTTATACAAGTGTAGCAGCTATATGAATGCAGAAAATGAAACATATACAAGATATATGAAGGTAGAAATCACAAGATTCAATTGAATTGAATACTTATTAAGCATCAAGGATGTTCTAACCTCCATGTTGAGCATGGGGGACACAAATAGAAAAAAAAGAAAGAAAATATCTGTCCTCAACAAGATTGCAATCTAATAAAGACAATGCACAGAAGAAAGCTGAAAATGGTTGGGGGACACAGAAGCATCGGATTCCATCATGATCAAACAAAAGAGAACTATAAATATATACATATATTTATATATACACATAGACATATGCATATACATACATATGTGTGTATATGTGCACAAACATGTACATATATACATATACATACACATATGATAGATAGATGGAGATACATGAAAATTTTCTGTAAAGTGCAAATTGTAACCCTTAGTAAAGAGAAGCTTTGAGGGTTCATTATTTTACTATCCCTCTATACCCCAGCCTTCTAATCAGAATAGAGAGGAGGTTAAGGAAGTTAGATAGGTGTGGAATATCCAAAATTGAATTAATTGCAAGATGATGAGATTTTGGGTAATCAGCTCATTTTATCCTTGGATGGGATGTCATGTTCCAAGAAGTTCAAATCAAGCAGAGGTGTAGATGGAAAAAAAGAAGAGTTAGCAGATTTTACAACAGATTTAAAATGTGGGCTGAATAAGAATGCAGAGTTAAGGATAATACTAAGACTGAAAGCTTGTGAAACAGAGAAAACATAAGTATCTGACAACATTAAGAAAGTTAGAGAGAAGGGAAGATTTAACGTAAATTGTGCAGATCTTTTTTCTTTAATAAAAATTTATTTATTTAACTTTTTACATTGATTTTCACAAAATTTTGGGTTCCAAATTTTCTTCCCTTTTATCCCCTCCCCCCACCCCAATACACAGAGCAATCTAATTTTCCCTATCACCAATCTACCCTCTCTTCTATCATCCTTCCCCTTCTCTTGTCCCCATCTTCTCTTTTGTCCTGTAGGGCCAGATGACTTTCTATTCCCCATTACCTGTATTTCTTATTTCCTAGGAGCAACAACAATACTAAACAGTTATTCCTAAAACTTTGAGTTCTAAATTCTCCCCATCCCTCCCTTCCCCACCCATTCCCTTTGGGAAAGCAGGCAATTCAATATAGGCCCTATCTGTGTAGTTTTGCAAATAACTTCCATAATAGTCGTGTTGTGTATGACTAACTGTATTTCCCTCCATCCTATCCTGACCCCTATTTTTCCTATTCTGTCTTTTGATCCTGTCCCTCCCTGAGTGTTGACTTCAAATTGCTCCCCTCCTCCCATTACCTTCCCTTCCATCTTCCCCCCCTTGCTTATCTCCTTCTCCCCCACTTTCCTGTATTGTAAGATAGGTTTTCATACCAAAATGAGTGTGTATTTTATTCCTTCCTTTAGTCGAATGTGATGAGGGTAAACTTCTTGTTTTTTTCTCAACTCTCCTCTTTTTCCCTCCACTAAAAAGTCTCCTGCTTGCTTCTTGAAAGAGATATAATTTACCCCATTCCATTTCACCCTCTTTCCTCCCACTACATTTCTCTCTCACCATTTACCTAAATTTCTTTTAAGATATGGTCCCATCCTATTCAATTCACTCTGTACTCTCTGTCTCTGTATGTGCATGCATGTGTGTATGTGTGTATGTGTATGTGTGTGTGTGGTCCCACCAACTACCCAGATACTGAAAAGTTTTAAGAGTTACAAATATTGTCTTTCCATGTAGGAATATAAACAGTTCACTTTTGGTAAGTCCCTTATGACTTCTCTTTGTTCTTTGCTTTTTCATGCTTCTTCCCATTCTTGTGTTTGAAAGTCAAATTTTCTTTTCAGCTCTGGTCTTTTCAGTAAGAATGATTGAAAGTCCTCTGTTTCATTGAAAGACCATATTTTCCCTTGAAGTATTATACTCAGTTTAGCTGGATAGGTGATTCTTGGTTTGAGTCCTAATTCCTTTGACTTCTGGAATATCCTATTCCACACCCTTCTATCCCTTAATGTAGATGCTGATAGATCCTGAGTTATCCTGATTTTATTTCCACAATACTGGAATTGTTTCTTTCTAGCTGCTTGCAAGATTTTCTCCTTGACCTGGGAATTCTGGAATTTTCCCACAATGTTCCTAGGAGTTTCTCTTTTTGGATCTCTTTCAGGCACTGATCAATGGATTCTTTCAATATTTATTTTGCCCTCTGATTGTAGAATATCAGGGCAGTTTGACTCCATAATTTCATGTAAGATGATGTCTAGGCTCTTTTTTTTGACCATGACTTTCAGGTAGTCCCATAATTTTTAAATTGTCTCTCCTGGATCTATTTTCCAGGTCAGTTGTTTTTTCCAATAAGATATTTCACATTCTCTTCCATTTTTTCATTCTTTTGGTTTTGTTTGGTGATTTCTTGGTTTCTCAGAAAGTCATTAGACTCCATCTGTTCCATTCTAATTTTGAGAGAACTATTCTCTTCAGTGAGCTTTTGAACCTCTTTTTCCATTTGGCCAATTCTGCTTTTGAAAGCATTCTTCTCCTCATTGGCTTTTTGAACTTCTTTTGCCAATTGAGTTAACCTATTTTTCAAGGTGTTATTTTCTTCAGCATTTTTTGGGTCTCCTTCACCAAGATATTGACCCGTTTTTCATGCTTTTCTTGCATCTCTCTCATTTCTCTTCCCAGTTTTTCCTCCACCTGTCTCACTTGATTTTCAAAATCCTTTTTGAGCTCTTCCATGCCCTGAGCCCACCGGACATCCACCTCGGATGTCTGGGATACAGAGGCCCCAACCTCCACATCTTTCCCTGATGGTAAGAATCCTTCCTCGTCATCAGAATTGAAAGGTGGGAACATCTGAACACCATTAAAGTAGCTTTCTATAGTCTTATTTTTCTTCCCTTTTCTGGGCATTTTCCCAGCCAATTACTTTACTTCTGAGATTCTTCTCCACCCCGGCCTAGATCTGCCCAGCTAGTGCTTGGAGCCTGAGATTCAAATGGGCTTTCCGAGGCAGGTGTGGCTGCTATTCAATGTGAGCTTAAGTTCTGGTGCTCGGGTGGGGGCAGGGCCACCTCCCAGGCTCAGTTCCCTCAGGGGGTTTATGCAGAGACCTTCGGTAAAGGCCCTGAACTTCTGCCTGCTGCTCCAGGAGTTCCAGGCCACCACCGCTGCCTCTGCCACTGCCTCCTGAGGGGGCCTGAGTCACGGAGACACCCCGCTCCCCTCTCGGCCAGCCCAGACGTCTCTCTCACTGACTCACTAGCGCCTGTGGGTGGAGGGATCTTCGTGGCCACCGGAGGTTCCGTCCCTGAAGCCTGCTCGGATCTGTTCCTCTGGGGCCGCGGCCAGGGCAGCTCAGGGGTGGACTCCACTGTCCAGAGAGCGACGGACCCCTGGGGATGGCTCTCCAAGGCTCTCTGGAATGGAAATCTTTTCCACTGTGTTTCTACACACCTTACAGTGTTCCAGAATTTGTGGGGATCAGAGCTAGCATACGTGAGTCTTTCTACTCCGCCATTTTGGCTCCATCCCGCAGATCTCTTTTACATATGCTGAGTTTACTATGACAATTATAAATATGCTAAAGATAGTTATTTGTGCATAAAGTTAGATAAGAGAGGAGATTAAGATTAGTTATATAAATTTGATTGCAACCAAGTGATGCAGTGGATAGAGTATCAAGCCTTGAGTCAGGAGGACTCCTCTTCCTAAGTTCAAATCTGGGCTCAGACACTTACTAGCTATGTGACTCTGGGCAAATCACTTAACCCCATTTGCCTCAGTTTCTTCATCTGTAAAATGAACTGAAGAAGGAAATGGCAAACGACTCTGGTACTGTTGCCAAGAAAATCTTAAATGGGGTGATAAAGAGTCAAATATTAAGGAATAAGTACAAAAATATATGTCTGAGACTCATCTGTAGAGTGATAACCTTTAAAACCAAAGGAACTGATGAATCATCAAGCAAAATATCGTAAAAAAAAAAAAAAAGATGCATAGAAGTCCAGGGAAGAGGCTTGGAAATGCCTGATGGCTACTATGAAAATAAACAATAAGCATATAAGCTTGACATACAACAGTCAGATAGGCAACCTAGGACTGACAGTGGGGAGATAGTGTTTCAGAAAATGAGAGAAGAGAGAATATGCAGAAGGAGATGATGATACAGAACAACAGTGGCTTTAGAAAGGATATAGATAAGAACCAAGGAAAAATAAATTAGATTTGACAAGGGATCATCAATAATTTTGTATATAGCAGTTCAAATTGAATTTACAGTACAAAGGATTTAGAAATAAGTAAGAGGACTTCCTCATAGAGTTTAGTCACAATGAGGAGGAATGTTAAATGCAGATGATAACTGAGGATGATAGCATCAAGTGAGGATTTTATTAAAACAAGAATGATATGTATGTATGTATACATATATACGTATGTATATATGAGTGTGTATACATATATACAATATATACATATGTATACATATATGTATATATATAAATATATATATATATTTGTTGAGTACTACTATTTACAGGGACATTGTGCTAAGTGCTGGATCTGAAAAAAAAAAAAAAAAAAAAAAGAAAAGAAATCCCTTGTCCTTAAGTATCTCACAATCCAATAGCGAGTTTTAGGACAATAAGAAAACAAAAAGTTATATGCAGTATAAATAGGGAGATTTAAGGTTCTGGGGAAGACCTTACAGGAAGTTTTAAAAAGTAGAGAAATAGATTCCTTTCTTTGTTTTAGTACTTGAAACTTGGGAATTCATAACTTGCCATTCCCATTACTTGGAGAGGAATTGTCTAAATTTGAATTGCCTATTTAACAGCGATATATTGGTATTTTTCTTTCAAATACTGTAACAATTTTCATCTCAGCTGCCAAAAATATAAATGCATATTAGTCCCATTATATTTTTAATTATGATATTTAAGGTTGTTCTATTAGTGACAGCTGGGCAACCAACTCGCTGTACTTTGCTATAAAATGCATCTGTTATTTAAAAACCTTATGGATGACTGGTCAAATCCAAATCAAGAAATCTGAATCAGAGTTCATGGGGTTCTACGACCATAACTCTAAATTTGGAAGTGATCTTAAAGGGTTTATCAAGTCCCATACCTTCTTTCTAAAGATAAGAATTGGAGGTCATAAGACGTTAAGTGATTTTCAGTGCCTGGGGTGAGTTTTGCCTGTCAACACACCTACACACACACACACACACACACCAACACCGAAAAGTACCACCCATTTTTCTTATCATTTCCGTGTAAGATGAAAGAAAATCTCTGGATCCTATCAAACTACTGATGGAGTTGGAACTGTTAAATCCATTGAGGAGAACAATGTGGAATTTTGACCCAAAGGTTACAAAAATTCGCATACGATGTGACTTAGCTGCTACTGGTGCTGTATCACAAAGAGATTAAATAAAGTGGAAAAGGACCTATGCATATAAAAATATGTCAACTTTTCTGGAAGCAAAGAATTGAGGGGATACACATCAACTGAATTATTGCTCAATAATTTGTAATCCATCATTGCTGTGGAATATGATTTTGTTGTGAGGAATGACAAGCAGGTGCTATCAGAGAAACATGGAAAAGACTTACATGAGCTGATGCCAAAGCAAAATGAGCAGAACCCACAGAATATTGTGCAGAGTAATAGCAGTATTGTTTGACTATTAAAAGAGAATATTTAGCTGTTCTCAGCAATATAGAGATTCAAGATAATTCTGAAGGACTCATGCTAAAGAACTGCTGAGAAGATGACAGAGTAGAAGGATGGACCTGTAGCTCATAAAATACTTATAAAAATGACTAAAAAATTCAAAAGAAGCAGAAGCCACAAAGCAACAGCATTTCCAGTCCAAGACAGCCTGGAAGGTCAACAGGAAAGGTCTATCACATAAGGCAGAGCAGAGCCTAACCTTGGCTGGGTGCCACGGTTCTAACAGGACTGGGACAGGCTTGAGGGCAGAGTCCCCTGTAGCAGCTGTGTTTCCCAGATTGCTCAAGCCACAAACACTAAAGACAGCTTCAAAGGTCAGTGAGAAAGCTCTTTCCCCTGGGTGAGAAAGGAACACAGTCTGGACCCAGCAGCAACAGCTGCTGCAGAGAAAGCGCACATTTTTGAGCCCTCAGCTAAAAGACCATTGGGAAATTGAGCAGCTGATCTGGGTCTCAGCTCTGAGGGGCAACTCTGGGGTAAGGAGGAGAACCGATATGGTGGAGCTGGTGGAGGCTCTGGGGAGGGAAATCTGGCTCACAGATTCTGGGCAGAAGGGTGCTTTGGTTACTCTCATACAACAGTGCAGGCCAGGAGAGGAATAACCTCCTCTCCCTTTATTGTGCCAACTTGGAGGAACTGAGAGCTTACAGGTCACCAGAGTATGCCCTCCTCTTGAAAAAGAACTCAAAAGTCAAGTAACTGGCTGGGAAAATGCCCCCCAAAAGGAGAAAAAGTAAGACTTTAGAAGGCTACTTTCTTGGTGAACAGGTATTTTCCTCCATTCTTTCAGATGAGGAAGAAAAATGCATACCATTAGAGGAAGACCTAAAAGTCAAGAATTCTGCATCCAGACCTGCAAAATAAATATGGAATGGAATGGTCATGGAAGAGCTCAAAAAGGATTTTAAAAATCAAGTAAGAGAGGTGAGGAAAATTTGGGAAGAGAAATAAGAATTTTGCAAGAAAATCATGAAAAGAGAGTCAACAGCTTGCTACAGGAGACCCAGAAAATACTGAAGAAAGTAACACCTTTAAAAATAGACTAACTCAATTGGCAAAAGAGGTAGTTAGTCTCATTATTGTCATTTTCTTGAAGGAAGTTGTTGATTGTTTCTATAATTTGTTTTTTAATCCATTCATTCTTTAGGATTAGATTGTTTAGTTTCCAAATAGTTTTTGGTTTATATTTCCATGATCTCTGATTACAGATAAGTTTTACTTCATCATGATTTGAGAAGGATTTACTGACTATGTTTGGCTTATGGCTTAGTACATGGTCAGTTATTGCATATGTGCCATGTACTGCTGAGAAAAAGGTATATTTCTTTCTATTCCAATTCAATTTTCTTCAGAAATCTGTCATATTTTCCTTATCCAGAGATCTACTCACTTCTTTAACTCCCTTTTTGTTTATTTTGAAGTTAGTTTTATCAAGTTCAGAGAGGATGACATTGAGGTCCCTCACTAGAATAGTTTTGCTGTCTATTTCTTTTTGTATATCCCTTAACTTCTCCTCTAAATATTTGGATGCTATACCACTTGGAGCATATGTGTTTGGTAATGAAATTGCTTCGTGGTGTATGGTATGTTTTAGCAGGATGTAGTTTCCTTATTTATCTCTTTGATTTGATCTATTTCTGCTTTTGCTTTTTCTGAAATGAGGATTGCTATGCCTACTTTTCTACATCAGCTGAAGCACAAAATATTCTGCTCCAACTTTTTACCTTTACCCTGAGTGTATGCCCCCATTTCAAATGTGTTTCGTGCAACAACATATTGTTGGATTATGAGTTTCAATTCTTTCTGCTATCTGTTTTTCTGCTATCTCTTTCTGTTTTATGGGAGAGTTCATTCTATTCACATTCAGAGTGATGATTACACGCTGTGTCTTTCCCTCCATCTCCATTCCCCTTGTTTATGTTTTTAGTTCTTCCTTCTCCTCCACAATAGAGTCTTAACTTTTGACCACTGTCTCCCTCAGTCTTCCTTTGCTTTTTGCAGCCACCCTCCCTTCTAATCCCCTATTTCCTTCCTGCTTCTCTCCCTTTTAGCCTCCATTCCCTTTTCTTTCCACCTTCCTCTCATACTGCCTATAGAGCTAATATTATTTCTATACTTAAATAGGTTTTTTGTACCCTCCTTGAATCCAATCACATGACAGCACCTTTCAAACAATGCTCATCTTCCTCCTCTATTTCCCTTCTTCTGTAATAATTTTGTGTGCCTCTTCCCATGATGGAATTTATTTTTTTACCTCCTTCTTTTCACATCTCCCATTACAATCCCTTTACACCCTTAAATCACATTTGTTATCATCACATCATTTATCTATCTATGTATATCACTTTCACATTTCATAATAAATATACAATACTCAAGATTAACAAGCATAAGCTTCCCTTATAGGGATGTAAAGAGTTTGCTCGTATTGTGTAGCAAGTTTTTATTTTTTACCCTGCTTAACCTTTTATGCCTCTCTTGAAACCTGCATTTGAAGATCAGATTGTCTACTGAGATCTGGCGTTTTCATCAGGAAGGTCTGGAAACCTCTTATTTCATTGAATGTCCATCTGCTTGCTTGAAATATTATGCCCAACTTTCCTGGGTAATTGATGCTTGGTTGTAGTCCCAGCTCCTTTGTCTTATGGAATGTCATATTGCAATTTCTTTGATCTTTTAACGTAGAAACTATAAGATCCTGCGTGGTTCTGACTGTAACTCCTCGATATTTGAACTGTTACTTTCTGGATGCCTGCAGTACTTTCTCCTTCAATTTATAGTTCTGGAATTTGTCAATGATATTCCTTTGTGTTTTTTCCTTTGGGGTCCCTTTCTGGGGGTGAACAGTGGATTCTTTCGATGACTATTTTGCCTGTGGGTCTTAGATTTCTGGGCAAATTTTCTTCATAATTTGCTGGATGATATTATCCAGACATTTTTTTCATCATGGCTTTCTGGTAGACTGGTAATCCTTAGATTTTCTCTCCTAGATCTATTTTGTAGGTCAGTTGTTTTTCTAATTAGATATTTTACATTTTCTTCTGTGTTTTCATTCTTCATATTCTGCAAGACTGATTTTTGATGTCTCGTGGATTCCTTAACTTCTACTTGCCTTATTCTATCTTTTATCAAATTATTTTCTTCAGTTAACTTTTGCATCTCCTTTTCCTTCTGTTCAACTACTCCTTTAAAGGAGTTATTTTCACCATTTACATTTTGTACCTCCTTTGCCATTTGTCCAATTGTCCTTTTAAATTCTTCTGTGATTTCTCTTTTCATTTTATTAAAGTCACTGGTCAGTTATTTTTTTCTATTTCTCTAATTTGGGTTTCAGAATCCTTCCTGAGATCTTCCAATAATGCTCTTCGTTTTCCAGAGCAGTTCATATTCCCTTCGAAAGTTTCAGATGGGAGTACAGGCTCAATGCTGACCGCTTTGGTACTTGTATTTTGGTCCTTGTCTTCATAGAAAGATTCTACGGTCTTTTCTGCTTTGCTTCTTACTCATAATAACCTTTTTCCTGGTTTTTAAAGTACATCTCTCCATCTGTGGTACAGGGAGCTCTGTTCCACAGTTCTGCCTATAACTTGAGACTTTGTATGTTGTGGCCTCTGGTTCTTTCAGCTACAAGCCAAAATCCTTCAACTTACCTCTGGCTTATGTTAGAGAACCAAGGCCAGGTGAGGTTTTTTGGGGTTTCCCCAGAGTTATCCTGGATCTAGCTCATAATTGTGAGGGAGAGGTTGTCTGGACGCCAGAGGTCTCCTTTGCTGAGCTATTGCATAGGCAAGCTCAGCTGTCTGTGCTAGTGTCTTCCTGATTTATTTCGCTTACTGATGCACTCCTGGAGCCCTGGCATTGGCACTTTCTGGCTTCACTCCTCTGGGGTTTAAGACTTTTTCCTAGCTTGTTGAAGTTGGGCTTTCTGGGACAGGTCTGATCCTGTACTAGTCACCTTTGGTCACAGCAAGAGGAAACCTCCTTAGTGATTTTTCTAGCCTCATTGGCTAAGAGTCTGTTTACCCCTTCTGCTGCTCCAACTTTTCCACGGTTTTTCTTGGGGTGATATTTTTTGGGCTCATCAAGGTCAACAAGGGGATGGACATAGCAGTTACCAATTTTTTCACCATCTTGGCTCCTGGAACTGGACAATATTAGTAATTCTTGAAACTTTTCTGAGTATTGGTGTAGTTTGAGGGGTTATACACACACATGAATACATGCATACACACACATATATGTGTGTGTGTGTGTATATATATATATATATATATATATATATATATATATATAGAGAGAGAGAGAGAGAGAGAGAGAGAGAGAGGCAGAGGGCACAGGGTGTGTTGATTACGAAGTTATGACATCTAAAAGATAAAATTAAGGGGTGAGAGAGGAATATGTTGGAAATAGAAAGGGAGAAATGGAATGGGGAAAATTATCTCTCATAAAAGAGGCAAGAGAAAGCTTTTTCAGTGGAGGGGGAAGGAGGGAGATGAGAGGGGAAAAGTGAAGCTTACTCTCATCACATTTGGCTTAAGGAGGAAATAACATGCACACTCACTTTGCTGTAAACATCTGTCTTATGTTATGGGAAAGTAGGGGAGAAGGTAGATGATAGAAGGGACGGAAAAAGACAGGAAGGAGTAATAAGAAGTAATCATTTTGGGGGGGTAACAATGTCGAAAAAGAGAATAAAATAAATATGGGACAGGATAGAATGGAGGGAAATGTAGTTAGTCTTACACAACATGACCATTATGGAAGTATTTTGCAAAACTACACGTATATAGCCTATATTGAATTGCTTGCCTTCCCAGTGGGAATGGGTGGGGAGGGAGGAAGGGAGAGAATTTGGAACTCAAAGTTTTAGGAATGAATGTTGAGGATTGCTTTTGCAAACAATTGGGAAATAAGAAGTACAGGTAATAGGGTATAGAAATCTATCTCGTCCTACAAGAAAAGAGAGAAGATGGAGATAAGGGAAGGGAGGGGTATGATAAAAGGGAGAGTAGATTGGAGGAAGGGGTTATCAGCATGCATAGTGTTTTGAGGTGAGAATAGAGGAGAGATGGGGAGAAAATTTGGAACTCAAAACTTTTTGGAAATGAATATTGAAAATTAAATAAATAAATAAACATTTTAAAAGAACTGTTGATCTCAAGGCAAATTAAAATACATTTTCTTTCATTTTCTTTTTCTTGTTTTTTGCAACATGGCTAACATAGAATACATTTTTGCATGAGTATGTAAGTATATATATATATATGCATGCACACATACATATATGTATATTCATGATACATAATATAATGTACATCATATTGCTTATCCATTTAATGAGAACAGGAGAGGCTAGAGGAAAGGAAAGAATTTGGAACTGAACTTTTAAGAAGGGGTATTTTAAAAAATAAATAAATAGTCCAGGCACAACAAAATTTAAAATGATGGCCATAATTTTTAAAAAGCTTTTTCCTAATTGTATACACTGAAACAGGAGAGTCGTAGAATCACAACTTTAAAGCTATAGACAGTAATAAAGCTGGATTTGATACCACTTTCTTTGATACTTAATCCCCTTTGTCTATTGTCTAGGATATCAAACCTACTTTTCACTATGACAAATCTCTATGCGATCAAATACCTTTTCCACTTCACAAAGAAAAAAGTCTATTGTCCATATAGGTCAATATTTGATGTCATTCCATAGAGTTCTTTCTTCACTGTGTGTGTGTGTGTGTGTGTTGGGAAAATTTTAAATATTTGCCAATTCAAGAATTCTACAGGATTTCTACAGAGAATAAACTGATTTGAATTTGAGATTGTTCATCAATTTTAATGACCTTAAGCCTCTCACTGAAACAAAAGCCATTAAAAAAAGCTAATGCTTTTTCTTCCAAAGATATTGTAAGAGCATAAATAAGGAAATGACAATCTTTGAAAACCTAAAGGTATTGGAAAGGTTCATAATAGGCATGAGCAGGCATTAAAACATTACCTATAGACATATTAGACAAAGACTTGGAGAGATGTATGATCAGAAAAGAGCATGGTCTCGAAATGTGACAAGGATAAAGGATAACAAAGAGGAAGTTTTCTCCATTTTCATCCAAATAACATTATAAAAATCTAGAAGGAAATGACTAGCATTGTGCGTAGTCTTCGGTGGATTTATATGAGAAGTTGAATAAGAATTGTGTATGACATAATATTGTTAGGTTGTGATGTGCTTTATTGGAGGAAATAGCCCACATCAATAAAAATCACAGATCTTTTGAAATATCCATTAACCAAATATTCAGCATTTATTAAATGCTGAATTTATTAAATAATAAAAACTGTATGCCAGCCACATACATAAATAGATACATAAAAGAATTTTGTAGAATAGATATAAATTAACCTTAGAGGAGAGAGTACCAGAAGCAGGGAGAAAACACAGGTCTGGGAAAGGCCTTCTGAAAAGTTTGTATTTCATTTAAGAGTGGAAGAAAGGCAGATATTTTAAGAGACTGAGTTGAGGAAAGAGAATATTACAATCATCAGAGACAGAAAGTTTAAAGGCACAGAATTGGGAAACAGAGAATTTTGTTTGAGGGATGTCATAAAGAATACAATTGAACACTTTAATGTTCATGAACATGCGAAGTACTAAAATGTGTACAAGGTTTGGAAAGATAGGAAGCAGGAACGTTGTGAAAAGTTTTCAAACTCAAACGGAATTACATATCTGATCTTGGATGATACAGGGAGTCTACTAAGGAGTTTATTAAGGAAGAGAGTTGTATGATCAGATCTAATATTTAAAAGGTTTATTTTGTGAGGAGAGTGGAAGATAGATTGTAGGGGGAGAAATATGAGGTAGATTATTTTGGAAGCTATTACCACAATCCATTGAAAAATCAGCAAGTACCTGAGCATGTATGATGCTTGTCTGGATCAAGAGAAGAGGACAGAAAGAGAGATAATGCAAAGGTGGTTTTGAAACATTCTTTTAAAATTCTTTTATTTATTTGCTCAACTTTTTGAGACTTTATTAATATTATTCAATTATAATGTTTTGGGAGCCCATAGATATTATTTCTCTGTTTTTCCTTTCATCAAGTATTTATCAAACATCCCTCACTCTATTACTTTTTAATAGTATTTTTAGAAACATGCTATTTATTAGATCAATTAGGTATTTTGCCCTACAATGTTTATAAATCTTATGAAAAATTTATATTTAAATTGGAGTCAAGCTTATAGAAAATCTTTTAACTTTCTACTGGAAGGCCCTTCCCTTTTTATCACTAATGTTATATCAGACTCTACACTGTTGGGCTTCTTGTCGATTCTAAACTGGTTCTTTTTTCTAGTTAGATCACCATGTTTGGATGAATTCTATGAATGAATTCAACAATGCAGTCCCTTTAACTGGAACATTTCAAAGACAGCTTTGAAGGGAAAATGACCAATCATTCAATTGACTTTTATTTGATCATTCCTTTTCCTTAATTACCCAGTATCTCTAATCCATACTTCTGAGGTTGAACAAATACAATGAATTTCTCATATTAAGGGATGAGTGAAATCATACTGGGTTAATTCAAGGGGGTCTGGAGGGAAGTAGCATAAATCAACTGCAATTCAAAGTACAGTCCTGATGGAGTGGCAAGGAGAAGGGTGTATCAGGTTTACTAATCAAACTTTCTGTAATAGTTGTATTATTTCGATAAAAAGTTGATTTTAGAGAAATGCTTACTTTTTTATTTTTTTTATTGTAATTTTTAGCACTTTGACATTTTCTTTTTTTTTTAGATGATGAATATTGGAGCAAGAAAAAGGAAAAATATTTCATTTTGCCTTCCTGTCAGAAGTTTCCATTTGTTGAGTTTAAAGATGTGTTGTGATCTGATGTGCATAGAAAAAGAACCCCATTCCCACTAAACTGAAGATACCAGAAATACTAGTTCAGAGGATCATAGATTTGAAGCTGGCAGAGAACTCACAGGACATCTAATCCAGCACTTTATTTTACAGCTATTGAAACTGAGATTAACGAAGTTTGAGTTGTCTCAGGTTACGATGATAGTAATCACCAGAGGCAAGATTTAACTCTAAAAGCTCCGATTCCAGATCTAGTGCTTTTTTTTTTTTTAATAGTGACTTACTAAGTCTACTTATCAATACAAATGTTACCAATTTCCTTCATTTTTGTATAGGGGAGATTAAGTAGTAATTCATCTTGCAAATAAGTATTGGTAAAAGTAACACATAAAATCAGAAGTTGATTTTCACTAAAGCATTACCAGCTGTACCTATGTTACACTAAGCCTGAGAGGAGTCACCTCGATATAGTGAATTTCATAGTGAATAAAGATCTGTCTTTGAAGACAGGTGAAGATGCTCTGCATTCAAATCCTGCCTCTTGACTCTTAATGTCTTTGTGATTCTAAAAACAAAACAGAACAAAACCCTTTAGTCTCATGGTGATCCAGATATTTCTCCAGGTTGGAAACATTTTGTTTCCTAGGAATTCCTTACAACAGTGAAATCACCAGTCTAGTCCTAAAGTGACTTCAATTTATCTCAAATGCTGCCTTTTCGAAATTGTCCTTATTTTTTCCAGGTTCCAAAACACCCTAGTTAACTATAATATGCAATGAACTGGAATACTTCATTCCCTGACCATTCTGTGAGGCAGGAGTTTATTGCATTTCTTTCACAAAGAGCTGTCTTAGTAGGGCTCTGCCTGGTGTTTTCATTTTCATTGCCCTGCCTGTCAATCAATTATAGACATTGTCAATTAAGTTGCAAAAAATAGAGCATAAAACTTGGACAGAAAGAAAGCAAAATTCTGCTTCTCTCAGTATTCATGAAAAGTTATAGAGTCATTAGATTTTCTAAAGCCTGAAACTGTTCATTTGAAGCGGTTTTACAGACACCAAAATGTATTGCAGTTTTTTTTCACTTTCAAAACATTTGTACCTTTTGTGCATACAGTTTTAGATACATATGCAAACATTTCCAAACTCACCTAATCTTTGCCTGTGTATCACATAATCTTAGTTTGATTCTTTTGCATATAGCCTGAGAATAAGTTACATTGAAAGGACAATACCTCCACTTAATAAATTCATCAATAATATAAACCACCTATGGATAAATCATTAATTGCAGAATTTTGTAACTAGAAAGAAATTTAGACATTATCTGATAGAAGCTGTTCCTTTTAATATAAGGACATTTAGGCCCAAAGACATTAAGTTATAATGAATCAAGACAGAATTTAATAGAAGATGGACTGTATCACATTTACAAAATTACTCAGTACTCTCAATAATGGAAATTACTCAAGATTACAACATATATACTCCCTGCTTAAAAATAATTGAATATCATTAGCTTAGAAGAATTAAGAGAGTGAGGAGATGAACTGATGAGACAATGAAAAACTTCATGGTAGGAAAACAGAGCTTCAATAATTTGCAATGTTTTGAATACAAGAGTTGGCCTAAAAGAAGTGTTGATGACTGTACAGAGGTGAATTTGAGTGCAATGGAGGACATGGATGATTGGATTTAGCAAGAGAGGCAAGGTGGATCATATAAAGGCTATATGGACACACTAAAGGCTGAAATGGTGCTTTTGAAGCAGTTTGAGAGATATCCCCAAAAAGTGAGAGGAAGGGATCCGAAAGAGGATTTAGATAATAGTTACAAAGAATACATTGGCACTGAATGGAACTTCAAGATGTGTTTGATTAGCATTTTTAAGAGGTAACAGCAACAACTATTACATTATAAATGTAGATTACGTATAAAATTTTAAAAAGTTTTAAAGTCTTTTTTTAGATGTTAAGATAACAAATGTGATAGCATTTTTTCTCTTACATAAGATATTTTCAGTATATTCTTTGACAATATCTCCCTGAAAGGATGTAATTAATATTGAATATTTTAGGTACTTTGTCAGGAGTGTTTGAGTAACACAATTCAAAGGAAAGATATCATTATAAGTCACCCCTCTACCGATCTTTCTTTTCTAATGTTACGTAGAATTCCTAACATTTGGAACTTGTTTATCTAAGCAAGTTCTAAATAGTTAAGTATGTTATTGAATTATATTATTTCCATTCGGGATGCCACCAGTTACATTGCTTTTATGAATTTACCTAATTTATTTTTTATTCATGTTAAAAAAAAATAGCGTCCATTTCAGGTTGTTCCAGCTTCTACTTTCCTCCTGTGATAGACTATTTCTACCCCTAATATTCAGTCTTATTGATATTGACATTCTTTTTTGTGTTCTGGCAAGAACTTACCTATGATTTATTTTCTTCTTGGACAATAGGATATATTTCACAGTTGTATTCATGTGTTTTGCTTTTATGTACCATATTTCCAGTTTCCTTTCATCCTGTGAAGTCTCTTTTACTATGCACACATACACACATATACATATATATGCACACATATACACACATGCTTATATACACACATATATATGTATGTGTATACATAGACATTCATATAGGTGCACTGTGGATATACATACATATACACAAATACACACGCATACATATACACACATACATACATATACATGCACACGTGTGTACATGTATGTATATGTAGATACACATATGAGTGTGTGCACACTTGTGTGCGTTGTTGCTATCCATTCTTGAAGAGGTCTACTAAAATGACATCACTGTGCTAGAGTCAAGTTTCAGTGTGTCCAACTGTGGCTGATCAGATGAATATGAGCTCGAAATGCTCTGCCACAGGTGGGGCACAAATTTTCTGTGTGAACATTTGGGGTGGATACTCTAAATTTGTACATCTTGCATTTCCTTTGAACTGTTTGCATTCTGCTTTGCTCATAGAGCACATCACCTTCTCTGATGTGGGTTTGCCATGCTGAGTTGTCCTGAGCCAGTGTCTCCTATGTCACACAATCCAAAGTTCTTAAGCGACATCTTGATTGTGTTCTTGTATTGCTTTTTTCTGACCACCATGTGAGTGCTTGCCCTGAGTGAGTTTTCCTTAAACAAGCCTTTTGGCAAGTGTACATTTTACATTTGACCAACATGGCCTCATACCATGACCTCATCTTAAAGTGTTTGCAATATATTGTGTACATAGTCTCCTAAATCTCTCTATTTTTAAAATATTTGATTTTAATTAACAGATGAGCATTCTCTCACTCCTACACCACTAGGGAATAAAAGAAGAAAAATGAATAACTTGTAAAAAAAAATAGGCATAATGAAGAAAAACAAATTCCTTCACCATGTTCAGAAACATGTATGTCTCATTCCTCAATTCATAACCCCTCTTTGAGAAGAGAACAACATGTTTTAGCAACAGTCCTCTGAAATCATGGATGGTCATTGATTGATAATCGTTCTTAAAACTTTCAAAGACTTTTGTCTTTATAATGTTGTTTTTATATAAATTGTCCTGGTTTCACTCATTTCATGTTCATCAGTTTAAAAATCTTCAAAATTGTTCATTTTTACAAAATGTATATTATAGTATAAATCGTTCTTTTGGTACTGTTTAATTCACTCTATATCCATATATTCAAAATTTTCCCTGCCTTTTGGAAATCATGTATTTCCTCATCTTCCATCATATTCATGTCACAGTTTAGTCAATCATTACTCCATTGGTGGACACTCTTTTAGTGACTTTGTCTAGCCCTAAATCCCACAATTTTATGATCTTTTGAAACTTGGAAATTAATGCAATCCCCTCTTTGTCCATATGAGGAAACTGAGAACCAGAGGTCAAACGTCTTGTCCAGTACTTCATAACCAATAAGTAGCAGAGTCAAGAAAAAAAAAACAGGCACCCTCTACGACTCTATCCATAGGACTCTTTCTAATTTATACACTCTGTCTTTTCCTCCTACCATCTAGCACCCCAGTAAATGTACAAACACACATGCTCCAAGAATTATTTGTTCCATGGAAGTGAGTTGAATGAAGGGATTTATGAAAAGTATTTATTAGTCACTTACTATGTGCAAGACCTTTGCTAACTAAGCACTAAGGATACAAAATACAAAGCAATCTGCCCTGCCCTCAAGGAATTAAAGCAATATCTACCTACATAGACAGATGATAGATAGATAGATAGATAGATAGATAGATAGATAGATAGATAGATAGATACTATTTTCCTTATTACATATACCTAATATAGATTATATAATGTATTGTATAATATATGGTATAAATATATGTAATCCATATGATGTATATATGGTAATATGTTATGTATATACATATATGTATATGTACATACATGTGGAGTATGCATGTATATGTGCATGTGTATGTGCACATGTGGGTGTGGGTGTAGTGACCTGGGAAGATAATGTCTGGAGACAAAAGCATGATGAATTGAACCGTAGTGAAGCCAATTAACAATTTTTTTCCAATATTGATTTTATTACTATTTGCAGAGAGCAAAGGCAACAATTGGGAGATGGATGTGCATGAAAGGAGGACAAATGGAAAGGCAGCCAGGGAGACAGATGGATAGCATGTAAAACATCAACTGATGATCTGTTTAGAAACCTGAGCTCAGCTACTCTATGATTTTAGTTTATTGCTATTATCATTCATAAAAATAAGCATTTCGATGGAGCTTTAAATTTTGTAAAGCACTTTGTATGTATTAACTTGCTTGATTCTTACTACAAATCTCTGACTTGGTGCCATAATCATCCCCATTTGACAGATGAGGAAAGTGAAGTATAGCCCAGATTTATTTGTAAAATCATTCACCTACCAATCATCCCAGCTCCAGATGAAGAGTTTCAAAGCTGTTTGGATTAATTATCCATTTTAAAAAAAAACCCACTTAATATTATTTGCCACCCATTTCAGTAATGGAAAGCATCTATGTAGAATGGTAGCTGAGAAATTGTCATGAAACATTAAGCTATATCGAGAGAGGCAGTGTCAAAATTGGGGAAGTGATGACCCTATTATTCTTTCCAATGCACAGACATTATCCGCAATATTGTGTTCAGTTGTGGGTATTGAATTTTAGGAAATACATTAATAGAATTTGCAGAGGAGAGCAATATGAATAGTGAAAAACCTTAGTTCATGTAAAATCAGAATCATCTCAAAGAACATGGGAAGTTGGGACTGGAGAAGGGAATAAGGTGTAACTGAAGGTTCATCTCAGAGAAGATGTATTCGTTTCAACTTTTCCCCCAAAGTCCCAACTGAAAACAATGGCAGAAACTACAAAGAGGAAAAAAGCAGTTTTGCTATAAGGGAACTTTTCTATCTGGAGATACTGGGGAGTTTAACAGCCTGTTGTATGAGGGAGGAAGGTTTTAATAACTGGTGACCTTCAAGTAAAGAGTGGTTTGACCCATGTCAGGTAGGCTGTTGAGAGGATTCTTGTCAAAAACAGGTTGGATTAGATAGCTACAGAGAGTACATACAAATGTGATATTTTTTTATGGTAGCATTAGATAGTGAGAGATAAAGTGACCTAAAACAATTTGCAACCTTTTAACAATTATTATTGCATAATTTATAATATCACATATATAAAAACTATCATTTATGTAGCATTTTATGGTTTCAAAGTATTTTCTGTATACATATTATATATATATGTATATATATATATATATATATGTTATCTCATATGATCTTTACAACAGCACTGTAAGGGCTATTGTTATCCCCATTTTGCAGAAGATGAAGTTGAAGCTAAGAGAAGGTAAATAGCTATCTGTGAGTTACACAACTAATTAATATCTTGGGTGTGATTTGAACTCAAGCCTTTATGATTTCATGTCTAGGGTGATAGAAATCAAAGTACACATTTTAAAAAAATGAGCAGGGTGATCCACAATCTTATACGTGTTTGACAATATCCCAATAATTCCTTTTGGTATTTATTTACATAAATGCAACGGTTCAAAAACTTTGAAATAACAGTGGAATGAGTTGGAAATCATATTTTAAGCTTGATAAGGATGATAGATGAACTTAAGGATCTCAAGTCAGCAAAACCTAGATTTGCCTGTTCATATCCTTTGATCATTTATCAGTTGGTAAATACCTTCTATTGTTGTAAATTTGTCTCACTTCTCTTTATATTTTAGAAATGAGACTTTTATCCCAGACACCAGTTGTAAAAATTCTTGCCTAGTTTTATACTTTCCTCCTAGTCTTTATTATGTTGTCTTTTGCAAAAAACTTTTCAATTTAATATTGTCAGAATTATCCATTTTGCATTTCCTAATGTTCTCTATCTTTTGTTTGGTCATAAATTTCTCCATTCTCCATCAATCTGACAAATAAAATATTTCTTGTTCCCTTAATTTTTATCATTTTTCTACCTGGACAGTTTTGCAAGAATCGGAAACAGATTGAGTCATAGAAGATCAGGAGCTGGGTCTTCCTAATAGGTGAGGAATACTGAAGATTTCACATTTATCTAGAGGAAAAATGTTTCTCAGGGAGAATTTTCAATTTATTCCATTTTACAGGGGACACCTTTTTCTCTGAACAGATGTCATGTATCTTATAATGGTATCTCTTCCCAGTGAAGGGAAGACTACATGCTCTCAGGAGGATCTGCTATTTAAGATGGTTTTAAAAGGACACATATACTCAGATAAAATACATAATTTTCTTAGACTGGGCAGATTATAAGTCACATTTTTATCTGAACTTGGAAAACGAAAAAAATAAGATTCAAAATGAAAGAGAATAAAATATATGGACAAATTTAATTTGTTTGGGGCAAAGTATTATATAGCAAGGTGAGAAAGTTTCTGGGGGATCCAGATTACAATCAGTGTATGAAAAGTACATTAAAAGGCCCACACATTGATTTGAATAGGGGAAAACTGTCCATACAAAGAATTGAAAGGTGTTAAAGAAAACATAATTGTAATATTAATATGAATGGATTAAATGTCAATAAAATGAGTGACAGAATAGATGAGAAAAAAAGCCAACAATTTGCACACAGAGACACACTTACCCACTAAAAATGGACTCAGAAGCTTGTCATGTAATTCCAAAAAAGAGTAGGATTTGCATTCACATCTTAAGACAAATAAAGAACCAAATTTTGCTTAACGAGCCTATAAGCAATCAACAGTAGTGTTATTAATTGTATAGGTTCTAAATGGCAAAATGTTTATGTTCTCAAATAATAAACTTCCCCAATTAAAAAAAAAAATGAATACGACCTAGACCCAAGATGGCAGAGGAGAAGCATGGACTTGCTCCACCTCTCCCCACAAAGCCCTTAAAATACCTGTACAAAAGAACTCTATACAAATTCTAGAGGAGAAGCCATAAAATGACACAGGGAAATAGATTTGCAGTCCAAGACAACATAGAAGACTGAAATAGTCTATTTTAAAAGGCTGGGAGTGGAGCATAGCCCATCTTGGGCTGCACTGGCAGAGACAGGACTGGAGCAGGCTGCAGAGTATTGAATCACGGGAAGCTCCTGCAGTTTACATATTTCTCAACTCACAAATGCCAAAGACAATTAACAAAGTCAGTGAGAAAGTTCTCACCTGAGTGAGATGGTAGTGTGGACTAGCCCCAGCCCTAGCCCCAGCTCCCACATAGCAGCAGTCATTGCCCCAGGAGGGCCACTTCTGGAGCTCTTGACTTACAGAGAGTGATAGAATCCAGTGGCTGATCTGGGTTTCAGTCCTGAGTTGTGAACCTGGAGTGAGGAGGAGTGCTGGTGTGATGGAGCCTGTGGCAGCTGTGGAAAATAAATCTTATTCTCAATTCCAGGGCAAAAAGGTGTAGTCATGGTTATCACAGACTAGAGTACAGGCCAGGAGAGGAGTAGACACCTCTCCCTTGACTATGCCACTTTGGAGGAACTAAAAACTTACAGGTCCCTAGAGATATCTCAGAGAACATTTGCACAAAACCTCTGAAACCTGGGATAGTATATACTCAAGTTGACAAAGGGCTCAAAAGTCAAGTAACTGGCCAAGGAAATGTCCAAAAGGAGAGAAAAATGAAAGTATAGAAGGTTACTTTCTTGGAGAAAAGATGTTTTTTTTCCAACTTTTCATATGAGGAATATCAAAGCATACAACTAGAGGAAGTCAAAAGCATACAAATGGAGGAAGACAGCAGTTTCAAGGCTCCTATATCCAAAGCCTCCAAAAACAATATGAAATTGTCTCAGATCATGAAAAGGCTCAAAAAGGATTTTGAAAATCAAGTAAGAGAGGGGGAAGAAGAACTGGAAAGAGAAATGAGAGTGATGCAAGAAAATCATAAAAAACGAGACAACAACTTCCTAAAGGAGATCCAAAAATATGTTGAAGAAAAAATAACACTTTTAAAAATAGACTAACCCAAGTGGCAAAAGAGATCTAAAAAGCCAATGAGGAAAAGAATGCATTAAAAAGAAAAATGGGCCAAATGGAAAAGGAGGTCCAAATGCTCATTGAAGAAAATAGTTCTTTAAAAATTAGAATGGAGGAAGTGGAAGCTAATGACTTTATGAGAAACCAAAAAGTTATTAACAAAATCAAAATAATAAAAAAAGAAGATAATGAGAAATATCTCATTGGAAAAACAACTGACCTGGAAAAATAGATCCAGGAGAGATCATTTTAAAATTATCCGTCCACCTGAAAACCATGATAAAAAAAGTAAAAGAGCCTAGAAATTATCTTTCAAGAAACAATCGAGGAAATGTGTCCTGATATGCTAGAACCAAGGGGAAAATAGAAATGGAAAGAAATCATCAATCACCCCTTGAAAGAAACCAGAAAATTAAAAGTCCAAGGAACACTATAGCCAATTTCCAAAGTCCCGAGGTAAGTGAGAAAATACTACAGTCAGAAAGAAATAATTCAAGTATTGTGGAAACATAATCAGGATAACACAGGATTTACCAGATTCTATATTAAGATACTGAAGGGTTTGGAATATGATATTCCAGAGGTCAAAAGAGGAAGGATTAAAAGCAAAAATCACCTACCAGAAAAACTGGATATAATACTTCAGGAGAAAAAATGAAATTAAAATTAAACAGAGGACTTTCAAACGTTTTGGTTGAAAAGAACCAAGTTGAATAGAAAATATGACTTTCAAATACAACAATCAAGAGAAACATGAAAAGGTAAACAGGAGGAGAAGTCATAAGGAGCTCATTAAAGTTGAACTATTTATATTCCTACATGGAAAGATGATATTTGTGACTCATGCAACCTTTTTCAGTATTAGGGTAGTTAGAGGGGATACATATCATATATAATATTATATAATCATCATATAATATATCAATATTATAATATATTATAATTATATAGCATATATAGTACATAATATAATAATGATGTTATGTATTATAATAATGTTATCATAATATTGTTATATATGATTATATATTACATATAATGATATTATATGATAGTAATATATAACATATGATTAATATATACATATAATTATTTTAATAATTTAAATAATTATAATTATTTATGATTTATGCTATAATTATATAATTTATAAAAATAATTTATAATCATAATTTAAATAATTATAATTATTTCAATAATTATTTAATATATTAATATAATATATCAATATAATTGATAATGTATGATATATAATATTAATATATAATACACAATACATATCATATGATTATATTATAATGACATGATAATGATATTGTATATGATCTTATGATATATTATATTATATGATATGATATCATATAATTGTATGGTATATTGTATAATATAATTATGATAAATTATATGATGTATTAATATTATATGATGTGTTGCATTGTAATATAAATTATTATATAGTTATATGATGTGTTTATATGTTTATATATGTTTATATACACATATACATTTGCAGAGAGACAGAGGACATAATGTTAGCTGAATATGAAGGAGAATATCTAAAACATAAAATTTATTTTTGAGTGGAATGTACTAAGAGAAAAGGAAAAGAAGAGATGGAGTGCAGCAAATCATGTCACATAAAAGAGGCAAGAAAGTTTAACGCAATGACTTGAAAGAGGGGAGATGAATAATTATCCTTTGGGGATTTGGCTTAAGCGGGGAATAACACACACTCAATTGAATATGCAAATCTATTTTGCCCTGATAGAAGGCAAGGGAGAAGGGAATAGGAGAAGGAAAGATAAAAGAAAGGACAGCATATAGAGCAAAGGAGTAATCAGAAACAAACAATATTTTAGGAGAACAGGTCAAAGAAAGAAATGGAATAATTCGAGGGCAGGACTGGATAGAGGGAAATGCGATTAGTCTTTGGCAACATAACTATTATGGAAGTGTTTTGCAAAGCTATCCAAGTATAACCTATATTTAATTGTTTACTTCCTCAATGAGTGTGAGTGGGGAGGGAGGAAGGGAGAGAATATGGAGCTCAAAGCTTTGAAAATTAATGCTAAAAATTGTTTTTGCATGCACCTAGGAAATAAGATTTACAAGCAATGTGTTATAGAAATGTGTTTTGCCCTACAGAAAAATAAAGGGGAGTGGAATGAAATAAGGCGGGTGATAGGAGGAAGGACAGAGTGGAGGAAGGGGTTGATGGGGTGTACACTGTCCTGGGGTATATAGTGGAGAGAGATGGGGAGAAAATTTGGAATTCAAATTATTGTGGAAGTGAATGTTGAATACTGAAAATTAAATAAATTACATATATATATTAAAATGAATAGAAATACAATTGTTGAAGAAAATGTTATTATTCTTCTGTCATGTAAAAAAAAGATGGCAAACCAAAATTGAAAAATTAAATTCAAAACCAGACAGTTTACAAAGATTGCATTGCAAGCTACAGTTATTTCTTTATATAAATTAAGATTTCTATACATACGTACGTATGTATATGCATATGCAAATATATACACATACTTTTCACTATGAAACTTCACCTTTCCACATCTAACCTTCTACAGGATAAAAAAAAAACATGATTAAATACAGCAAAGCAAAAATATTAAGCACATTCCTTAAATCCCACAACATAAGTGCATCTAACATAGAAAATATAAAAATCAATATATTGAGAGTAAATAAAAGGCATACAAAGCAAAATTAAGGAGAATAATTAAATTTAGTTCATATGATAGCCTTTATGAAATACAGCTGCAGAAGAGCAAAAAGTATGTCTCTGAAAACACATATATCAGCAAACTTATATGAGCAGTTGGTTTTCATGAGTTGCTATGAATTAAAAAAAGTCCATCACCCTACATTCAACCTGTTTGTTATTATGGCTTTTTAATCATAGCAAGGCTGCCAAATAACAGACAAATAATCTTTCATCAGTCTGTATGTAAAAACTTTTCTACATGGTATTGCTAAATAGAATTTGGCCTGATTTTATAATCCCGGAAAAAAATGGATACTCCCATGCTGTGGTGCAAAGAAAATGAGAGAAAGGGAGAATCCTTATCCTGGACATGAATCGGTCTCAATGGGCATTAACAGACATTTTGTTCCCCAAATGCCCAAAGGGATGCTAAGACCAAGGAGATATTTATCACTTTAATACTCTTTTTTTGCTCATTTTCTCATCTGAAGAAGGAAGAGGTTGGACAAGAGCTTCCTTCACATGCTAAGCTGTTGATACAATGATAATATGATAGTAAGACAAATGGAGACAATCATTTTTGTTGCTACCTGAAATATGCAAGTAGGCAAACAACAACAAAAATGGGAGTGTCATCTTCAAAGCTTGAACTGGCATCAAGAGGATTATGTGATATTATATTACTTATTATGAGTGTATGTGACAAAAAAGATGAGGCATTTCTGACTACTGTGTGAGTGACATCTAGAGAGGATCAAAGGAAAGAAACAATATGTATCAGGTTCATGATGGAGAATGTACCTTATTTAACATGAGTTCTTGTTTCTTAGAGAGAGAGATACATTTTTGCAAAGCTTATTCCTTGTACGTTTTATAGCTTGAATTCAGTTAACCAATATAACACTTATAAAAACTCAGATTTCCTCTGCCTTTTATTTACAATCCTGGAAAACTGTAAGGTAGGCAATGATTAGAGGAAATGAACCATTTATTGATTAATAATATTTGTCTATTTCCAAGATCTGAAATTTTATTAACTTCATGCTTTTTTGTATACACCCTCCTCATCATACCAATACATTTTTATCAAAATACTTTAATCAGATCAGGAGTTTGTCTACATCAAGTTATTTCCATTTCAAATAATATTGTGGTGATTCCATTGAACAGTATGTCAACTGTAATAAAAATTAAGGAAAATAGTGTCACATGACACTATTATAACAGTAATCTTAAAGAATTTTAATAAGTTTACTAATATATTGACAAACCACAAAGTAGCATATAGGCATGGCTACAACATGAATGAGGTTGATTTATATTTTTATTCATAATTATTTCAGAGATCTCTGGTTTATAAGTGCTTGAGATCCTTGGAATTTCAAACAAAAGCTAAACTATTCATTAAAATTTCAATCATTTATTGACTTTATTTCCCACTCTGTGATTTCTTATTTCAGGAAACTTATTGAGGAAGTATTTCTCCACCTCATTAGAGAACTAAAACATTTCTGTCAGTTGAATGATTTCAACTGCTAATATGTTAAGTGACCTTTCCAAGGTTCTGCATCCAGTATGTGTCACTAGTGGAGATTAAAAATTCATCCTGGTTCCATACTCCCTCTTTCTATTAAAATACTCTGCTTATGACAGAGTTTAAAAAAAGTATAGAAGTAGAAGGAGCTCTTCACCAGGAAGTCCCTTCAACAAGGAAATCATAAGACTGTAATTTCATACTATATGTTCCTATTTCATTCTATATGTTCATATCAAACTGGAATTTGCTTTTCCACTAGACCACATGTTTTACTTTCATGGTTTCCCACTTTCGTGCCTTAATTCATGGCACCACTTAGAGTTGAAATGGTCTCCATAGACTTCAAATTTTGAATTACTTATTCAGGTTTAAAAACATCTCAATGCCCCCTTTTTGCTGAAATTTTCCTAGACCGTGTTGATTGTTAATGACATTGTTTTTGCAGCTCTGTAACACATTTATGGGGTACCTTGACTTTTCAAGGGAGTAGTAATCTGGATATAGTGACTATTTCAGATATCACAACTTGGCATTATTCATATTCTTGTTCCTCTAGAAAATTATCATAGTCTCTTTTAGTGGGAAGCCTTTAAGTAGGCATACTGACGGATAACAGTGCATAAATTAGGCTATTCATCCATTGTACCTCACTCTTGATATTTACCATTTCCTACCTTTTCTTTTTCGTAAATTCTTGATGCATTTGGTAATATTTTTTGTGTCACTTCTTATGGGTCAGTTATCATTGATATTATTCTATAGTCTATTTACTCCCACAATGTATCTCTCAACTGCTCTTTGGGTCCCATAAAATTCAGATTGCCCTGAATCCATTCATCCAATGACATACAAGAAAAATACAGTTGTTTAGAAAATAAGCCTTTGTGGAAGGAACAATTTGAGATCATTGCAAGTGCTATACACGTTTCAAAATATAATCTAGTACAATCTCTTCCTCCTACTCAATTCTGAGCATTATTTATTTATCATGAATTGTCAAAGCATTTGTAATACTGGATGAATTCAGTGGGCTGTCCTTAAAACTGCATTTCATAATCTGGGCAAAATGTTATCCTCATTTATTTTGCTTTTTCCTGTATAGAATGTTCTTTATCCCAAAACATTGTGTGTGTGTGTGTGTGTGTGTGTGCATGTGTAAATTATCTTTGGGGATGATTTTACTTGAAGAGAATTTTTAAAGGTTAAATTGTATTTTAATCCATTTTTTCTCATAATCAACAAACAATAAACACAGTAGGATTGCATTCCTAAGAATGTACAGTCAACTATGATGAATCTTCCTGTAGAAAATCATTTATGGAAGCCTAACTGTTCCTTTCTTAGATTTCCATCAAGTAAATTCTCACTAAAAGTGCAAAGCATTTTGATAACTATTATATTTATATATGTATGTAAAATGCATATGATTTTAAATATGTATGCAAAAATGCATACATATATGTATATCTCTTTACTTTTCTTGATAACATCCTTGATAGCTCTTCCTCATTTGACTTTGTCAGTCACCCATTTCTCCTTCATACTCTCTTCTTTCCACGTTTTGGGGGACACGATTCTCTTTTCCTGCTTCTACCTGTCTTCTACCTATTCACCCAGGTCATGCCTACCAATCATGAATGTCCCACAGGACACTCCTGGCCCTCTTCTCTTTCTCTTTAATACTATTTCACTTGATGATCTCATTACCTCTTGTGGTTTTAACTATCAACTCAACACTGACAATTCTCAGATCTAATTACTCAGCCCTTATCTCTCTGCAGTCCAATTTTTCATCTTCAACTGCCTATTACACATTTCATTTCAAATGTCGTATAAAGATCTTAAACTCAACATGTCCAAAACTTCACTCATCATCTTTTCTCCCAGAAGCCATCTAGTTCAAGATTTATCTATTACTTTTTTTTTTCTTTTGGTGAGGCCATCAGAGTTAAGTGATTTGACCAGGAACACACAGATAATAGTCGTTAAGTGTCTGATGCTGCATTTGAACTCAAGTCTATCTGCCTTCAGTCTGGTGATCTACCCTCTGTGCCACTCAGCTGCCCCTTCTCTATTTCTTTTGAAGTCATATCCATTATCCTAAATGCCTAGTCTATAAAATTATATGTCATCCTCAATTCCTCACTAATGTTTTCTCTCCATAAGAAATATTTTGCCAAGACCTGCATATATCACTTTCTTTCTTCTGAGATTGCTACAATTCAGGTACAGGATCTCATCTCACACTCAGACTATTTCAGTAGCCTGCTTCATGGTCTATCTGTTCCTTATCTCTTCCCAATCATGTATATACTCCGTTCAGCTATGAAAGTGATTTTACTAAAGCCTGTGTCTGATCATGTAACTTACCTACTCAGTAAATTTCAGTGGTTCCCAACCACCTCTGGAATCAAATATAAAATCCTCCTTTCGGTATTTAAAACCCTTCATAACCTATTCTCACACCCACATTTTCAGTTTTCTTACAAATTCTACTCCATCACATATTCTTCAATATAAAACCTTAGTCCTCCTTGCTATTCCTCAAATAATATACTCCTTCTCTTGACTCCAGGAATTTTCAATGACTGCTTTCTATGCCTGGAAGGCTCTTTCTTCCTGCCTTATGGATTCTCTGCCTTTCTTCAAGTTCCAGTTAAAATAGCACTTTCTGAAGAAAGCCTTTCTGAAACTCAAGTTTCCCCTTATTTCCAATTTATATTGACAAAACTTGTTCGTCCATATATGTTTGTGTGTTGTCTCCCCTCGTTAAATTGTGCTTTTCTCGAGGGGAGAGACTATCTTTTGCCATTTTTTGTATATCCCCAGTGCCTAACATAATGCCTGGTATGTAATAAGCACTTAATAAATGATTACTGATTGATATATATGAACACATTTATCTGAGAACCTAGGTATAATTTTCTGTAATTAAATATCCTCTCTCTCTTTCCTTCCTTCCTTCCTTCCTTCCTTCCTTCCTTCCTTCCTTCCTTCCTTCCTTCCTTCCTTCCTTCTTTCCTTCTCTCTGTCTCTCTCTGTGTGTCTCTCTCTGTCTCTGTCTCTGTCTCTCTCTCTCTCTCTCTCTCTCTCTCTCTCTCTCTCTCTCTCTCTCTCTCTCTCTGCTGTGCATGTGATCATGTTGCCTATGACAATTTTCCCTAAATTTTAATGTTTCCCTCTTTGAGGTACCTTCGGAATCCATCCTTGGACACTTTTAAAATTGGGTTGACTCCACTATAGATTTCTTCTATGTATATTTGTTCAGCCCTAACACTTTCATTGCCTGCATGTTCTGAAGTTTTGCTTCCATTTTGGAAGTATCATAATAGAAATATAGTGTATTTTTACAATACTAAATATAGGATGCTATAGAAATGTCAGCAGATCTTTTTTGTCTCATATTTGTCTTCCTTTCAAATTTATCTTTAAATTGTCTTGCAATAATCAAGCTCAGTACTGTCTCAAAACTTTCCATTTTTCCTCTCTCGTGAGATTTTACGCTTTATAATATTCTTTCGTTCTCCTATATAATATTTTCCAAAGAAATTGTATTCTATACCATTGCAGTTTACCATAGTTATTAGTGTTTATATCGTATTTAACTACTGTGCAATAATATATTCCTTATGTATGGAGATTGATGTAAACTTAAAATATAATTCTCCCCCAAAATGTTTTCCATAGTTATTTGTAAACAGTAGATATTTAATAAATATTTGTTATGTTAGTGAATAAATGGGTCTTACACTGGAAACTGTAATGCTTTCCTTTTCTTTTTATTTTTCCACATCTCTCTGGTCCTATTTATGCTGCATTACAGAGACAAAGTGAAAAAATAGAATCGGAGGCATCCTTGAACAAATGTCTGGCCCAATACAACCAATGCATGAATAGATAACTGAACCATACAGGTATGTGATTTCTTTTAATCACAATAAATTCTGCAAGGATGGAAACTACACGATCCTCCCTAATAGAATAATGGATTTAAATAGTCTTCAAAGGATTCATCCCAGAGGGTACAAAATTACAAGTTCAGTAAGATTGCTTTTGAATAATGAGAGGCTGCCCGAAATAATGGATGGAAAGTTGACTTCGGTATTTGGATTGCCTGGGTTCAATTCCCACCTCTCACTATATTGTCTGTGTGATACTGAGTTAGTCACCATTCAGTTTTTCAGGTAATTCTCCATAACTATAAATTAGAGAGTAGGTTAATTTGCTCCATTGAAGGAAGTTTCTTCACCATAGAACTCCTTATGCTGATGAAAATACATGCCTAGATTGAAATACACACAAATAAACATATGTTTGTATGTATATATGCATGTGTGTATGTGTGTGTGTAGGCAAGGATAATTGCAAGGCAACAAATGAGGAATATTTCATCTATAGTTAAAAGTTATATATCATCTCTATCATTCTCTACTCAAGTCAATAAAAAGATCTAAACAAAGACCTGAGACTATATTCCATAACATTCCTTCCCTTTGCCGCAGCTGTCAACCCATGAATACATTTTTGCTGTAGAGTGTGGATCCTATGGGGAAAAAGAGCTGCCTTTTCTCCTGTGTTATTAGAAGTACAGAAGCTTTGCAAGTCCTTATAATAGCCTGTTTCCCCCCACATATGCAAGAAGTTTGGGGAGCTTATGTAACATCTTCTTAACTCCACACATGTGTACTTCTTTTCTGAACTGAATGTACTCATAGACATTGAAGGAAAGTAAACTAGTATATCTAAATCTGCTAAAAAAAATCAATTGAACATTTATGTTAATTTTTTGTACAGATTTTTCTGTAACTGATGATTCAAAATCATTCTTTTAAGTGAGTTATAGGCAGTGAATTTAAAGTACAGGAAGGCTATGAAGACTATTTAAAGCTAAAAATAAGGACAGAGTAGTGTTTGGTGATGTGTTTTGGAAGAAATATATTATTTTGGTACACTTTGTCATAAATGTGTGCATATCATGTGCTTAAGTAAACATGTTTATACACTCATGAACTTATACACACATACATATGTTAATATACACATATATGTATATATGTGTGTGATATAAAAATGATCTTAGATTTGTGATTATTGCATTTTCACATTTTCATGTCCACAGTACACAGTGAGAAAGAGAAATCTTATCTCCTCTCAAATGCTCCAGTCAACTAATTGCAAAATAAAACCAATGCAGTGAATGTCTAATAATTGAAGAGTCCAGTGATAGATGGTTAAGGGAGATACAAAGAGGAGACAGTTGTGGAGTGACATCAGAGGACCTGCTATCAAATCTCTTATGCAAAATTTATGTGATCTTGGGCAAGTCCCTTAACCCCTTTGTACTTGATCTTCCTGATTAGCATTTGAATTAGATGATATCTCAAGTTCTCATATATATTTCTAGGTCTATAACCCCCTCACTCAATGGTATTACGGTTATAAACTATACATTGCTTCTACCTTCATGGAGCTTACAATTAATAAGTGAACAATAGACTCATTTTCTATAATTATTTATCTTATTTACTATTTATTATTATTGCTAATAACAGTAGTAATGATAGGATAATATTTTGTTAGGAAACGATAGACTTACTATCTATTATTAACTAGATTATAATCTATTAGGGACCTACACTCAATTGCAGAGAGAAAATCATTGCCCTAAAGTTGTTCCTCTTTATCCCTGCAAAACATGCTTCAGAATATTTCTCTTCTATTGTTGTTTACTCTCTTTACTAGATCATTGTTATGAATAGCCAGTTATGTACATAGTCAGTCCATGCTTCATAACAGTGATAGCTCTTTCAACAAAGTAATATTCTTACAAGAACTGCTAATATAGTCTCCAGTTTATTCTAATATTCTGGTTTTGCATCCCTTAAAAAGAAAAAGAAAAACAGCTCCCTTCCCCTATCACATATGCATAAACTTTCAGTGAGTCAAAACAGTACCTCAGTTCCAAACATTTCTTCTCATCAGGATCTCTTTATCCTTTAGATAAAATATTTCCCATAAATAATAAACTAGACACTTCTAAAGTTAAGTCACAAGTTTCTGTGTGACTACAAATATAAAACTTTTCTGAGTTTTGCTCAGAGGTGTGCAAAAAGTAAGAAAGACTCAATAGTCTAAAGGTTGTTCCAGAGTAATCAGAACAGTGCTGCTACATATGCAAAACCATATTATGCAAAATGTAACCAAAAAAGATTTTTATTCTTCCCTTGCACCTCAGTATTATTTCATACTTTCTGTCCCAATTTCCTGGCTAGTTTGAACCATGAGTCTCTACTGTAATATCATTATTCTCCATTCTCAGCAGTCTAGGTACCCCAGAAATTAAGTGACTTTCCCTTTACCGCACAGCCAAGCTAGGATTTAATGAGCACATGTGCCAAAGCTCCATGATAAACAGAAGGTAGAAGGGATGTTTTAGGATCCCTGTTCTCTTCCCATGAAACAAAATGTGAATTTTCATGGGACTTTCTAGAGGAAAGACTCCATTTGTTTCCACAAAAGAGTAAATAAAGTGGAAGGTAGGGTCAAAATTTCAGACCAAGAAGTGAGGGAGAGACATGCCATAGCAGGTTCTGTGAGGGAACTATCCTTTTCAGATAGTTTTAGAGTTATGGGCCTGGACTCATAATGACTTGAGTTTAAATTTGACCTCAGTTGTATAACAACTTTGTAATCCTGATCAAGTCACTTAAGTTCTGTTTGCTTCACTTTCTTCATCTCTAAAATGGGGATAACAATAGCACTTACCCCTCAGGTTGAATGAATAACAAATAAGCTAATAATTATAAAATGTTTAACACAGTACCTGGAGCAGAGTATTACACAAATATCATCATCATCATCATCACTATTATCATCACCATTTCTTAGATTAAGCTATGTAGGTAGTCAAGTGCTTGAGCTACTTATATGTAGAGCCATACTAAATCGCATGGGATTTTTATGTAAAAGGACTATATATTGGTATTGACCTATTTCCAATTTCTTTTCCTTTATACCTTCTTTCTCAGCATGCCCTCTCATCTCCCACTGACCACTACCACTCATGAAAAATACAATGCTACATAGGATTACCCTTTACCTATTTACTAAAACCTAGTCTTTCATCCAGGCCTTACAAGATGTGGAAAGTGTTTAAACATGTAGCATCGGCTTGCTACTTTTTATTATTTTTGCCATTCAGAATGATAAGTGTGTACCAAAAGTATTTCATTTTCATTGTGTTTCCTGCTAAATTCTGCACAGTGAAATAAACTAAGCAGATGGTAGACAGAAATAGTAAAGGTAGAAAGAAAATGTATAAAGATTTCTTGAGATAAACTGAAAAAGAGAATAGCATATGCTTGGAGTTTGGTGAATTAGAGGTAAAAAAGTCACCTCACATTTTGACACTATTCAGCTATGATTCAGATACATGAAAAATGCAACAATGTTGATTATACACACATATGCATGTGTGTATATATATGTATGTATATACACACATATGTGTGTATACATATGTATATATATATGTGCATATAGCATATATTCATATATAATATTCCATATAGACTACTGAGACTGGAGTAAGGAAGACTGAGCTTCCTGAGGTAAAATCTAGTCTTACACAATTACTAGTTGTGTGATCCTGGGTTAACTCTGTTTGTCTAAGTGATGTCCTGTAACATAATATGACAACAAAATAATGCTGTGTAGAATAATGCAATATAATATATTTATATATTAAGTGTTATACACATATGTATGCAAGTGTATATATATACATATATGTATATTTATGCATGTGTGCATATATTCATATATAAAGATTCACATATGCATAGAGTTTTGAAGATTCCTATATAAAGTATTTAAATATAGTTATATTTAAAATATCATGGACTCATATGAAGTATGAAAATTTGTCAATGGAAATTTAAATAATCAGCTTATGACATTAATTTTTCATAAGTATGATTAAAAACACTGAATTATAGAGAACTAAAATGATTGTTTAAAATTAAATTACTAGGTTTTTCAAGAGATGTGGTGGAGGGGGGTGGAGCCAAGATGGTGGAGTAGAAAGATTCATATATGCTAGCTCTGAACCCACAATCGAAAAGTACCTGTAAAGAGGAACGCCCAACAAATTCTGGAGCAGTGGAAGCTGCACAGCAACAGAGTGGAGGAGATTTCTGTTCCAGAGAGCACTGAAAAACTGGCACCAAAAGTCCGTGGTGCACTGGACCTGGTGCAGAGCCCAGCCCTGCCCTGGCCATATGGCCCCAAGAGGAGCAGATTTGAGCAGGCTTCAGGGATGGAATCTCCAGCATCCATGAAGGTCCCTCCACCCACAGGCACACAGGTCAGTGAGAGAGCCTTCTGGACTGGCCGAGAGGGGAGCTGAGTGTCTCCATAACTCAGGCCCCCTCAGGAGACAGCAGCAGACACGGGCTCCCAAAGCTGGCATGAGCTTGAATCTATTACTGAAGGTCTCCAAATAAACCCTCTGAGGGAACTGAGCCTGGGAGGCGGCCCTGCCCGCATTTGATAACCTGAATTTAATCTTACACTGAATAGTAGCCCCCCCCCCCGCTGAAAGCCCTGAGGCTGGGGAACAGCATTTGAATCTCATACCCCAAGCACTAATGAGCCAGGAGTGGAGAGGATTCTGAGAACTCAAGTAACTGGCTGGGAAAACGCCCAGAAAAGAGAAAAAAATAAGACCATAGGAGGTTATTTCTTGGTAAACAGATGTTTCCTCCTTTCCTTTCTGATGAGGAAGAACAATTCTTACCATCAGGGAAAGACATAGAAGTCAAGGTCTCTGTATCCCAAACATCCAAAATAGATACACAATGGGCTCAGGCCATGGAAGAGCTCAAAAAGGATTTTGAAAATCAAGTTAGACAGGTGGAGGAAAAACTGGGAAGAGAAATGAGAGATGCAAATTAAGCATGAAAAATAAGTCAATACCTTGTTAAAGGAGACCCCCAAAAAATGATGAAGAAAATAACACCTTGAAAAATAGGCTAACTCAATTGGCAAAAGAGGTTCAAAAAGTCAATGAGGAGAAGAATGCTTTCAAAAGAAGAATTAGCCAAAGAGGTTCAAAAGCTCACTGAAGAAAATAGTTCTCTCAAGATTAGAATGGAATAGATGGAGGCTAATGACTTTCTGAGAAACCAAGAAATAACAAAGCAAAACCAAAAGAATGAAAAAATGGAAGAGAATGTGAAATATCTCATTGGAAAAACAATTGACCTGGAAAATAGATCCAGGAGAGACAATATAAAAATTATGGGACTATCTGAAAGCCATGACCAAAAGAAGAGCCTAGACATCATCTTTCATGAAATTATCAAGGAAAACTGCCCTGATATTCTAGAACTAGAGGGCAAAATAAGTATTCAAGGAATCTACTGATTACTGCCTGAAAGAGATCCAAAAAGAGAAACTTCTAGGAACATTGTGGCCTAATTCCAGAATTCCCAGGTCAAGGAGAAATTATTGCAAGCAGCTAGAGAGAAACAATTCAAGTACTGTGGAAATACAATCAGGATAACACAAGATCTAGCAGCTTCTACATTAAGGGATTGAAGAGTGTGGAATAGGATATTCCAGAAGTCAAAGGAACTAGGACTAAAACTAAGAATCACCTACCTAGCAAAACTGAGTGTAATACTTCAGGGGAAAAACTGGTCTTTCAATGAAATAGAGGACTTTCAAGCATTCTTGATGAAATGACCAGAGCTGAAAAGAAAATTTGACTTTCAAACACAAGAAGGAGAAGAAGCATGAAAAAGTAAATGGCAAAGGGAAGTCATAAGGGACTTACCAAAAGTGAACTGTTTACATTCCTACATGAAAAGACAATATTTATAACTCTTGAAAGTTTTCAGTATCTGGGTAGTTGGTGGGATTACACACACACACACACACACACACACACACACACACACACACACACACACATGCACGTACACACAGAGCCAAAGAACACAGAGTCAATTGAATAGGATGGGAACCTATCTTTGAAAAATTAAGGTAAATGTATAAAAGAAATGTATTGGGAGGAGAGAGGGAGAATTGGAATGGGGAAAATTATCTCTCATAGAACAGGGAAGCAGGAGACATTTTAGTGGAGGGAAAGAGAAGAGAGCTAAGAAAAAAAACATAAAGTTTACTCTCATCACATTCGACTAAAGGAAGGAATAAAATACACACTCATTTTGGTATGAAAACCTATCTTACAATACAGGAAAGTGGAGGAGAAGGAGATAAGCATGGTGGGGGGGATGGTGGAAGGGAGAGCAATGAGAGGATGGAGCAATTTGAAGTCAATGCTCTTGGGGAGGGACAGGATCAAAAGAGAGAATAGAAGCAATGGGGGGCAGTATAGGTGGAGGGAAATACAGTTAGTCTTCCACAACATAACTATTATGGAAGTTATTTGCAAAACTACACAGATATGGCCTATATTGATTTGCCTACCTTTCCAGAGGGAAAGGGTGGGGAGGGAGGGATGGGGAGAATTTGGAACTCAAAGTTTTAGGAACAACTGTTGAGCATTGTTCTTGCTACTAGGAAGTAAGAAATACAGGCAATGGGTAATAGAAAGTTATCTGGCCCTACAGGACAAAATAGAAGATGGGGACAAGGAAAGGGAGGGATGGTAGAAGAGAGGGCATAGTCTTGATAAGGAAAATTAGAATGCTCGGTGTATTGGGGTGGGAGGAGGGGACAAATGGGGAGCAACTTTGGAACCCAAAATTCTGTGAAAATGAATGTAAAAAGTTAAATAAATTAATTTATATTTAAAAATAAAATAAAATTAAAGTAAATTAAATTACTATTGTAGACTCTATGGCCACTTGAGTTAAAACTGCACATCCCATGAAAGACCACTAACAGTAAAAAAGTATGCCCTTCACATTTCTTCTTTCCCTATTCCCAACACTCTTTTTCAGATATTCTAGGAAAATAGTTTACACTGTGATGACTCGCCTCACTCCTATCCTGCCCATGGTCCCTATCCGTGCCACAAATATCCAAAATTTCATTTTCAGAAAGTGTTTTCAAGATCACTTGAGAAATGATACTTGGAAATTATAATACATTGAACAACCTACTCTCACTCCCCAATAAAGTACATTCCAAGAAAAACTGAAAACTCTGTCCTAATTGCAATAGCATGTGTCAAAATAGAAAATGTGTAATAATTTTATTGAAGACCAAAAGTTTGTTTTGCTACATTTTATGTGGAAGAAAGGCCTTTCAAAGATAAGTAATATAATGACATTTATTTTATGAAATAAGCAATTTAAAGATAATTTCATCACATCTCAAGTAAAAAATTATCTCATTATTTTTATATTATTTGTTGCATTGGAAATGCAAACAAACCAGAGAGTAGAACGTTGATATTACCCTATTTATTAGTCCCCTACTTTTTGAAACTGAGTCTTTTTTATATTTACGATAATAATCTCTTTGTATTAAGTACACAAAGTACATGAAAATTGTAATTTAAGAAAATGAGATCAAATTGTTCTTATCTTTCAATTATATTTTTGAAATTTGATTTTTTTAAAATTTAAGTTCTGAAGTCCCTCCCTCCTTCCCCACCCACCACCAATTTGACACAATTTCTAAATACGGGTAAAACCACACTATGCACACTTTCATCTATCAATTCTTTCTCAAGAAGTGGACATCATCTTCCTTCATCTATCCTTTATAGTTAATTTGAGTATTTATAATACTCAGAATAACTTGACTGGGAGAAGAGTCAGGATAGGGGAGAAAAGACAGAAAGTTTTCTGGACTCTCTTCAGTTTCCCATGGAACATTAAATCAAGCCTCTAAATTAATTCTGGAGTGAAATACCCTACAAAAACATGGAGTGAAATAATTTTCCAGCCCAATATAACTTAGAAGAAATTCAGGAAAAGTCTTTCTCCTTTTATTAAAGGGGAGTGCAGGTAGTGCTTTGGGAAGTTAGGAGCAGCTCTTATCCATCGAACAGATCAGCAAATTAGGCCCTGTGGTCATGGATCAACAGGGCAATGGCACAGAATGGAACTTTGAGGCCTCCAGTCTTACCACAGCAGGAAAATCGCCAGCTCTGGAAACACACGCACAACAGGCATGACTTGGTTGGGCCACTCTAGGGCAGTTAGTAAGCTGCTAGTCACATATTTGCACATGGCACATATAATATGCATATACACACATACCCACACATACCATACAATATATCTATACATAATCCATTTTTTCTTTTGAAGTATTATACTCAGTTTTTGCTGGGTATGTGATTCTTGATTTTTTTAATCCTATCTCCTTTGATCTCTGGGATATTGTATTCCAAGTCCTTCAATCCCTTAGTGTAGAAGCTTCTATATCCTGTGTTGTCCTGATTGTATTTCCACAATCCTTGAACTATTTCTTCCTGGCTGCTTATAATATATTCTTCTTAACCTGGAAACTCTGGAAATTTGGCTATACTATTTCTAGGAGTTTTCCTTTTGGGATCTCTTTCAGGAGGTAATAGGTATATTATTTCCAGTTCTATTTTAACCTCTGGGGTTTAGAATATGAGGCCAGTTTTCCTAGATAATCTCTTGGAAGATGATGTCAAGGTTCTTTTTTTGATCATGGTTTTCAGATAGACTAATTATTTCTACATTTTCTCTCCTAGATCTATTTTCCAAGTCAGTGGTTTTTCCAGTGAGATATTTCACATTATCCTCTATTTTTTCATTCTTTTACTTCTGTTTTATAGTTTCTTGGATTCTCATAAAGTCATTATCTTTCTTCTGCTCCATTCTAATTTTTAAAGAACTATTTTCTTCAGTGTATTTTTGAACCTCTTTTTTCATTTGGCAGTATCTGCTTTTTAAAGCATTCTTCTCCCCACTGGCTTTGTGGAATTCTTTTGTCATTTGGGTTAGTTTATTTCTAAAGGTGTTATTTTCCTCAACAATTTTTCGGTCTTGTTTAGCAAGATGTTGGCTTACTTTTCATGATTTTTTTGTATAGCTCTCATTTCTCTTCCCAATTTTTTCTCCACCTCTCTTACTTGAGTTTCAAAATCCTTTCTTAACTCATCCATGGCCTGAGACCATGTCATAGTTTTTTGGAGGTTTTGGATGTAGAAGCCTTGTCCTTGTTATCTTTTTTTCTGGTGGTATGCTTTGTTCTTCCTCATCTGAAAGGATGGAAGAAAATATTTTTTCACTAATAAAATAACCTTTTAGAGTCTTATTTTTTTCCATTTTGGGGGCATTTTTGCAGCTACTTACTTGACTTTTGAGTCTTTCGTCAAGTGGAGGTTATACTCCAGGGACATGTAAGTTCTCATTTCCTCCAAGGTGGCACAGTCAAGGGAAAGGAGTTTACTTCGTTCCTGGCCTATACTCTGGTCTGTGAGCAACCACAAACACTCTTTTCTGCCCTGAAACTGCCAGTAGGATTCCATATTCACGGCCACCATCAGCTTCACCATGCCAGCACCCCTCCTCACCCGCAGGATAGCTACTCAGGACTGAGACTCAGATCAGCTGCTAGATTTCCCCCAAGATCTTTAAGCTAGGGCTCCAAAAGTAGAAGCTGCTACCACTTCAGGGCTTGGCCTGGGGCTAGACTGTACTTTCCTCTCTCCCAGGTAAAAGAGTTTTCTTACTGAAATTTGAAGCTGTCTTTGGTGTTTGTGGGTTGAGAAATCTAGGAATCACAGCTGCTACCCAAGATTCCTTGCCTTGAAGCCTGCTCCAGTCCTGTCCATGCTATCTATATACCCCTCCTCCTTCAAAACTCAGGAAAACAACATCACAAAAGTCCTCAAACCAGAGATATTATTCCCCACATCTCAGGACTAGTAACCAACTTTTTGATAAAAAGATAACAGATAAAATATAAGCTACTAAAGAAGAGTAAGAAAAAGAGGTATTTATAACTTTAATGTCAGAAAAAAAAATACTAACATTTAGAGCTGTCTAAAAGTATGAAGACTGCTTCAGAGGGCTGTGGCTACCCTTTACTCAAGATCTCCAAAGAGAAGATAGGTTATCATTTCTTCAGTATACTGTGGCAAATTACTTACACTTACATGTTGAGGAATGTAGATATTGTGTTGCCCTAACACAATAAAATTGTACTTCATAAAATGCTGTTATACTGACTCTTTCTCCTTTTGGTCATCCATCTATCTCCAACACATCTTCATTTGCTTTGCAATGCTCACATTTGAGTATGATAGAGGTTTCCTATCCCTGGATTTCTTGCTTTTCTTTTCTCTTGCGAATCTCCTTTTGAACATCAAAAGCCAGATCCTAACTCATCTGTGACATATGCTTTTCCCACATAACCTCAATGTGGTCTTTCCCTACTTAGATTAAACACAACATGTTCACTGGAGTTTTCTTTTGCTCTTATCCCATTTCTTTCCTATTATTATATATATTTACATATATTATTCACTCTATCATGGTGTAATTTTATTTTCATAACCATAAAGGTGTAGGACATCTATTTTTCAACTCCCAAATTGACAGGTGAGAAAGCTGAGAATTATAGAGTTCAAAAGTCTTGCAAAAAGTCTTACTACAAGAAAATATAGAAGGCAGAATTTGAACTGAAGTTTTATACAGTCCATTTTAGCCACTTTATCACATTAGTTCTCAATCAGAATTGTGTCTTATTTTGTCTTTGTATGTAAGCCCCATCAGCACAATGCCTTTTAATTATACAGAAACAATGTTGGTGGAATTTAATCCTGATAATTATGATGGTTACATTTATTTTTATTACTAGATAACTCATTTCATTGTTCTGGACACTAAAGTCAACCTTCAATGAAAAAGATTGCCTTCTTTGTTGCTTGTAGTCAGAGCTTTGCTTGGAGACACAGAATCTAATTGACTTACCTATGGTCATGCAGACAGCATGTATCATAATTATTTTTTAAACTCAGATGTTCTTCATTCAGAGTGCAGATTTTTGTACATTATATCATGCTACTGCTGAGTGTAAAAACATATTTTTTCATAGCTTTAAAGTGCTATAAAGTAAATAGAATTCTCTTCTCCTGTAAGAAACAATGAGGGATTTTCAGAGAAACCTAGAAAGACCTGTATGAACAGATAGAGTGAAGTGAACAGAAATATAAGGGCAATTTACACAATAATAATACTTCATATTACAACTGACACCATAACAACATATTATAAAACAAGTAACTTTAAAAGACAAGAATTCTGATCAATGAAATCATCAATAATGATTTCAAGGGGCCAGTGATGAAGATTTCTGCCTTCCTCCTAAAAGAGAGTTTTCAAGCCAATATGTGGAATGAGACACATATTTTTTTGGATATTTGTAGCCAATATTTGAATTTATTTTCTTTGACTCTGCATATTTGTTTGTAGTGTTTTCTTTCTCAAGGATGAAGAAGGTAAGAAGAAAATGTAATTGCATATCAATTATTTTTTAAATATTTTACAAAAACCGTCTTTAACCTTACAGCAACCATGTGAGTCTGGAACTGTTATCCCATTTTTACAGATGAAAAATTTGTTTCTCAGTGAGATTCACTGTATTGTCCATGTTCATCCAGCTTACAAATGTCAAAGATGGAACTTGAATTCAAATTGAGGAATCTATTCAATATGAGCTCCCTCTGATATTTCAGGGAGATTTGGTTCCCTTTGTCACAGTAGTGCCCAAAAGATTCTCAGGCTTCCTTTAAGTCCTAACTAAAATCCCATCTTTTGGAGGAAACCTTTGACGGTCTATCAGTTCTTCCCTTTCTTATTGTTTTCTACATTAATTTTCCAGAATATAGCTGATTTTGTATATTTTGTCTCCTCCATTAGATTATTAACTCCTTTAGGGTAATAATTGCCTTTTGTATCCATAGCACTTGTATTTCACAGTGTCTGGAACACAGTAGGCATTTTATGTTTGTTAGTTAATTGACATTGAGTGATTGAATGAATATATGCTGATATAGTGAAAACTTTCAAAATCTCCATTTGAGGCCCCCTAATGCTTAAGAAAGAGTTACTGGGCAGAAAGGTTAACTTTAGAATGGAAGAGAAAAGAATCTCATAGAAATTTTTATCTTCCAGGTCCTAAGTTTTCAATCCTGAAATTGTAATGAAAAGGCTATCTTGTTACTCTGGAATGAGAACTTCATGACATTTTCTTACTGAGGCCTAATAACAATATACAAGTCAGCTTGATTTATTCTGCATGCTCTCAACTTGGGTGGAGGCAGCAGTATTCTTTCATAAGTGTATTTTACCAAAAGGGATAGTGTGGGCAGGTTCAGATAAATGAAAAGCTACATTTGAAGTGTTTCAATTACAGAACGAATGGCTCTAATAACTTAGCTTAACTGTTAAAATGCTTCTAGAAGATTAGATTAAAAGAAATGCATTTTTTAAGATTCAGAAGGCAGAAGCCACAAGAATAGCAACATCCAAACACAAAACACTTCCATGGGGATACGGCAGAAAAATTAATTTTAAATATACTTATGATAAAAAATGATAATTCTTCAGTTTATGGGAGAAGATTTGGCTGCTCAAATACATAGATAATGTTTCATTTCTAATGGTGGAAATTAAAATCACAAGCATTTTAAAGCCACAGACTTATTAAACATGATATTAACTTAGGAGATGCTATTTTCTCAGCAGTTAAATTGTTTTTTTTCTTGAAATATATTTATATTCAACAGCACTTTTTCAATTTAATAAGATGTTCATTTCTGTTTTGGAATGTGTTGATTTCATGTCTTTTTATCTGATGAAATATTGCTTTTATGGCTTTTCTTTTTACCTGACAAAACACATTTAGGTACTCACTCAACACAACTGTCTTTAAACTTGCCTGTAGTGCATAGATCGTTAATCATATTGACATGCATACAATTTGCAGTCTAATGAAGCATTCCCGGAATGATGTTTAAAGTGCATAAAACAGAATGCATAGGATTACAAAAGAAGCCAATTATATTGAAATATAGTTATTCAAATATGGAAATAAGTTAATGAATCCCAAGTTATGAACCTCTATTTAGTGTAATGGAAGATAGAGATCTACCTGTTGTTTTTTTTTTTTCTTCCCACTTCCAGGCACTAGGTAGCTGTAGTTTGAAATGAACTGTACTGGTTATTGTTTCTAACCATTTCCATCATTATGGACACCAATGATCATGTTCTTCTCCAGATCTTTCCTTGGATCAGACCCACAAAGAAAGTTAAAAGAGAGTCAGTAGAGAGACATTTTATAAGATTGTGCTCTAGTGACCAGAAAAGATAAATAGATAATTATGTCTTAGAATAAAGCTAGTGGAATTCCAATATAAATCAAAGCAGTCCACTTGATACTATTGTTACCTCAAAGAAAATGTAATTGCTAATAGACAGAGGAAGTAAGAGGGTGAACTCTTAGTGTATGCATTTCTGAAAGCAAGAAGGAAGAGGTCAATGACTAGAAATTAAAGGGAATCCTAGAATTTCCTAATGCTATTCATACAATTACAGATTTAAAAGTAGAAGAAAGTTTTGCTGTCAGATAAGAAAATTAAGGCCCAATGAAGCTGACTTTTCAAAGGCAGAAAGTGGCAGAGAGGATTTTAATCAGTTTCTTCCAACTTTAAACTCATTTATTTTTGTGCAGCACCACATTGCCTATTTGCCATATAAGAGATCATAATATTAAAGGGAAGTACTTTACCCCAGAGTTTAACAAGCTGGATTAAAAAAATAGAGAAAATACAAGTATAATCTCATGGCCAAATACTTGAAAGGGAACCTGAAAATTACTCCTGTTTTTTTTTTAATTTTTTGTAAAATATATTTTATCTATTTTTCAATTACATGTAAAGATAGCTATAGACATTTATTTTTATATGTTTTTGAGTTTTATTTTTCCTCTCCCTTCTTCATGTCGACCCTACCCAAGATCTGGCAAGCAATCTGATACAGGTTACGCAGGTGCAGTCACATAAACATATTTTCACATTAATCATATTGTGAAAGAAGAAACAGAATAAAATAGAAAGGTCACAAAATAGTGAAAATAATATACTTTTCTCTACATTTAGTCCTTACCTTAGTTTTGCTTGTGCAAACATTTTTTAATTGAATGCAATCAAAATTATTGATTTTGCATTTCATAATGTATTTTATCTCTTTTTGGTCAAAAATTCTTCCCTTCTCTGCGAATCAGACAGATAAACTATTCCTTGCTCTCCTAATACCTACTTTGACCTCATCTTACTATCTGGTGTGAGATGTTGGTCTAGTTTCTGGCATTCTGTTTTCTAGTTTCCTCAATACTTTTGGTCAAGTAATGAATTCTTAAACCAGGAGCTGGAATTTTGGGGTTTATCAAACAGTTCATTACTATAATAATTTACAACTGCATATTGTCTATGTAATCTATTCCATTGATCTGCCACACTATTTCTTAGACATTACCAAATAGTTTTGATGATTACTGGTTAATAATATAATTTTAGATCTGGTAAGGCTGGGCCACATTCCCTTGCATTTTTTCCATTAATTCTCTGAATGTTTTTGAGTTTTGCTCCAGATGAATTTTGTTTCTATTTTTTTCTAGCTCTAAGATAAATTTTTGTACTTTGATCGGTAGTTGGATGCTTGTACTGAATAAGTAAATTAATTTGGGTAGAACTGTCATTTTTATTGTATTAGCAGAGCCTATCCATGAGGAACTGATATTTTTTTCCAGTTGTTTAGGTCTGACTTTATTTGTGTGAAAAGTGCTTCATAATTATTTTCATACAGTTTCTGGGTTTGGCTTGGCAGGTAGATTTCCACGTATTTTATATTGCTTACAGTTATTTTAAATGAAATTTATCTTTCCATCTCTTCATGGTGAGTTTTGTTGGCCATATATAGATATGTTGAACATTTATATGGGTTTACTTTAAATCCTGCAACTTTGCTAAGTTGGTCATAATTTCAAGTAGTTTTTTTAAGTTGATTCTCTGTGATCCACTAAGTAATGATCATATCATCTACAAAGAGTGATAGCTTTGTTCTTCATTACCTTTTCTTACCATTTGTTTTTCTTCTCTTATAGCTAAAGCTCACATTTCTAGTACAATACTGAATGATAGTGGTGATAATGGGAATACTTGTTTCACTACCAACCATACTGAGAGGACTTCAAGTTTCTTCACCACTACAGATAATGTGTGCTGATCATTTTAGAAAGGTATTACTTATTATTTTAAGAAAATCTCCATTACTCCTAAACTCTTTAGTTTTTTTATTATTTTATTTGTTTTTAGTATTCTACAATCATTTCCATATATCCTAGTTTATTTCTGCCTCCCTCCCCTTTTTTCTGACTCCCTCCTCACTCCCTCCTGGAGATAGCATGCAATTTTATATAGGGGCTACACATACATACCTATTAAGTATATTTCACCTTAATTGTGTTGAATTGAAGAAATAAAATACATGGGAGAAACCTTAAAACAAACAAACATAATACAAAGGAAAATGGTCAGCTGCACTGTGATCCAATTCTATAGTTCTTTCCCTGTATATGGAAGGCGCCTTGCCTCAAGGGTCCACTGGGAATTTTTAGGTCCTTGCATTGCAATGAAGTACTTAGTCCACCAGAAAAATTCCTCACACACTGTGGTCGTTACAGTGTACAAAGTTCTCCTGGTTCTGCTCCTTTCACTCAGCATCAGATCATATAAGTCTTTCCAGGCCTCTCTGAAGTCTTCCTGTTCATCATTTCTTATAGCACAATAGTATTCCATTATATTCATATACCACAACTTGTTCAGTCATTCCCCAATTGATGGCCATCTCCTTGATTTCCAGTTTTTGGCCAACACAAAGAGAGCTGCTATAAATATTTTTGTACATGTGGGACCCTTTCCAATTTTTATGATCTCTTGGGGATACAGTCCAAGAAGCAATACTGCAGGGTCAAAAGGTATGCACATTTTTGTAGCCCCTTGGGCATAGTTCCAAACTGATCTACAGAATGATTAGATCAACTCACAGCTCCACCAATAAGGAATTAGTGTTCCAACTCTCCTACAACTTCTGCAACATTTATCATCATACTGTTTTGTCATATTACCCAGTCTGACAGGTGTGATGTGGAACCTCACAGTGGTTTTGATTTGCATCTCTCTAATCAACAGTAATTTAGAGCATTTTTTCACATGACTATAGATAGTTTTAATGTCTTCCTCTAAGAACTGCCTGTTTATAACCTGTGACCATTTGTCAATTGGGGAATCACTTGCATTCTTGGAAATTTGACTCAGTTCACTATATATTTTACAAATGAGGCCTTTATCACAGACACTAGTTACAAAAATGCTTTCCCAGTTTTCTGCTTCCCTCCTAATCTTGGTTTCATTGCTTTGGTTTGTGTAAAAACTTTTCAGTGTAATGTAACCTAAGTTACCCATTTTGAACTTCATAATGTTCTCTACATCCCGTTTGGTCACTAATTGCTACGTTCTCCATAAATCTGACAAATACACAATTCCTTACTCCCCAGATTTGTTTGTAGTATCCATCCTTGTGCCTACACCGTGTATCCATTTGGACTTTATTCTTGTTTACAGTGCCAGGAATTGGTCTGTGCCCAGTTTCCACCAAAGAATTATCCAGTTTTCCTAGCAGTTTTGTCAGACAGTGAGTCCTTATCCCAGAAGCTGGGATGCCTGGGTTTATCAAACAATAGATTGCTATATTTATTGACTGCTGTGTCATGAGTACCTAACCTATTCCACTGGTCTACCTCTCTATTTCATAGCCACTACCAGGTGGTTTTTATGATTGATGGCTTATAATACAATTTGAGATCTGGAAGGACTAGGCCTCCTTGCCTAGAATTTCTTTTCATTAGTTCCCTTGTTATTCTGGACCTATTGTTCTTCCAGATAAATTTTGATGTTATTTTTTTCTAGTTCTAGAAAATTATGTGGTGGTTTGATTGCTATGGAACTGAATAAGTAAATTAATTTAGGTAGTATTTTCACTTTTCTTATATTATATTGGATTGGCCTATCCACAAGCAACTATTGCTTTTCCACTTACTTAGATCTGACTTGAGTTATGTGAGAAGTGTTTTGTAATTGTGTTCATATAGTCTGTAGGTTTGGTTTGACCGGTAGAATCCCGGATGTTTTACAGTGTCTATCATAGCTTTAAATAGAATTTCTCTTTCTGTTTCTTGCTGTTGGACTTTTTAGTTGGAAATAGAAATGCACATGATTTTTGTGGGTTAATTTTGTAACCTGCAACTTTGTCAAAGTCGTTTATTATTTCAAATAGTTTTTTTTTTTTACTTGATTCTCTGGAATTTGCTAAGTATATCACAATAACTTCTGCAAAGAGTGATAACTTAGTTTCTTCTTTGTCTATTCTATTTTCTTCAATTTCTTCTTCTTATTGCTACAGGGAATATTCCTAGTATCATACTGAATAACAGTGGTGATAAAGGAGATCCTTGTTTCACCTCTGATCGTATTGGAAATTCATCTAGCTTATCCTAATGCATGCAATCCTTGTTGATTATTTTAGGTAGATACTGCTCATTATTTTATGGGAAATTCCATTTATTCCTATACTCTCCAGTGTTTTCAATAGGAAAGGACATCGTATTTTGTCAAAAGCTTTTTCTGCATTTATTGAGATGATCATGTGGTTTCTGTTAGTTTTGTTGTTGATATCAACAATAATGCTAATAGAAAAATATTGAACCAGTAACACATTCCTGGTATAAATACCACCTGATCATAATGTATTATTCTCATGATAAGTCGCTGTATTCTTTTTGCTAAAATCTTATATAAAATACTTAAATCTATATTCATTAGAGACATTGATCTATAATTTTATTTATTTTGACTCTTTCTGGTTTAGGTATCAGAACCATATTTGTATCACAAAAAGAATTTGGAAGGACTACTTCACCAATTTTCCCAAATAGTCTATATAGTATTGGAATTAGCTGTTCATTAAGTATTTGAAAGAATTCACTTGTAAATCCATCTGGCCCTGGAAATATTTTTCCTAGGGAGTTCATTGATGACTTGTTCAATTTCTTTTTCTGATATTGGATTATTTAAGTATTCAACTTGGTCTTCTTATATGGACAATTTGTATTTTTTTAAATAATCACCCATCTCATTTAGATTGGCGAATTTGTGGAAACACAGTTGGGAAAAGTAATTTCTAATTTCTAATTA